>BLKM01000294.1:267075-312075 GCA_013340265.1 Coptotermes formosanus
AAACAGATACGCTTCGTCTTTAACCTTTTAAAGCCTAGCGGTAACTTTACGTACCACCAGGTTTAACATTAAAAAATTCTACGTGGTGCCCACATTGTGTTTATGTGTTTTGTACGGATCTCAGAACAAACAGCAACTTTTGCCTTATAAAACATTAAGAGACTGGTTTTTATAACCGAAGTGGAGAGTGTTTACAGCGCGGTACGCGCTGAGTCCTTATATAAAACAGATACGCTTCGTCTTTAAAGGGTTAACACTGCTTACAGCTACGCACTCCCCTGTAGCCCTCTTGGCGCGCCGTGCAGGGGCAGAACTTTACTGGCGAGGAAGACCAGCGGGCACTACTTCGTGGCATGCATTACTTATAAGCCTTTGAAAAAGCGAAGCTACAGTTGTCTCCGCACACGCTATGAAGACATACAGTGGGAGCGCCATTACAAGAACATCCAAATAAAAACTACTGTAGGCGATGCAGGAGAACAGCTTTGACCTTGGAAGTGGTGGCACCGGGGAAAGTCATATCCTTAGATATTTAGGACGAACAACAAATACAGTCCAGTTATAATACGTTAGACGGGAGTCAAGATGTTTTTTGTGCGTGCGAGTTTAATACTTTTATTTTCTGTTGTGTCATATCTGGTTACAGCTGCGCAAAAATTTCTTCAAGGGTCTTATACAATGAACACATAAGAAACGGCAACCTGTGAGAAGTGATAGATGGAATGCTAGGGACATACGTTTGACAGGACCTAAACGTCCTCATCGAAAGGCGAACCCGAAGATGAAGGACCCTACCCACACTGTCAAGGTCAAATATATTCTTGTTAGCCGAAGACAGTACCAGGCACGATTTATGCGTTCAAGTCAGCTGGTTCACTAAATGTGACGCGCAGTTTGTACGTAAGGCAACGAATACCGCAAATTAGGAACGAACTGAACACAGACAGTTGACGTATGAAGGTGAGGCACGTCTCGAAACCGTCATAGGCGAACTGCAACGCACACAGGGTGCGGTCTAATTGCAAGAACCTGACAACGTCAAATTTATTTCCTTGCTTTTGTTTACACAAAGTCACGAGCAAGAAAGAAACAACTCTCTTACCAAAGCACAGGCTCGGCATAACAGCCGGTCAACATCTGACACAGTTCGCCACGCACACGCAGCACGCATCTCATCTTCCTCTCCGGGGAAGTCCCTCCGAAATGTCAGCAGCAACCCACCAGAGTAAACTGTGTCCATTCCTTCTCAGTGGGAATTCCCGCTTTCAACTCCCCACCCTCAGAGCGGCTATTGAGACAGAGGAATTGCGTGGTCATCTCTAGTCTTTTCAACTAAACGCTGGGGTATTACCTCTAATAGCCAACCGCCTCTTCCTCCCACATCCCTTAAAATTCAGCACAACATGATCATTCTGCCATTCACTGCTACAGACGCGACTGACAACAGCATCAAATAATCATAAATTGATTCAATTCAACTACAAAGGAACTACACATGACGTTAGACCAATAACTCACAATTCAGATCTTCATATCCACTGCCGTGGAAATCCGAAACATCATTAGACCTTTAACGCCTTGTCAGGCCTGTGTCTCATATGTACAGGGTCGTTATTTTATTCGACAATTTCGTGTCACTTCCTGCCTGCTCGCTTGTAATATTAACGTAGACAACTCATCCGACCGCCCTCACACGCGGAGCGACAGCTGTGGGAAATGACAAGCAGCACTTGTCAAATAAAATAATGACCCTGTGTATAGGAACAGTGACAGGTCACAGTCAGTTGGTGCTCACCATATTAAGCACGCTTGACTAACCTGATTTACCCCATGTGGAAAGGACGAAGTCATACGGCCAGTGACGTCCTTCAGTAAATGTGCTGGCACTAGTGTCAAGGCTGGGCCGATTCCTGTGGATGCACCCGATTGATTAAAACTGTAGCCGTCTCGCTTCAAACAGACCGTGTTTGTCTTATTTCAGGATTTCTCTTCGGAAACAAGGAGTTCCGCGCAGAGATCATAAAGCGTACTCTCCTACACCACTGGACAGGGGTGGCCAAAAAGCGACACGCGAGGCACAGGCCTGCGCAAGTCGCCCTAACAAATGATACTAGTCAGTTTACATGCACAACAGGCCGGTCGTTAACCTTTTAAAGCCTAGCGGTAACTTTACGTACCACCAAGTTTAACATTCAAAAATTCTACGTGGTGCCCACATTGCGTTTATGTGTTTTGTACGGATCTCAGAACAAACAGCAACTTTTGCCTTATAAAACATTAAGAGACTGGTTTTTATAACCGAAGTGGAGAGTGTTTACAGCGCGGTACGCACTGAGTCCTTATATAAAACAGATACGCTTCGTCTTTAAAGGGTTAACGGCGTTTGGAAAGATGTTCTGAAGAAAGCAGACCCGTAACTACCTCAAATTTATCCATCGTTGTTGGATAAACAGAATTAAGCCATCGAATAAAAATATTTTATTTCTTTAACACGTCGCCTCCTAAAATGTGACTCTCCAAAGTCTCTTCAGCCGGCCACCCTGGACAACCCCTGTTGTTTAGTGCTGCACCAGTCTGGGCCAGAGAAGCATCATGAGGAATAATCAGAACAGAAGCCAAGACGTCTGAGTGTGCGTCTTTTAACGATGCTGTAAACTGCAAAGATCACCCAGCGTCTGCGATACACAGGTGAAAGAATATGGGGGCTGGTCGAAGAGCGGAACACAGAAGTGTTCAGAGGAAAACCTGTCCGTTTTTCCTCCACAAATTTCACATTAATTCGACGTTGACAGGCCGGCGCCTTACCGAAATACTGGTGACGCGGACACAGACGGTCCTTGAAAACGCTGGTTTACTCGCCATTCAACCACGTGGCGCGGCTGCAGGCCCGACAGCACTTTACTGAATCTAGTCACCGTGAAAGCTTTAAATTCGATACCACGGAGTACTATTTTGTCATTTTATGTATCACAGCGAAGGAAACACGAGTACGGCAGACACGTAGGGGCCACGTGTACAGCTTCTGTGTGACTTAATTTTGTTCATTCCGGCCTGAAAGTTTTGCACGTCCGCCATGTTTGGAACTGTGTACATATGCGGTGGCGCAGTTGATTGAGGCACTGCGCTACATGCCGGAAGGTCGCGGGTTCGATTCCCGATGGCATCATTCGAATTTTTCGTTGACTTAATCCTTCCGGCAGCACTATGGCCTTGGGGTACAATCAGCGTATAACAGCAGCAAGTACCAGGGATATCTCCTGGAGTAAAGGCGACCGGTGCGTAGGGCTGACAACCTACCACTTCCATGTGCCGACTGTCCGGAAATTCTGGAAACCTCAACCTCCTGGAACCCTTCGGGCCTGTCCAGGCCTTTAATGGGATAGGCAATATTCACGTATGGTTATGGTGTATCATCGTGTTAACTTTCACCTGTTTAACTCAGTTGCAGCATTTGTTACCGACTGACTGACTGACTGACTGACTAACTAACTAACTAACTAACTCCATGGAGCAGAGGTCTTCTTGAGAAGCTAACAGTTTCTCAGCTAGTCATGAAGTCCCCCGAATTTTATGGAACCCGGAGGTTCATTACGGCATTCACAAGAGCCCGCCACCTGTCCGTATCCTAAGCCAGCTCAATCCAGTGCATGCCCCCCAACCCACTTCTTGAGTATCCATTTTAATATATTAGTTACCGACATCAAACCAAAATAAAGTTTCGCACGGTAACCATGTGTTTATTTCACATCCTACAACAAATCGCCTTGACTAAAGCTACACCACTTCAGGGCCGTGCACTGAACGGAGTCAGTTCACCCCCGCCTCACGCATGGTTATTACGCCTGCAGGAAACTCAGAGTTGCGGCACTGGGGTCACAACCGAAGGCACAGCCTGCACCCGCAGAGTTGTCAAAAACTGCCAGGCCTACTGTTCAAACCATTAAACTGCCAGGCCTACTGTTCAAACCATTAAACTGCCAGGCATACTGTTCAAACCATTAAACTGAGGGCGTGAAGGGACACAGGTACAGAGGTCGTGCAGAATCCATAAACTTCGTCTCCACCTTAAGGAGGGAAAATACGCCAAAACACGTTTTAATCTCCATAGCAGACACTGCAACGTGACGGTACAGAGCCGCTTTCAGACTTACGGCATTTACTCAGCGAATCCAGACACCCCCCGTCTTGCCCACCGAAGTCCGTTAGCATCACCAAAAATCCCACACATTCGACCCTGCCTGAGGCAACTTATCCGTGGCAGTCGCACCACCGTTCTTGCTGCTACGTGAAGCAAACTGACGTGACCTCTCCACGCACGGCACGCCGACCTGAACATTTTGCGTATTTCTGAATACCAAATATCGGGCTGTACGAAAGCATGCCTGATGCGAACTTTACATGTGCGTGAAGTGCAGCCCTCCTGTGGCGGACGGAGGTGACGCTGTACAGTGTCAAGACAGCTTTCAGAGGGAAAGCTGCGTCATGACGCGGGCGGTGCAGCCGCTGGCGTCTCACCGGGGAATCCACGTGGCATTTGTGGACATTGGAAGCACTGGGGACAGAAACCTATCCCAGTGCTTCCAATGCTCCATGCTTGTCTTCATTTTACTGCTGTTCTTATGAGAAGGACAAGCGGGCGAAGACTCAGAACCTTCAAACAAAACAATATTTTTTCGGATATTGGGGGGGGGGGGGGGGGGGCAGCGGACGGCACATTACGGTCACATTGTGAAGTACAGCAAAACTGCGACAGTCCGTCACCCGATTATACGTCAGTTGCTATTAACCTGTTTGTGGGACGTGTAGAAGGAAGCGCGCGTGCGTCCCTTATCACATGGCGTGCAGTGTGTCATTGAAATAGCACTGTTTTCTAATCTTGACCTATTCTGTAAAGCTAATATGTAAATACGCATACTGCAGTACGTAATTAACAAAGAAGTTTATTTGCATTACGCAGTGTGTAATTTTTAAGCACCCACTCTGTTATCCGCCATTGCTACGGTCCAGCAGCAAGACGGTTCATCGAAGTTCTACTCTACACGAACACTGCAGGACACTGCTGCACGCGCAGCAAATTCGTAGCTTGCACAGTCACAGTGGACGTCGCGATGGGGAGTTTAGTATGCATACTTCGTAATGGAAAGGTCCGAATTTCAAACCTCGATACGATGACCGAACACAGTCCGAATTCCTGCTGCTTTCTTCAGTGTGCCCAGCCAATTGCCGCTGCCAGTACACGGACCAAATTAGGGCACGGCGTCCCCCACATTTTATTATTCATTAATAACCCTACGATTCGACGCTTTATAATCTGAGACACTAACAGCGTCGTTTAGTGCGCCATAAACAGACTTTTAATACGTGTTACATAAATAACATTACGCGTACAGTCCGACACAAACTACATTTCTTATTTTTTCAGCACTACATGCTTCGATCAAGCCGATGATGATGATGATGATGATGATGAGCGACTTGATCGAAGTATGCAGTGTTTGAAACACTACTAACAAATAAAGTGTGTGTCAGACGGAACACGCAGTGTTGTTTTTGTAAGTCTACACACACAGCGGGACGGGCAGCGTCAAATTGACTGATAGCAGCCAAATTCGTACCGTCAATAAATATAAGAAGTTAAAATGTAAGGTTTAAAGCGTAACGCGAATATATATCTGAACAAACAATGTTTAGAGCAGGCCACAGTTCCAAATTATGCAAAACTACACCTGATGATGATCAGCTTGGCCGAAACATGTAGTGCTTGAACAACTCGTAACACATACGGATTGTGTCAGCCGGAACACGCAGTGTGACCTGTGTAATTCTACGTACACAACGGGACGGGCAGCGTCAAACTGATTTAACGCGTATAGTTCTTATGGCACTAATAGTCGGTCTAACGTTCAATAAAGCGATTTTTTGTCAACTATAAATTTACGTCTAAAAGTATTTTATCAATCACAACCGCGCATTCAGCGAGACGTTATTTCATCCAACTGCCAGTAGCCGCTTTCAGTCGGTTCGTTTAACTTATAGAACTCACCAGAACGTCCACGTGCAATGAAAAGCATGACTGTTAGATGCGACGCCTGACTACCAGACGAAAGAAACCATCTACAGCGCCTTCTTTGGATACAAAGTGTAAAAACATAACCTTAACTGCAATACACTGAACTGAAACGCTCGGACACCGACTCAGGGAAAATTGTTATGGCGGCTAGCGCTGTGCTGCCTGCCGCCACGAGAAACGGCAGAGTGGGTGTGAGTTGACAGATAAAATAATGTCTCACATAACTGAAAAAGCACATCACACAGGCAATGTCTTGTAACTATTCTGAAGACGACAACACGCCACTGGAGTTTATGGTAACTTTTTACGTAAGAAATGCGGTTAATTAAATGCAAGGCCTACTGTGATTTAACATGATAAATATTTAATGAAACTGACTTTTAATGCACGGAAACAATCGACACAAAATATGACGACATTGAGAAGTGAAAGGCTTTGTGAAAGATGGCTATCAGAGATTTCATTTCAGATCTACAAACTGACCTTCGTCCATAAGACAAACGAAAGCGGGAAGGCGCACCGTGTAGGCTACATGCATCAGTAAGTCCGATCACGCCACCTGGTGCCTGGGTAAAACACATGATGCGTAATGCTTGCGCAATTCTCTGTTCAGACATTGCGCTGTTTGTGCGGGCGGCTTGTGCTAGGGCATTTACTGACAGTTCCTGGCTCCCACAATACGCGCCCTCCCGCCCTGTACACGGGACAACCCTCTTCAGGCCGAGCAAAGCTACCGCCGGATGTAACACCTGCACTGCCTATTTTACTGCCGCCGGATGTAACACCTGCACTGCCTATTTTACTTTCGAAATTTGCCATCGTAAATTCGAGTTATGCTCACAGAACTCGAATGAGACGTCTCAGACGTAACCACGCTGCTGTCCCACCACTTGTCTACACAGTTGTCGCCAAATTCGACTCACTTACTACACTGCGGGACGGACTCCTCCATTCCCTGCTGATACAAGGCCGTGTTCCATGTTATCAGCTACCGTGTCACACCTCTTTACAAACAGCTGCCATGTTTAAGCCTGTGGCCGCCTTGATTTTGATTCAGCCCTCAAAAAGAGACGGCAGTCACTCGGCGAGCAATTCCCCTGATCTAATCACAATCAGCATAGGTTCTTTATTTACAGAATCCTGGCGCCGCTTAACAGTATTGCCGTACCGACTCCCTCATAGCTGCATTACTTCTGTGTACGTTCTGCTGTGTAGGTAGGCGCCCCTGCCGACAGACTGATTCCCCCCTGTCCAAGGGGTGTTTACAAACAACACTCAGAAACCGGAGAGCGGGAGGTCCCGGGCCGCACAGGCCTGTAGCGCCACAGAAATCGGCTATATTCGGTTAAGGACGGATTCATTGCGGGAGATATGTAAATGGTTTGTGTAAGTGTTAAGTAGGCGAAAGCATGACAGGGTTCTTTGTGAGGCGCGTTCGCATTTTTGTAGAGCGTCTACTAAATCGTCGGTCCCAGTGGCCGCGCGGTCTGAGGCGTGGGTCTGCGGCCGAGCGCCTGCTGGGATCGCGCGTTCGAATCCCACCGGGGGCATGGATGTTTGTCCTGTACAGTGTTTGTGTTGTCAGGTAGAGGTCTCTGCGGCCGAGCGCGTGCTGGGATCGTGGGTTCGAATCCCACCGGGGGCATGGATGTTTGTCTTGTACAGTGTTTGTGTTGTCAGGTAGAGGTCTCTGCGGCCGAGCGCTTGCTGGGATCGTCGGTTCGAATCCCACCGGGGGCATGGATGTTTGTCTTGTACAGTGTTTGTGTTGTCAGGTAGAGGACTCTGCGACGGGCCGATCCCTCTTCCAGAGGAGTCCTACCGACTGTGGTGTGTGTCTGAGTGTGATCAAGTGAAAATAAACAACCTCAACACCTGCTGTCAGTGGGCAGAAGATGGAAGGACTGCGATACGATACGTCTACTAAATCCACTAACACGTCTGCTTACAACGCCACTGCCTCAAGACCTTCAGGCTGAAAGTCATCGACGAAGTTCTCTGCGAAAAACAAGCGCCAGTGGCTTCAAGAAAACAAGAGACCTGTGGCGCTGTTTTCTGTCACCAACCGCTAACACGACCTTCCCGTCTATCTGCAGCCTTGTCACTGTGAAACACAAACACCTACACTGCGGATTTGTCATAAACGAAATGTTGACCACGAATTAAAGGACAACCCACCAATCGTCCGGAACACATTACTGTATTCCGGCACAAGGTGCCGGCTCCTGTCTCACACACGGCCAATGATATCGAGCCGCCAGTAGGACAGAGCACTGTGCCCACAGGAGGCGAATCCTTGAAACTACAAACACAGTTGCTTCACATTTATTCGTTTTTCTTAATACCGTCACCATCTGTAAACCGATATTATGTTTCAGGTAACCAACGGATAACACTGACAGAGTTTTAAATCGTTTAGTTCTAACTTGCAAGAAACAGGACGTACCTTGTTCCAAAGCATGGAATTGTTTAATGAACTAACTAATTATAAATGATTCTTATTCTTCTGTGACGCAACAGCCCATCTCGGGCCTAAGCCTAAGAGGTTTCTACATCACTCACACACTTACACACACACACACACACACACACACACACACACACACACACACACACGGTAAGACTCCTCTGTAAGAGTGATCAGCCCGTCGCAGAGGCCGCTGCCTACACAACACACAACAACTACAAGAGACGACATCCACGCCGTCAGCCGGATTCGAACCCGCGATCCCAGCAATCAAGTGGCTACAGAACTACGCCTTAGACCGCGCGGCCACCGAGATCGGCTGAATATTTACAAATTGTTCAGAAAAAAACGTTGCACATTAGATGAATCTTAGTAAGTTGGTCCTTAACTAGCTAATCACTTCGTTTCGTGCAGTTTGTTGATCGCACACCCGCGCAGTTTATCCGTTCGCTACAAATTCGGTTTCCCCTGTCAAGTTAGACCAGTTGTGGCTCAGAAAACTGACCACTCTGTACGCTCCACTGCTTGCTGAAGTTAACAAGAGTAAACGCGGGCAATTTCCGTGCCGCGGTAGCGCAGTCAGCATCTCGACTCGCTACGGGCTGGAAGGTCCAGGGATCGGATCCCGGTGGGGGCGAGATTTTCCGCAGTCGTCCAGACCGACCCTGGGGCACATACAGCCCCCTATACAATTGGTACCGAGTCATTCCCAGGGGTAAAACGGCCGGGGCGTGGCGTTGACCACTCACCTCCATTCAGCGCCGAAGTTAAAGAAAGAGTGGAGCTATACGTCTACTCCCCCTTTTGGTTGATATTATACTTACACTAGAATGCGCGATACACAGTACACACCACATAAAGCTTTCGCCAGGCGGTTGCTCTGCTTTGTTCTATGTTTCTGAAGTAACACATCACAAATTAATTTCCCTGGCTGTGACACAGAACGACAGAGCACATTTTTTTTCACTGACAATTCCACAAATAAAAATCACAGGGGAAGAAGTAAGCATTTCCAAACAAAACAGAGTCAAGCCCCGATGTTGCGCCACCTCCACTCGGCGCCCATCGAAGTGTATGAACAGAATTCCCTGTTACACAGCACTTCGGCATGCCGCCACCCTCGATACAGCGCCACAAATTGCGGCAAACCAACAGCAGCGCCCTGTCGGGGTTCACATATTGTTCGCAGAGTGTAAACATCAGGCCGTAATTTGGTAGAGTATCGCTCAGCGTCTGGCGGACTGCCAGGCTTATACCTGCGAACAGAAGCCGTTAATTTAGTTTGGTGTCAAAACAACTTGTAAAGACACTTGATTCGTCGGTGTCAAAAGCATGTTTCGAACAGAGCAGGCCTACAGAAGGACACGGCAGTATTTGTCTCTTGGTCAGAGAAAGTTGGCAGTCTCAAAACAGGCTGCACATTCCTGTGACGTGCCACACAGACACCGCGGAATGGCACGCGTCCTGCTGTCCACTGTGCTCACAGTGGCCCTCCTTCACTTGTGTGCATCCAGAACTTCGCCTCCACACATCGTCTTCATCCTCGCCGACGACCTCGTAAGTTACTGCATTTGTGTATATTTCCAGCTTGCACCGTGCGTGCTGCTGGCAGGTTCTGATGGCTTGTTTATGCTACGTGCTGATAGCAATTTGTATTAAGCTGGGCTTTATGGATGTGTTAAATACAAGTTATGCATTTTCCCCTGCATAGTCATTCCCGCCGATCCCGGTGGCCGCGTGGTCTAAGGGGTGGGTCTGCAGCCGCTCGCTTGTTGGGACTGTGGGTTCGAATCCCAGCGGCGGCATGGACGTCTGTGTCTTGTGAGTGTTGTGTGTTGTCAGGTAGAGGTCTCTGCGTCGGGCTGATCACTCGTCCAGAGGAGTCCTACCGAGTGTGGTGTGTCTGAGTGTGATCGCGAAGATTGCATAACGAGGAGACCCTGGCACACTGGGGCTGTTGCGCCATGAAAAAAAAGTCGTACCCAGTTTAGCAAATACACTGTTATTCACATCATGGTGGACGACTGGAATGCCACTGCGCGTAGTTGGTGGATAGATACCGACGTTTCGGAGGAAGCTGCTGCATGTGCCAAGGCTTCTAGTTAGACAAGAAATAATTTAGCACGCTGAAAGTGCAGAAGGCAGATTACTGTGTGTGTCGAGTTCCTGCCTGGTGTTAATGATTAGCACAAAGAAATCAGTTCTATGTTCTACACACCTGCATCTTCAGTCACGATCACAGGACCCCAGGCTCAGAATCAAAGACAGCATCTGCGGAACACACACACACACACACAAAGCACGCTAAGAATTCAGATGCGGTCTTTTTGTATCTTAGAGCAATTGTGTCTCCCTTTGACAGGGCTGGAATGACGTAGGTTTCCACGGATCGGACCAGATTCCGACGCCGAACATTGACGCCCTGGCGTACAACGGCGTCATCCTCAACAGCCACTACTCGCTTCCGCTTTGCACTCCGTCCCGAGCTGCGCTACTGACCGGGAAGCACCCCATACACAACGGTAACACGTCTGCTACAGAAGGCGTTCGGTCACGCGAACACAGCTCCGGAACATCCTCACCGCGCACCGAGACACTCAAACTCACCTCGCTGCATGCCGGTACCTGCCACACGGCAGTCTGGGTGGGTGCCAGAGCCAGTGTCGACCCTGTGACGGAGACAAAAGTCTCCTGCTCTTGCCAGGAGTCACACCCCGGTTGCTTGGTGTCCCACACCAGAGGCCGTAGGCAGAATTCCCTTGGCGGGCGATGACAACGCCAAAAAATTCCTCCTTCCTGGCTAATTTTGTTTCCACCTCCAGCTCAATCGACTTTGTAAACGAGACCAAAGCGCTTGTCACCAGCCGAAGTTATCACGCGATTGTCACTACTGACATTCCCGTGAACAGAAGGGCTTGAAGAGTGGGAGGTAATGGAGATAAATACGCTGTAGGGGGAACCGTAGCACAATGACGGTCATGTGGACAGCACCGGTCCATCAGTTGGCCCGTGACTTCACCGCAGTGATCCATAATAAATCCTCGCAGGCTTAAGGATATAAAACGACTGTTTCCCGACGCCCATAACATTCCACAGTTTGTCGGAAGTCGCCAGACACTGTGGCAGACACTGCCGCTCCGCGTTTTGTTAACAGAAACTTTAAGTACGCTCAACGGCACACAAAGCAAGCTGCCAAAATTCTTTGTTACTAAAGCATGCACTACATTCCTTTGGGTCTTCATTATTGTTACGGCGGTGCTGCACACAGCTGTCGCTGTAGTCGGAAGGGTTAATTTAATTTTACGTGCTGTTTTGAAGGTAGGCATGCAGCACAACCTGATCCTGGAACCAGAACCCTGGGGACTGCCCCTGTCGGAGGTGCTTTTGCCGCAGCACCTGTCGGCTCTGGGCTACACAAGCCACGCTGTGGGCAAGTGGCACCTGGGTTTCTTCAAGAAAGCCTACACACCCACAGCCCGCGGCTTCTCGTCACACTTTGGCTTCTGGAACGGATACCAGGACTACTACACACACACCGTGCAGGCTTCGGTAAGCCGTAACGCTTTGGGACAAGTTGCACTGCAAGCTAGGCATATGTACTGGTCGTACAGGCGGCTTCCGGCATAGCACACAAGCGAAATTTCATAGTGTACAGGCCTGTATATAGTCTTAGAGGGCTATCATCACCATCCCCCTTACGCAGGGTATGCACACTTATACACCTGAAACAAACCACGTTTCTAGGGTACACAGTGCCGCAGCTATCCCGCGCGTACTGTTAATGGTGCATATAGCCCTGTCTGCAATATTAAACTCTTTGTGCTTCTACATTAGCACTTCCCGCAGTGTGTGTGCTGTGCCCAGTACGGCTGTTTTCTGCAGTTCCTTGATACCGTGCTGTCCCGGTACGCTGCTCAAATATTTTCTGAAGGATTTTGAAATGGTTCCAGCTGCCCCTATTATAACTAGCGTCACCTTTGTTTTTACATTCCACATGCGCTGTATTTCTGTTATAAGGTCTTTATATTTTAGAGTCTTCTCGGCTTCTTTCTTTATCACATTTGTCTCCTGGGATTGGTACATCAATTAGCATACATGTTCCTTTTTCATTATGCCGGATTATGATGTCTGGTTATTATTATTATTATAATTATTATTATTATTATTATTATACATGTTTGTGAAGGGATTATTGCCAAACCAGGAGCAGCAATTGCTCAGTCAGTACAGTACGTTTAAAATAAAGTTACACCTGCCCACGGCAGACAGGCACATAGCGCCCCTCATTCGTACTGCATGGAGGTAAGGCCTCAACTTCACGCCCCGGCCGCCTTACCCCTGGGGTAAGAACCCAGGTACCCGTTCAACAGGAAGCTGAGTGGGCCTCAGAGGCTGCCTGAACATTTGCAGAACAGTCCCCTTACCGCCGCCGGGATTCGAAACCTGAACCCTCCAGCACGTCGCCTAGTCCCTACACCTACTGAGCTATCACGGTTACCAGTATGTATACTGAACAGGCTAGTTACTGGGTACTTGGAAACCGGGGTTCGATTCCTGGTAAGGGCAGAGAACTTCCCTTCTGGACAGCATCCAAACCGGCACTGCGATCCAGCCAATCCTATCCACTGGGTGTCGGACACCTTTCTTTGTGGTTAAACCGGCCGGGACATGAAGCTTCCCTCTCATGTCTGTACTCTCTGCAGCCCCCAACACATTCCCTGTTTGCTAACATCACAGGTGATACGAGAAATACATTTAAAAATTTTACTATGAAATCTAAAGCAAAGAGAAAATTGGGAGACCTAGGCGTAGATGGAAATGTGTTGTTAAAATAAATCTTAATATGTATAGTGTAATGGTATGTAGTGGATTCAACTGGCTTAAGACTGGGATCTGTGGTGGAGTCTTATGAATGCTTTCGGTTTCTACTAAAAGCAGAAAATTTCTCGACTAGCTAGACAACTATCAGCTTCTGAAGCAGAACTCTTCTCTATGGAGGTGCTGATAGTTCAGACATGCGTCCTTTATTGCCAGTGCACTGCACTTTTTCACTGCCCTGTCAGCCCTGTGCTACAGTCTTCTCTCCCATTACAACACCCACTTCACTGGTTCGATGCCTGCTGGTCGCACAGTGGTACGCAGCACTGTCAGTGAGCATACTTTCTCTTGCAGTTTCTTCCCTACGAGGGGTATGACATGCGACGTAACCTGGAGGTGGCGCAAGACGCCAGGGGCCACTACTCGACAGACCTCTTTGCGGACGAAGCTGTAGCGATCATCAAGCGTCACGATCCAAGCAACAGTTCCTTGTTTCTCTACTTGTCGCACCTGGCGCCCCATGCGGGCAACTACGAGAACCCCCTTCAGGCGCCCCAAGACGCCATAGAGAGGTTCACTTACATCAGGGACCACAACAGGAGGACATACGCAGGTATCACACATACTCGTGTGACAGTCTACTCAGCCGTCGCTTTACGACGATTCGCTTTTACGTCAGTTTCCTCACAGACACAATAATCCAGTTTTAAGTCGCCGAATCCTATTTTACTTATATAAGACCAACAGTTTTTCTAATTCTCTGTGTTTCTGCTGTGCAGTCGCTGCATAGCCCCGCACATGCGACGTACTTCTGCTCGTTACGACACATTTACACGCCAGATTTGAGTTTCTCACAGTGGCGCAGCTGAGGATACCGGTCTTCCAGGACGCCATGCTGTGTCGTCAGTTGAGTGGCTCCCGACGTTTCGAAAGGAACTTAGTGCATCTTCACTGATAAAGCACTCCTCCGAAAAGTCGGGAACCACTCACCAAACAACACGGCGTCACATCCAGAAGACCTGAATTCTGAAATTTATAAATACTTGCATTTACTTGTGTATAACTCCACGTGCTGCAACAATAACAGATCCCTGTTTAAGGCGGAATCCGAATTACGACGGTGGCCTCGTACCAAACGCAACAACTACTCATTCTTACGTCTAAACTCAGACCGATGGTGTTGCTCAAGACCGCGAGAGAGTGCCTGTTCGGGCCGTGCAGCTATTGCTACGTGCCTGCGCACTGCCCTCTGTGTTGCTGTCACTAGTGCACTGTCGCGTTCCATCTTCAGCACTAACGTGTCCAAATGGGCTCTGGGCCCTGGTCATACGGCGGGTTTACTTGTTTCTGCCCAACAACAAAAACAACAACTACTACTACTACTACCACCACCACCACCACCACCACCACCAAGACAATATACTTTACTAAGATAAAGCTAAAGGTAAATTTGTTCCTGCGCAAAGCATGAAGGCGTAGGAGGGAGCAGAAGCGTAGCTCCACTGCTGCTTAACATCGGTCAATTTCACGCCCCGGCGACCTGATTAAACAGCAGGCGAATTTATCTCTGCACTTAAATAACAGCAGAGCTTCGACGATGTACGTGGATTTGGAGACGCACTTTCAGGCATCGTTAAATTCTGCACAACAGAGAAGTGCGCGGCAGGCTTACGTCTGCGGCTGTCAGCACAGGGGGAGTGACCGCGGTAGCCACTTGATATGAGCGGGTATGGACACAACGGGAATCGAACCCCGGTCGACAAGATCCTAGCCTACAAACCTACACACTGGCGACATCTCTTGAACAGAACGCGGAACTTCGTAGGGTGTGGAATAACAGCGCGGTAGCGGCCGTTACTGTAATTACTTGAAATTTATAAAAGTGTGAGGGTTCAGGTTATGTCAGCGGTACGAACACCAGCCCCTGCGGTGTTCTGCGACGCACAGTGTGTCGACCTGTGCTTGCTGCCGTCATCTTCAGGATTCTGTCTTCACCCCTCAAGATGGACATAATAGGTTCCCCCGAAACGCCGCTACCTATTTACTACACCGCCCGGCCTTACAACGCAAATACCTAATTCTGACACCGCAGGCCTTACAAGGACATAAGCAACTAGGCGCACGTACAGGTGTGAAGTAACTGTTGCGCAATCGGGTAGTCCCAGGTTCACATCTCGGCCAGCAGAACGGTTATCCCAAATTTTCGTGATTTTTCTCAGTCATTCAAACAAGCTCCTTGATATTGGCCCAGATCAGAAAGCGACTGCTTGCTTCCAAATCCCACCCCAGTTGTCTGTTCACCAGGCACCCTCCCATGTGATGCCATACAGCTTGTCTGAGACACTGACAGAGTCCTTAGATGAGGGCGCTGTCATCCGGGAGGTGCCACCGTGTATTCTGGTAGAAATTTATTGACGTTTCGGCTAAAAACCTTTATAGCCCTCAAGATGGACGGTTCTGTGTCAAGAATGAGGTAGATCAAAGTACCGCTTCCATCTTCAGGGCTGAAAAGTAATCTTAACCAGAAAATGGAGGCGCCACATTCTTCCAAAAGTCGACAAATTTCTATCAGACATTCCACAGTACAGTGTTCTTTGTGTCACCACCGTGAGGACATGAAATCTCACATAAATGACAGATGCAGGTGCAAACATTTCTCAACAAATTGTTTGCTTGCAGCCATGACATGGAAACTGGACGAATCAGTGGGGAAGGTCATGGCAGCGCTAAAAGAGAAGCGAATGCTGGACCACACGATTGTTGTGTTTGTGTCCGACAACGGCGCCGCCACCACAGGAATCCACCCCAATCACGGATCAAACTGGCCACTCAGAGGGGTGAGAACGTGACAAGAATATATGCAAGGCGCCACTGCCGATGTGTGTACTGCGCGATCGGCATGTTCACGAACTGATTGCACGGAGCACAGTCCTCCTTGAAAAGCTGCTAGTATCTCGGATAGTACGACAGCTGGCCTTTTATGCAATACAAAACTTGACTGCCCTGGATACGAGAGTTTGCCCGTAGAACCTGCCATGATCCATGTGGATCCAGGCCACAGATATGCATTCTGTTTTTTTAGATGAATATGAATGTTAGTAAACCATCTATGTAGGTCCCCAAAATGATATTTCCCCTTTAGGCTACTGCTAAATTCTGTATGTATTTCTGATCTCTCACACGCATGCTAAATGCCTAGCTAATCTTATTTTCCTTATTATTTTATTGTTATTAAGTTATGTCTTTTCGGTATAAACAGTAGAATTACTCTTGGTGTTATTTAACCACTCATTCTGCCCCAATGCTTTGTCTGCGTAAGTCTGTGTTTTTTTGTATTTTTTATATTTTCACATTTATTCCAATATGGCCTAGTCTAGAGCCACGTTTAACCGTTTTTACGTATCGACACTCCACTGACATGACTTCTCAAGTCACTTGCTTTAACTCTTCAACATTTAGTTCCACACAGTGAGGTTGACATTCCTGCTGCGTCACAAAACTGTAACAGTGAAAGGAGTTTCTCATAACGCGATTCTTTCCATTTTCCTGTCACGTCACGTCACGTCACGTCACGTCTTCCCACTTACACCGAACATCCTCCTATAACCCTTTACCCCAACACCCTCAGTCTGTGTGCTGTACGTATGACGTCACTTCTGTGTACAACAAAACATAAAATTACAATCTGGTTTGTTCTAAGCGTAGTTACTGCGCCTGCAGCTCGCAGATTTTCAGCTAAATTCCAGCAGTCACTCCCACTAACTGATTTGCTCTTAATTCGTCATGCATAAATTTAATTACAACTACATTAGTTCGAGCTAAAACCAAAATATATCACCAAAAATGCTGTCCAAATTCTGTTTAATTCTGTAATGTGCACAGGCCGCTAGTCCCTTGGCTCGTCCGGGGCTGAAAACGCCAGTTTTCTCCTCTCTGAGTAAGGTTATGAATATGCAACTTTGTTCAGGTGAAGGGCACCCCCTGGGAGGGCGGCAGCAGAACCGTGGCCCTCATTTGGAGCACGGGCCTTCAGAGGAGGAGGAGAGTTTCATACCAACTGATGCACATATCTGACTGGTTACCGACTCTGTATTCAGCTGCTGGTAAGCACTATTCTCCTTTAGTTTCAGATACTGTCTCCTCCCTTTCTGAAGCCAATTTAAGTTACACGAACGGATTAACAGGTGACACAGAAGCACGGAAATATGTGTTCCCGGTTAGGGCGTTCTACTAGCCTGTGACGCAGAAGAGCGTCTATTTGGATCTAGCAATTACTGCGTACAGTCTGTTAGGGAAGTGCCGACGTTTCGGAGGAAACTGCGGCTTCCAGCTCCAGGGGTGAAGAAACTTTGGTAACCAGCTGCCGGACCACATGGAGTCACGTGTTACAAGACGCACAGTTTGACAGCGACAGCCTTCGTACGAATAGACGCTTTGCTGTTACTGCCGCGGGAGAACGGCTGCTTTACTGCAGACCGGTGGGATTCAGAGTGACAGCGGCTGAAGTCCGCTTCTGTAGGAGAGCTGGTGTGTTCGTCGCTAGGTGCAATCTGACGTTCGCACGGCGGCGACTATCACCCTGATGAAGGAAGCAGCAGAAACCTCTGCAGTATTGGTATTCGTGCACCAGAATACACGGTGTCACGTCCCAGAAGACAACAAGCGTACTGTTTATTGTGTGCGCGCTTCGTCACGCGTCAGCAAGTAAAGATACCGTCCGCGACATCCCCCCCCCCCCCCAATTCTCGGTATTAATGTATAGGTACGACCAGACGACACGAACCAGCTCCGGCACATCCCTAACTACAACTGTCCAAATGCCTTGGGACATATCCTGCAAAGCGAGTCTGTTCTTCCTCTGAAATGACCGTGCTCGGTCCCTGTGCGAGTGACTCCAAATGTCCCAGATGGCGAATTCTCATGACCACATATTTATGCAGCTACATTACGCAGGCTAAGGAAAATCAGTCGGTGAGAAACTTCACATTTGTGTGCTTCATGAAATGTTATTACGGCCATCTCACAAACGGATGTAGACTGGGCAGGCTTACATGACGAATCCAGATTGTCGGAAATCTTGAAGGAAAGGCGCAACTTGGGTGACCTGGGCGCAGATGAGAGGATAATGTTAAGACGGATCATAAAACATGAATAGAAGTGTGAACAACAGCCAAATGGTTTCGGAAAATATTCAGTGGCGGGTTTCGTGAATGTGCAAATAAGCCTTCGATTTTCATACAAAGAGGAAAACTTTTGGACAGCTGAGGAATTGGTGGCTTCCCAAAAATGTTGCTTGCCCATGGAGTTAGGCGCTCAGTACAACAGTACAACAGTACAACAGTACAACAGTACACACCAGACACAGGCTTCAGATAATTGCATATGTATACCAGACAGATGCTTACATGCATTACTCACGTTTCAGGACGAGCAAATTTTGGCCTCTGGGTGTCGGAGTAAAGGCAGGCATGGCGTGAAGGTGACCATTTGCCGTTGTGTTTGCAGGGGGCAACGTGTCGCAGCTGACGGGGATAGACGGGTTGGACATGTGGGGCGCCATCTCACAAGACCTGCCGTCCCCTCGCACCAGGCTGCTGGTCAATATCGACGACGGCAGCGGGTACTCAGCCCTGAGGTTGGGAAGATACAAATACATTAACGGTGAGTGCTTAAAAACGTGTTGAAAGACCGATATTTGAAAAGCAGATGCGACGCTTTCTGAGAGGAATGAAACAAACCGCCAGAAAGTTTCACATTATAAAGGAACTCGGTCAGGGTCGTCATGATTTTACTCCGTCCCACATAACAAATGCTGACTTGGTGCGCACATTCCACGTTGCTTTGCAGGCTTCTGTCGCATTGTTACACATGTTAATGCCAAAAATACGCCCAAATAAGTCACTTCCCAGCTTCTTTTTTCTGCAGCACAGCAACTGAACTCTTCACGTCCAGTCGCTTCACCTTCTTCACTTCCCAAAGCTTTAAAGGCCCTGTAATGTTCCTTTCACTGCTGCATGAGCTGAAATTGCCGGGCATTATTCAGAGTCGAAAATTTTCTTTCACTTCCTTCCCATTTGTCACTAATCCCTTCCGTTTGCATGTTTTCGCCTTACTAAATTTCGAACTACAGAACCGAGATTACAGTCAATCCACGAATTCACAGCCTCCTGAGAAGTGGCGCCACGACTTCACACCCTCCTGACAAGTGGCGCCACGCAGTTCTGTAGACAGTCAAACACGTTTTCGAAACAACCCGCTACTCCCGTCTTCAGAAGATGCGTTTACCTTGAAGATGAAGGCAGAGAGTTGCTGCGAAACCTTGGGACGTATCGGGCAAACTGTCACACGCTACAAGACAGAAGTATTCGTATCTAAGACAACGAAAACCTGCAATATCATGTTTAACCCTTCAATGACGCAGGAGTTTGAATTACAAGTAAGGCCCAGGACGAAGGGTCTTTAAATTTATAAAAGGTGTTGTACCCTTAAATGCATTCATTACTGTACGGTGCACCGAGGCCAGCAGTACGTGAAGAATTAAAGGTCCGTACAGTGCACCGAGGCCGGGACTAAAGGATTAATCTCAAGCTTTTGACCAGTTTGAGTGACGACTGTCCAGATGTGCTTTACTTGTGGACAAAGGACAGGAGGCTGAGTTAAGTCCGCAGATTGTACTAAACTGACATTGGATTATCGGGTTACAGGAAGCGTCCTGCTAGGGAACCTGGACACGTGGGCTGACAACCCGTCCAACGAGGAAGAGAGTCCCAGCTACGACACGCGAGCGGTTCTGAGCAGCATGACGGCCAAGGCTGTCTCGTCCTGCACAAATCTGACCACCCGGCAGCAGATGGAGGAACTGCGGCGCCAAGCAACACTTCGCTGCGAAGGCACGGACTTCAAACCCTGCAGACCCTTACAAGAACCTTGTGTCTTCGACGTCATATCAGACCCTTGCGAGAGGCAAAACTTATACGAGAACACTGGCGAGACACTGAGCCTTTTGGAAGCGGAAATGGTAACCTACAGGCGCACCGAAGTGACGCCAAACAACAGACGTTCTGACGAGTTTGCTGACCCGAAGTACTGGAACAACACGTGGACATACTGGCAGGACCTTCCAGTTCCTCACGTGACAGCAGGACAACACAATGCGTAAAGACTGTGCTTGGACGTCACAACAGACGACTACGAAGACTATCGTCTTTTGGGGCGGCAGGCCGCGTGGTCCGTTAGAAATTTACCGGCGTTTCAGAAGAAACTGCTGCATGCATTTTGTATCCCGAAGATGAAGGCAGCAGGTTTATCAGAAACGTCTGTAACACTGTACCACACAAACTTACACCTTGAATATACTGCAGCAGGATGTCTTCAGACCTGTGGTGTCCGTCCACCGAACTACAAGGCATCATATCCACTCTTCTGTCCTGAAGGTGGAGATACCAGCTTCGTCCCAGCCATTGCTATCTGTCTGCCAAAGTACACTGCGTCACGTCCCAGAAGATATTACGTTTGACATAAGCAAGCTCTACCCACACTAACGTTACTTTTCTGGCGGCTCAATAAAACTGTTCATGTTGAAGATTTTTTAGGCCTTCGCAAAATTGTGAAAAGCGATTATTAGCTTCGTCACGTCTGTCTGTCTCTCTGTCTGTCTGTCTGTCTGTCTGTGTCTGTGTCTGTCTGTCTGTCTGTCTGTCTGCCCGTCCGCATGAAACAACTCTGCTACCGCTAGGCAGATTTCATGAAATTCGATGTTTGAGTATTTCTCGAAAATCTGTCGAAAAAATTCAAGTTTCATTAAAATCCGACAAAAATAAAGGGTACTTGACATAAAGCCCAACGTACGTGTACAATATCTCACCCACTTCTTGATAGAATGAGAACTGTTTCACACTTTGTAGAGAAAATCAAAACACACATTTCATATTTAATAACTTTTTTTTTTAATTCTGCCGTTTGTGAGATAACGTGGAAACATACGGCACAGCCAGACAGGCACAGCTGGCAATACAATACGGCGCATGCGCTTTGCATGCTGCATAACTGAGGCCACAGACACACACTCAGAATGTTTAACACTTACTGCTTTTCCAGGCCAACAATGGTGAGGCGAAAGCCCCTCAATGCTACCTTCCAGCCTACGCACACTGCGTGTCTTGTCGTAACGGCTGCTTCTTCGGAACCCTTTTCATACCCTGCATTTGTATCCGTCTGCCCACTGAACGCATTACAATAACATAAACACAAGTGTCACACGTGTCACGAATATTCTGTGAAAAGCTTGCCAGTGCACACCGTCTGATCTTCACCTTACACAGGTATGAAAGTGTGGCGGCTACACGGACTTGCGTTCTGAATTATCATCATATGACGTAGCGTCCGTGTCGCTCCACCTCAACTACATTGGTAATACTGACGGTAAGAAATTAACAAAATAACCGGATGGCCTCAGGTGGCATGCTGTTATTGCTTTTCATTAAAATTAAACAAAAACCAGAAACATTATTAACCCTTTAAAGACGAAGCGTATCTGTTTTATATAAGGACTCAGTGCGTACCGCGCTGTAAACACTCTCCACTTCGGTTATAAAAACCAGTCTCTTAATGTTTTATAAGGCAAAAGTTGCTGTTTGTCCTGAGATCCGTACAAAACACATAAAGGCAATGTGGGCACCACGTAGGATTTTTTAATGTTAAACCTGGCCGTATGTAAAGTTACCGCTAGGCTTTAAAAGGTTAATGGCGAAAGGTCGGGCAGACTGACAGACAGACAGACAGACAGACAGACAGACACGGTTATAATTTGCTTACGGTTTATTTAACGACGCTGTTACTGCCTCTGAGTACACAGCGTTGAACGGTGGGATGATCAGTGAGTGGGAAGACGTGCAGGCAGTGGCCGTTCTACAGTTCGAGTTGTTATGCGATCATTACCTGGAATGACTAAGGAAATCCACGGAAACCTATCAGGTCTCTGGCCCGAGATTTGACCCCGCACCTCCCAAATAGGCAGGGACTTTCGGTGACATGTCCGTGCCACAACACGTGCTGTAGAGCGGCCTTTTATTGCCTATGGGCCATCTGAAAACCTGAGAACCCGGTACGGACCGCAAACAAAGTGTTTACAGTCAGTCACTTCTAAATGAAATTATGTATTGCATTATCTGAAGCGGCTAAGAGTCTGAACACACCCTTAGTTATTAGCATGTGTCCCTCTGGCGCAACAGCCCAACTCGGGCCCAGGCCGCAGCACTGTCGGCGTTTCCAGGTCACACACAAACCGGCAGGACTCCTCTGTACGAGTGATCAGCCCGTCACACAGACCGCTACACGCACAACACACAACAGACACAACAGACGAACATCCACGGCCTCAGCGGGACTCGAACTCGCGATGCCAGCAGTCAAGCGGCTGCAGACCCACGCCTTGGACCGCGCGGCCACCGAGATCGGCTCAATTATCGGACTTATCACAATAAAACTGCGTGTAACGACTGACTGTAACTCAACCTTAGCAAATAAATTTCAAGACGGGAAGGACGGCAACGAGAAGCCTGGCCACTGATATTAAAAAAAATGCTCAGGCTTCTAACTAACTGCATGGAGCAGAGGCCTTCTTGAGAAGCTAACAGTTTCTCAGCTAGTCAAAAAATTGCCCGCATTTTATGGACCCCGAAGGTTCATCACCACATTCACAACAGCCCGCCACATGTCCCTATCCTGAGCCAGCTCAATCTAGTCCATGCCCCCATCTCACGTCTTGAAGATCCACTTTAATATTATCCTCCCATCTACACCTGTGTCTCCCAAGTGGTCGCCTTCCCTCAGGTCTCCCCACCAAAATCCTGTATGCACCTCTCTTTTGCCCCATACGTGCTACATGCCCGGCCCATCCCATTCTTCTCGATTTGATTACTCGAATAAGATTTGGTGATGAGTACGGGTCATTAAGTTCCTCGTTACGTAGTGTGCAGGCTTCTATCCCATAACCTTCTACTGACAGACAACCGTACTAAGCATTACCAGACCGTACCTGCAACTGGAGTGGCAATGCGTGCGTCCGCACCGTCCCACGTCACACTACGTTCGTTACGTTAAGACACCAGCAGCACAGGCCTAACCGCTGTCACTGTAATCCTTCGCACACGCAGAAGCCAAGCTAGTGCCTGTACGGGGCAGCTCCATGGACAGTTTGGGTTCGTCACGGGCAGCGGTCAGCTGGGAGGAACCTTGGTGAATTTTATCTTAAGGTTAATTGGCGGCCATAAAACATATAATTAGTGCGTGAGACGTGATGAATTTATTCTGAGTGTAATGTGTAGACCTTGCAGCTGTATTTAGTTCAAGGCGAAACGCACGATGAAGCCACTCAGTGCGTGTCAATATTACCCCAAGACTGGGGTTCGCCTTTAGATAACATCGTTTTTTTTATTGTCCGGTCTATAACTAAAGCCGGGAAGTCCTGATTAACCAGCCGCAAGATTCTTGTTTTTAGCCGTGATAGCTCAGTGAATATAGTGAATTGGCAGTAACCTACGCGTTCACTCCGGCTTTGTGGCCCAACCAAACACCGGTGTAATGCTTGGCGAGGGTTCACGCCCCAGGCGTGGCGCCGACCGCCAACAGTTCCGCCTACCGCGAATGTTTCAGAGACCCACCTCCATTATCCCACATGTATTCATGTTGTAGTATTTAATTAGGCGATGTTAAGACGTTTACTCTACTGCTGACTAAGCCAGGACTCTCCTGTTTAATCAACCGTTTGTTTGTTGTCTTATATTAACCACGACTAGTGCCTTCACTGACACATGCACTGGACATATATCACTGTCACGGTTTGTTTGTCTCATTCTCTGCGAAGAAACAAAATATCTCGGAAATTCGCGCCACAGCCGGTCCCAGTGGCCGCGCGGTCTAAGGCGTGGGTCTGCGGCCGAGCGCTTGCTGGGATCGTGGGTTCGAATCCCACCGGGGTCATGGATGTTTGTCCTGTACAATGTTTGTGTTGTCAGATAGAGGTCTCTGCGACGGGCCGATCCCACGTCCAGAGGAGTCCTGCCGACTGTGGTGTGTGTCTGAGTGTGATCAAGTGAAAATAAAACAACCTCGACACCTGCTGTGAACAGGTAGAAGAGGGAAGGACTGCGAAACGACACGAAATTCGCGCCAGTCCCGTCACTGGCCAAATGTGAAATCTGTTCAGATGGAGCTAATTCTATGTCCTACTCGAAGACACACAACAGACTTTCACTCAGTCTAACCGCCGTGCAACAAAACATGTTTCTTATATGGAAGTCCCCGATTCATATCTCGCTCTGGAGACTGACTCTCGTGCTTTACTTCTTTCACTCCAAATGACTGCACCAAACTACGCTACGACTCCTTCTCCTTGTATCCTTTACCGCCCATTATTCGCCAGTACTCCTACCATTCGTCGCTACGTAATATGAACCACTGACAGAGCCATCAAATAAACCGCAAACAGCTACCGCACGGCGCCGCGTAATACCCCAGAAGAGCGCAGATGTCAAATACATTATTTTCCGAAGGACATGGACGGCTTCACGTTTATGAGGTATGTAACGAAGGGTGCAAGCACTGTAACAGGCCTTAAGCAGAAAGTAGCGGTACCTCGTTGGTGCAGACGTTCTTTGTCGACATAAATCTTTCGTACTGATTTACAGCTATGCCCTTTGCACCCAGCACCAAAGGCACAGGGCTTGACCCAGCAGCTGATTCGACCTACACTTCATGGGCGAATCCGCTATATGTAAGTTGGGGGAAAACTTCACCGAATATTGTGATTGCATTTAAAACACTTCAGATGCGAAGTGTTTCGTTTCGCAGTCCTTCCCTCTTCTACCTGCTCACAGCAGGTGTCGAGGTTGTTTATTTTCACTCGATCACACTCAGACACACACCACAGCTGGTAGGACTCCTCTGGACGAGGGATCGGCCCGTCATAGAGACCTCTACCTGACAACACAAACACTGTACAAGAGACAGAAACATCCATGCCCCCGGTGGGATTCGAACCCGCGATCCCAGCAAGCGCTCGGCCGCAGACCTACGCCTTAGACCGCGCGGCCACTGGGATCGATAAAAAGACGAAGTGCTGCGAGCCGTATGTGCCATTCTGCACAGTGTCATAACCACATGCACCAGAACGTGGGTCTCCATCGCCATGAAAGCTCAAATATTAGAGAAGGCTATTCTGCTTCGAGAAATGTAATAGTCGGCAACAAGGTTTGAGTGAATAGCCTGTGTAACTTCACGCATGAGATCAGAAGACGTTAGTGCAAAGGGGGGTGGGGGGAGGGAGGTAGGGAGGCAGCTATAATTACGGTGCTTCAGGTGGGAGACATACCTAAAACTGTGCAAAGAAATAAGAAGTCGGATCAGTCAACTGCTGGTGTTACTGGAGTTGAGCTTCGTAGCTGTGTTCAGCGGATCGGCCCGACACGAGTTAAGTACTGCCAGCTGTAGCGGTAGGACAGCCACGTATCGGCACGTATCTCTTCACGTACACGACAGTACGGCGCGAGACATTCGCTGTTACGGTACCTGTGGTTCTCAGGAGGTTAAAATAATATTAAAGTGGATGGGACTTTCTAGAACGGATACATAGGGCTCAGGATGGGGTCTAGTGTCGCGCTCTGGTGAGCACAGTAACATTTGCTTTCCATACAATTTGGGAAATTTTCTGACTCGCTGTGCAACTACAGGTTGCAACTATTAGGATCCCAAGATGGCTCACACGCTGTGGAGTCAGGTCGATACCGTCTTCTACAATACGACGCTGCGTTTACTGCTACATAGGCATCAGTGTTTCGGCGAAACCTGTTGGCTTATTTGTCCAGGTAACAAATACAGTTCAGCTCTTCCTTCAAGACGAAGGCAGCTGGTATGCTACCTCCGAAACGACAGTGTCTATTTACGTAAGCGCACGGCGTCACATCCACAAATATCGCAATCTTTACACCGTTACGTTCAAATCATAATATGTTACCCACCACTGGTTATTATTTCACGATGCTGCTTCAACTTCAGGTGTTCAGTTCTGTGGAATCGAACTGAAGTTACGGGCAGTCGGTAGGTGTGAACTTGGCAGGGCAGGTGTTTGTGTGCTGTCAGCAGCCTACTCTCCAGGAGCAACTGAAGTTAAGCACGGAAATAGTCTAAGCGAAATTCACACTGGACGCCTTCTGAATACAAGTGTGAAGTGTGAAGTGTGAAGTGTTACCGCTACACAAAGGTGACTGGTTATATTACAATACATTTAGTTCATCGGTCTCCAATCGGCGGCCCGCGGCCACATTTGTAAACCGTGTACACAGCATAAAAATGTCACAATAATTTAGACACTTAGGTACACCACTTGTTCTTATTTTTCCACGTGCGGCCCGGAAACCAGCCCACAATAATGGGTGTATCGTATAACTGTGATCGTTTACGTCGAACAGAGAGGCAATCTAGGTACCTAACATGGAACTATCTACAGAAAACTGTAAACGTTTATGTCGAACAGACACGCAATATAGGTACCTAACATGGAACTGTCTACAGAAAACTGAACGTTTATGTCGAACAAAGAGGCAATCTAGTTACCTAACCTGGAACTATCTACAGAAAAGTGTGAACGTTTATGTCGAACAAAGAAGCAATCTAGGTACCTAACATGGAACTATCTACAGAAAACTGTAAACGTTTATGTCGAACAGAGAGGCAGTCTAGCTACCTAACACGGACCTACCTACAGAAAGCTGTGAACGTTTATGTCGAACAAAGAAGCAATCTAGGTACCTAACATGGAACTATCTACAGAAAACTGCGAACGTTTATGTCGAACACATAGCCAGTTTCGTGGCCGACCCCAGAGTACCGTACCATGACATAAAGCATGCCAAAAAACTCGGTCAGTGTACTTCGTATTCCAGTTTCCAGTACACCTTTCTACTAATGAAACTGAGTCGCCTCGCCCATGAAGACACAAACTGAACAGCCTACTGTGTTAGAAGCCGTAAACCTACATATTTTACTGTCAACGCTGTAGATGACAGTTCCTGGCTGCATATCCCCAAGGCCAAGGCCTGTAATGTTAACACATTCTCGAAGCCAGTGGCCTTGTTTAACACGATCCATTAGACATAGGGGTACAGTCTGGAAACTTAAACTGTGGGTCGTACACAAACTTCCACACACATCGAGCAGCACTCGCAGTGCAATAAGGTGGCACAAATAAGGTCTCCGAAGACTCCGCGGTTCTCCTGGCAGAAGGCAGTATTCCACATCCCCTTCATGGGATCGGCGAGAAATTTCGCTAACAATTACAGAGGTCCCCAGTTATTGAGGTTGGGGCCAACAGTCAGTTGTCTAAGCCACTAATGAAGTAAAAAGCTTCTCCTTCTTTAATATTGCCATCTTCAGGTGGCATACCCTGTTACGAATCGGCAGGTCATTCTTTGAGTGTGCAGCACTGCTGCCTCATATTTGGGAGGTTTGTGTTTCAAATTTCTGCATAGAGATTTGCTTTCTGAGGATTGGCGTGGTTTGTCGGAGTGTCTGAAGGCATATGTCGTACTAGAGCAGCAGAATTAATTCCACAAAGTCTCCAGCTGCAGGCGCAGGTGACTTTAGCGAGCCTAGGCAGGTGTCACAACCCGGGAGTGTGCGCGGAGTCGTATGCGCGTAGATCAGTGTGTGTTTCTGCAGTCAGAGCGGTGGAGGTGCCAGTACTGTTCTGCTCACGTAGCAGCTGCAATCGTGTGACTGAGGCAGGACGACCGTAAGGATTGTGAGACTGGCGCTGAAGGTTGTCATGCTAAATGACGGGGACTCTGTGGATGTAATCGTGCTATACTTCAAGCTACACCAGAAACGGCACCTTGCACATCTTTTCCAAATACTTATTCAGAAATAATCCCCTCACTGGACGCTACATACTGCTACGAGTGTACTACTGTGTTGTATCACAAAAGCACAGCACCAATAAGCAATTTTTGTTTCTGAAAACCGTCCAACCCTTCTTCGAAGCATAAAGAACACTAAACGATATCCGAGAAATCATTGCTTTTTTAGAAGTCCCAGGCTTTGCTCACTTTGCCTTTTGATAAGGGTAGCATGAAGATAAAGAGGAAGCATGGAATTCATTTGAATTATATTTGATGATTGTCTCTACCTCATAGAAAACATAACGAATCTCCATCACAAAGTCCAACCGGCTAATGCTGTTTTAGGAAATAGTCCTTGTGTATTGTGAGAATCACATTAAACAACTAGGGCATGCCGTGTCGGCAAAATACAGGGTTCTTTTGAATGTCACTAGTAAACGCTGTGCCTTGCAGATTTAATTAGCAAATGACGTTTTCATTACCAAATACTTCTATTTTATTACATTACAGGCGAATCAAAACCGATGGCCAAGAGGAAGTACGTCATCGTGTTGCTTCTTGCAGCGACACTCTGCTGCACAGCCACTCTCTACAGCAGGCCACACATAATCTTCATCCTAGCCGATGACTTGGTAAGTGCACTTGTTGCCCTGCAGGTAACACTAAGTTAAGACAAACGCTACCGGCCGTGTCAAATCTCAGGTTATTAGTCGCTGGCTTCTCACTGCGGAGGCCTGGGTTAAATCCCAGGTAAACCACATGAGATTTGTGGTTGACAAATTGGCACTGAAACAGGTTCTCCTCCAAATGTTTCGGGCATTCTCTGTCAATTATCATTCCGTCAGGCTCCTTATTTATTCACCTCTCATCTTGGGGGACGAACAGTGGGCCGATTAGAGGCCGCCTTTCCTCGGCGGCATAGCCTCAGCGCACCAAGAGAATGACAAATAAGGCAAGAATTAAAGGCGTCTCTCTGCCAAAACTTCACTCCATAAACAGCAATACGCTTTACACGGAATACAGATCGGTGGTTAGCTTTACGCCATGACCGCTTTACCCCGGCAGCCTTTGGTACGCACTTATTGGAACACGGGCGAGTCACAAAGCCGGCTGCAAAGGGCAAGTGTGTGTCCCTGCCGAGACATGAACACAGTCTGTCCAGCGCCCAGCGAGTCACTTTGCCGACTGCTTGTGATTACCGTTACGGCACCAAGGACGCCTCATTCATGTTTTTAAAGTAACTCACCAAATATTCCAAGCTGATAATAAATTTTCATAGAATTCATTATTTTTAATTATTTTTCTGTACATTTTCTCAAAGTTCCTTATAGTACTGTGGAATTCGTTTTCTGGTCGATGTCATAAGGTTTCGAACACTGTTGCGATGCTGTTTTTATATACACAGTCTTTTTCTTTATGTTTCTTAGTTGACAAGCTGAATTCTTACCCACTTCCAGACATTTAACTTGAATTCTCCATGTGCTATGTTACACCGAACAGGCCCGAGTCCCCACCAACGAGATGCACAGAACCATTATTTCAGTTTATATAATTCGCAGCCACCTTGACAAAGAACCTTGCTTTTTCCGGGTAAGTCAGACACGTAGAGGGACAGCAGTAAAGCTATTATCTCTGGGAGCTCCCACAGTGAGTGACGTTAGCGCAATAAATACGACACTTGTTACATCAACACAGTTTGTAAGTGATGGTGCACAATTCTGAAACAGCAATTTTGCTTTGTAAATGACGAAAAAGCATCTAATAAGAAACCATTAACGGGACGGCCCGAAGGGCTCAATTAAGAACTTCTGCACAAAGAACGTCAGTTAAATGAGTAGGATGCTTGAGTCGTAAACCTGGCAGATTGTATGTAAATTACCTGATATTGCTAACAAGATGTGAAACCTTTTAAAAATTAACAATGCACTCGGGAAACAAGGGTGAGAAAGCTGTTAAATGCACGTCAATTCCAAAGATTATCTATGCACACAGTGTAACATATAGGAATATCTAGTCGCCATCGGTCACACAGACGTGGTACTGGATTCTACACAACGGTTTACACACAGAATCGACCCTAAAAATTTACGACTGCCTTCTGTTTATTTACTTCATAGAAACGACACCGCCACATGCCGAGGCTAACAGAGTGTTCATGCGCCATTCCACACCACGTTTTATCTGCTGCTTCGCAACTCACAGTGATTTACGAAGCAGCAAACAGCTCAGTAAATCACTACAACTGCCGTTCATAGCTGAGGGTTACAAAGTAACACTTGCACTCGCCACTCTTAACCAAAACCGAAACATCTCCAGAACGAAGGTTCCCACTAACAGGCGTGCAGTTGACCCACTGCGAACACAACTACAAGTAACACCGTTCATTCATTAGTAGCCAGCATTTTGATTAATTTTAGAGTATTTTCCTTAAACTGCTTCATACGGGACATGTATACACACCGTACCACAGACGGTGTACTACAGCGCGCATGCGCAATTTGGCTGCATTCCATGTTTGACGTCACTCGCAAACGAAGCAGTAAACAGGGAATCCCGCTAACCACCGAAACTCGAACGTGACTCAATGACAGAAGAACCGTGCGATGTCGAGTGTGATTCAACCACAAAGCAAACTTATTGGGTGTTAGTTACAAACAAACCAAGGTATCAAATATATTGGAACACCTTACCGAGCGACAACGTCGGTTGCTCGATACAGCGTCGAGTTGAAGAACGATTAGTCAAATATGAATTGATGAAGACGTGACAGAAAGCGGTCGTGGTTTAATACGATCCTTTGGCCGGTATTTGCTTGCAGAGGGTGAGAATAACGGCTACAGCTCTGAAGACAGACGGTTACCCGACCAGTGTTCGAAACTTACACGTCCATAAGCGCTATTACCTAAGCTAAATTGCTCGTTTTGAAAGGCAACCTCCAAATTTTGACGCACATATAAAAATGAAATTAACAAGCGTGACTAGGTGATATCATCGTTAATGGAATGGCTTCTCAAACACACATGCCATCGGCCAGCACATTGGCCGGTCATTACACAATAACGCGGCCCTGCGAACACTGAACTTGGCGCACGATGACGCAGTACTCCATGCGTATCTCGGTGTAACTGGACACACAACTGTCTATATGACCTCGCTCCAAGAAGGGACATCCGGGTTGTATATCTCAGGGAGGTCATCTCGAGTCTGCGTTGTTTTGTTCAGCTGTGTTTCGCAAAAAGTGGCTTATTCAGATTATTACTCTCGCCTGCAACGTGACGCCGTGCAGTCTGGTGGGAATTTTACGGAGGTCCGCAGCAAAGTATTTGCTCCGTCATCTGAGTAGCAAACATTTATACCAGACTACACGGCGTCACATCGCATAAGGCAGTGGCGTTCATAGTCACGGCTGTGAGAATTTGGAGCCTTACTCATACTGCGATTGGAGATATGACTGCTTGTCATAGGAAACGTAGTTACGAATTTCAACTGACTAACTAACTAACGAACTAACTAACTAACTAACTAACTAACTACCTGACTGAGTTCTTCTTGAGAAGCTAACAGTTCCTCAGCTAGTCAAGAAATCCCCTGCATTTTATGGAACTCGAAGGTTCATTACCGCATCCACAACAGCCCGCTACATGTCCCTATCCTGATACATACCAATCCAGTCCATGTCCCATCCCACTTATTGAAGATCCATTTTAATATTATCCTCCCATCCACGCCTGGGTCTTCCAAGTGGCCTTCTTCCCTCAAGTTTCCCCACCAAGATCCTGTATGCATTTCTCCCCTCCCTCATACGTGCTAATGCCCCGCCCATCTCTGTTACGAACGTTACATAAGAATATACACTTGCTGCCTCCATCTGCCAGGAAGAAGCGAGTTGACGAGTATTTACGGTCGTTCAACATGGCGACGTGCAGCTCACACTCGCCACACGCCTGCAGTGTGGGACGCTGGCCAGAACAGTGAAGAATGGAAAGAAGCGATCGCGAATTAATTGAGGCAGGACAGGCGGATGTGTTTGGGGACACTGAATGAAGTCAGGAAACACCTTTTTCAAGACAGCCAGTCTCTGGACTTGGATCTGAACACAGGACCTCCCGAATGGACGTAAAATAAATTGCTCTCTGCACACGACGAAGATATACAGGACTCTGGTCCCGCAAGACGGGTTTCTGTTAAGTTTTATATTGGAGACTTTTACTAAAATTCTGTCCAGAAAATCCAGTTTTGATTAACACCTGACAAAAACAACAGGTACTTTACACGAAGCCCTTGGTACATTTGCATGATTCATCTGTACAATGGAGACAGGTTCTCTGTGAGGTAGGAGCTATCACGGAAGAAGCAGCTGATGATCTAAAATAAAGACTGAGAAAGACTGTGATATGGGCGAGGCATGAGATGAGGCCGAAGAAACAGCTGACAATATAAAGGCTGGGAAAGATTTGATATGTGTGAGGTACGAGATGAGGCCGAAGAAACAGCTGACAATACAAACTAAAGACTGGGAAAGACTGTGGTATGGGTGAGGTACGAGATGAGGCCGAAGAAACAGCTGACGATATAAACATAATACTCGAACATGATCCACTCTGAAGCTGTTGAGCAGGCACGGATAAAACTTACTCGGATAACAACACAGGCAAAGCGCCACAACTCTTACGCCCTGCCGACGTGTCCTGCGTTGCTGCTTTCTACTCCCACCCCTATGGACACAGGGTACACACAGACTCTTTAACATCTGGAAGGGACTCTTCCCCGCATATAAAGCAACGTGAGCCTTCACTGCCCACCTGAATGCTGTGCTGAAGTTAAGAATGCGGAGAGTTTTTCTTCCACTCCCCATACGTATCTCTTCATTAGTTGGTGCTTACGTACTCCCTTTCGGGGAGTAGAAGAATGGACGAAAGGAGCTTCGCACCAATTCGGATAAGCAGAAGCTTCCTTTCGCCTTCTGTTTTCAGTCATTTTACCTTCCCTTACGTTTGTAGGAGCGCGGTAAACTATAAAAGGTAAAGGTAAAGCAGTCCCATTACAGGCCTGGACAGGCCCTTAGGGTTCCAGGAGGTTGAGGCTCCCACATTTCTAGACAATCGGCACATGAAGGTGGTAAGGTTGTCAGCCCTACGCACCGGCCGCGTTTACCCCCCAGGAAATATTCCTGGTACTCATTTCTGTTAGAGGCTGAGTAGACCCCAGGGCCATAGTGCGACCGACAGGATTATGTCAATGACCTGCCGGTTTGTAGCGCAGTGCCTCAACCAACTGCGCCACCGCAGCCCCATCGCGGTAAACTATTCCCTTATTATTTTAGAGTCGGCCCCTGACGAAAAACGAAATTGCAGAGGTGTGGTGGAATGAATAGCTGGCAGCGAAAATGAAATTGCTTACAGGATGCCTACCCTAATGCTAGTTTGTCCACAATAAATATCTCAAGGGTCATCACATAATGTAGCTCGAGCCTCTTCAGTGAGACACTGGCGACAAACTGCCTGCCCATTGCCTTTACTGAAGTCCGAAGCACTCAAACTCGCCAGTTTGTGTTATGATTCAAACATGTTCACTGTACAGGGTTGGAATGACGTTAGTTTCCATGGTTCGGATGAGATCCCGACGCCAAACATCGACGCTCTGGCTTACAACGGCATCATCCTTAACAGTCACTACGTGCAACCCACCTGCACCCCCAGCAGGGCCGCTCTTATGACGGGGAGGTACCCCATACATCTAGGTAATGGTCACGTGTGTGTGTGTACTTGGCAGACACTGCAGTCTTCTGGGTGGGCTGTGCAGTTTGGCACGGGGTAACAAATGTTACGGGGAAACACGCTGTTTCAGTGACCGGAGCAGACAGTGAGGTCTTCTGGGCGCGAGGCGGTGCAGACTAGGAGGTTCACAATGTCGCGGGGAATGCACTGCCCACATCTTCACAGTAGAGGATCTCGCATTCGTCTGTGTTGATGACAGTACAATTCGATGGGCGGTTAGAAACGCTTCGCAGGAATGCGCCCCATCAATCTTCAGGGTAGATGCTACTGTGCTGTGACACAGTACAGTCCGGTAAATTCTTCCCAGCGTGCTTTTCTTTCACGAGCCCTCAGACACTAGCAACCGAGTGTGTGTTATTGCTTTCACCCCTGGTTTGCTTACTGTTCCTTGCCATATCTCTCCCATATCTCTGATTACAGGCAGCTTACAATGGAAGGACGATTAGTGAATAATGAATTGAAAATGTTTGAAAGGAAACGTTTATGGCCTATTTTTGAGACAGCATCTAGACGTTTTACATGACGGGCAGAGGAAATCAAGGAAGTTTCCAGTCAAGTGGCTGGGACTGATATTTGAATCAGGGACCTGCCGAATACAAAGCAGAATATAATGCACGCACAGTGATCGTGCAGAGGTAGTCACTCAGTAGCTAGCGTTTGATTAAATTTTGCATCTGCCAACATCAATTAATTGCAATTAAAACAAACTAATACGCTCCTAATTTGAATGTGTACTTGTGCGATATGTACTGAGTGGCACCTGTTGCTTCGGGAAGAGGTACTGCACTCATTAACATTAAGGCTGACGAATAAAAACCAAAGCACTTTTCTTCCCAACGCTTCCCGGTATCGAAAAGAGCATTGCTTTGTTTGACAGTTCGCAAGATGTCGCGTGTCTTTCTCATAACAGTAGCGACTTTTGGAGCATTTCTGGAGTGACACTGACAGGGACAGCCGAAGTACTCGGAGAAAAACTTGTCCCGGGGTCACTTTCGTGAAAGGTGAGAAGGTAAAACTGTCTCTGTTCACGCCACAAAGGCATATAGAGGGAGCGGGAGCACAGCTCCTCTCATTCTGAACCAAACGAAGCTCAGCTGTCAATTTCACTCCTCAACCGCTTTACCGTCGGGAAAGAACCCGGTACCCACTAAGTAAGAAGATGGCTGTGGCCCACAGCTGGTTCTGGACGGTTCTGGAGAAGAAATAATGTCGTCTCCTTACTGGGATTCGAAACTTGGACTTCCCAGCCTGTAGCTACTCACAATGCCGACTACTGTTCACCACAAATTCCACAGGGACTGGCCCGGCATTGAACCTAGTAACTCACGAATCTGAGTCGAACTCACAGCAGACACTCACTGCGTCTCCAATACAAAGACCGAACAGTTACCACCATTTCGGGCAACTGCCGCTCTGTACTGTGATACTCACACAGAACACAAAAACAGACTCTGTACAAATACTGCAGAGTTTTTAAATATCACACGAGTTGGTACATACAGTAACCACTGGGCTTCAGAAGTTTAAATCATCTGCTTAATTTGTGTTCCTCCAGGTATGCAGGGCAGTTCCCTCCTCGCCGCCGAATCCCGGGGTCTGCCACCCGGGAAGATACTGCCGCAGTACCTACGGGATCTCGGCTACGTGACGCGAGCTGTTGGCAAGTGGCACCTCGGCTTCTACAAAAGGGAGGTCACCCCAACGTATCGCGGGTTCGACTCCCATCTGGGCTACTGGAATGACTACGTCAGCTATTATGACTATATCTTACAAGAACGTGTAAATATTTACCACAATTTTACAGTAATTGGCCTTTGGAAGCAGAGTAATAATTGCATTACCACACGCTTTAACAGTCTCTGTCCACAGACTGTGCTTGTGCATTTTGTATAATTCACATGACAACCGCTGTATGTCCCTATGCAGCATTAACCGAACGACACGTGCAAAGGAGAAGCAGTGTGTTTCCTGCAAGGAGCGAATTACATGTGAAACCTGTGTGTTCATACTGTAGCTGGAATTCATATTCGGAAGATGTAATTGAAATAATTTTCAAACCGTAGTTTCAAATTCTTACTGAGATGTCTGCAGTTTATTTACCAGTGTCATATCTTTGTTTACTTGTAGCTGATTTTATGAGGATGTCAGCAACACAAACAGCATAACGGTATATAGGCGGATGATTGAATGGTAGTGTATAATGTATAATGTACTGGAAAGTATCTGAAAGGAATCGGTGGTGGGCTAATTTAAGACTTTATCCTGGCATTTGTCTGGAGGCACTGACAGTGAGCACGATAAACCTCAGGATATTCAAGCTTACGTGCCGAGACTCAAACCGGGTACCAACCGGATACAAATCAAAGGGCTGCCGGTTGAGGCTCTGCTCAGTAGAAATTCCGTTTCAGATGTAGTCCAGTGTTTGTCCGTGTCAACACAAGCTGGGCCGACTTCAGTCTGCTGGTAGAGCGCGAGATGCCTGCAAATGCTGTGCACGTGATGTGGCTAGTTCGAGAGGACAGTTTGAAGACTGCAGCAAAATAGAAGGCGGGGTGGCCTCCCCTGGCACAGCAAATGCGAGTCTTTGTTAAAACACGTGCAGGGACGTGACTTCAGGGTTCCGCCGCGGTGTGAACGAGATGCGCGCTCGCCTGGGATTTTACGCAGCGTCGATTGGGAATACATCACCGACGTTTGCGGACAACCCATTGGCCCAACCTTCAAGGGTCAAGCTGTCCTAGAAGAATACTTCACACCACCCTAGGCAACTCGGCTTCCTTCTTCCCTTCCCCTCCATCGCGCTCCGTGAGAGCAAACACCGCCGGCACCGCCCCCTGTATAACTGCGTACGTGTTCCCGGTATTCTTCTTGGACTGCTTGATACTTGAAGACAGGACCGATGAGTTGTCCCGAAACGTCGGTGGCAAAGTACAAATCTACGCTCCGTAAAATGCCAGAAGAGCACAGATACATCATTTTAACTTGCAACGTGCTAACAGCGTCTAGAATTAGACGCGTTTCCGGCTGTCGGCAACATGAAGCTGTTACCAGACCATAAACGTGTGTCACGCCTTGCTGCTATGCTTGTGTGACGGTTTCAGTACTCGGACGGAGACCTGAACGGTTTCGACCTGAAACGGAACATGACCACGGCGTGGGACCTGGCTGGACGTTACGCAACCGACGTTCTCACTGACGAGGCGGTGCGTCTTATCCAGGGACACGACGTTTCGCCCCTCGGCCCACCGCTGTTCCTGTACCTGGCTCACCTAGCTGTCCATGCGGGTAACCGGGGCAAGTTTCTGGAGGCCCCTCAGCCGGAAATAGACAAGTTCAGTCATATAACTGATCCCAACAGGAAGACTTACGCAGGTAACGTTGATCGCTTATGTCATGAACACTGGACACTTCCCAAATTTACCGCCTGAGACAGGTTTATACGTAGGGGTGCTGCAAGTGCCACAGACCGGAAGACCACATTCCAAGCCTCGGGAGATTTGAGTCAGCTTTAAATCAATTAATTAGATCAGAAGACAAGCAGGAAACAACGTCAGAATATTGTGACATCACCGCGCGGGCCAGCATCGCGGGGCCTAACCCTGCGCTACGTCAATACTGCTGTTGTCGCTCTTTCGTTAGTCCCGCATTATCACTTATTAAGGGCACTGTCAATAGATTTCATACCGTCAAGTGGCAGGATGATTGATACCTGACTGCAGGTGACGCGAAAGAGAGCGGTCGTTCCTTCGGCAGAATTAAGAAACCTGCTAAAAGCCTCAGTGAAAATGGCCGGTCTTCCCGTTAGAACCCCGGACACTATAATAATAATAATAATAATAATAATAATAATAATAATAATAATAATAATAATAAACCNATAATAATAATAATAATAATAATAATAATAATAATAATAATAATAATAATAATAAACCTGGATTACGTTCGGAGTTGGAGGCTTTTCTGGAAGTTAAGCATTCCTTGTTTTATTTTTATTAACACTTATCTCCATAATGCCACGTAAGGTAACGCAAACAGGAGTAGCTAAACCCCTCATTGCACTGTCGTTATTTGGCCCCCGTTCTCTGACGTTGCAAGGGACGCCGAGATCTCGGCTACAGTGCATATGCCGACACGAACAGTGGGTTAATGTACATTACGTCATAACCTTTGCGGATCGCAGTGGCCGCGCGGTCTCAGGCGGGGGTCTGCGGCCGTTCGCTTGGTGGCATTCAGTGTCCGGTGGCAAGGCGAGTGTTGTGTGTTGTCAGGTAGAGGTCTCTGCAACAGGCTGATCACTCGTCCAGAGGAGTCCTAGCCCTAGTATTCCAGGGCCTTCCCCATAATGAGGAGGCTCTGTCCCACTAGCGCTCTCAGAGGTGGGGGTGTCGGCGGTGGGGGTACGGGGCAAACACGATGACCCTTGTTACTCTAACAACCGTCACCAGTCGTTACTCTGTTTTTAGAATTCATGGCATTTATTCGACACCCTCTGAATTGCTTTCCGGTGTTTTGTTTTATGTATTTATTAATGACTTTGCAATCTTATTAAACACTCCAGACATCATTCATTCGCTGATGATATTAAAATTTTTTGCACCCTAAGATCTGTAACTGACTGCACACTTCTACAGTCTGTCACTGATTCCATTCGCGGACGGTGTGCTGCTAACTGTATGGAACCGAACAGTGACAGAACTAATCACCTTTACAAGGAAAACTAATGCAATTAATTATAATCACAAACCGCGTGATAAATGTATATAACTCGCACGGACTCCATCAAAGACTTAGGAATTTTATTGGATTCTAAATTTCTTTTTCGCCATTATGTTGATTATGCATTTTCTCAGTCACTAAAAATGCTGGGACCCATACGTACGATGACGTTTTCCCTTTCTACCTTTGACAGTTTATTATTGTTGTATTTTACGTTAGTTAGCTCTGAATTAGAATACGCCTCGCCTGTCTGGAACAGCATTAGGACTGCTGATGCCAGCAAGCTGGAACGCGTCCAGCGGAGGTTTGTAGCTCTGTGCTCCAGTCGCTCTTTTCCCCGCATTTCTCACAATTATGCTAGCGCACTTGAGCGTTTAAAGGTGCGCGCTGCACAAGTTGGCAGGCATCACCCTGATGCTGTTTTCTTCATTCAGGTTTTTCTAGGATCTAAATGTTGTCCTTCCTTGATTGAGAACAGCAGTCTTAGAGTTTCGTTTCGTTTCGCAGTCCTTCCCTCTTCCACCTACCTGTTCACAGCAGGTGTAGAGGGTTTTGATTTTTCACTTGATCACACTTAAGCACACACCACACTCGGTACGAATCCTCTGGACGAGGGATCAGCCCGTCGCAGAGACCTCTACCTGACAAAACACACACTCACAAGAGACAAACATCCATGCCCCCTGCGGGATTCGAACCCACGATCCGCAGACCTACGCCTTAGACCGCCCGGTCACTGGCATCAGTCTTTAGAGTTCCGCCTTGCAACATTAGAAACTTTAGCCAGTTTTGTGTGGTATGGAAAAATTGCCCTTCCGCTAGACGTGCAACAGCTGCCAATATGCCGTGCAGTGATGTGGATACACTGAGCAAGCAAATTCGACTACTGCAACAGATTTTACCCCAGTAGCAAGTTTTATTAAGTTATGGTTTTAATGGTTTTAGTTGACTTGAGTTCGAACGTTTGTAGACAGTGCTACAGATATACCTAGCAGCTGAATTAGACTTCGAAGGGTTTTTAGACATATGATTTGAATTAATCGGTTTAATCTGTTTTTTAGTTTTAGTCGTAAATTTACGTCCTTAATTGTTTTGTTACGTTGTTCGTTTGTGTTTGTGCAGTTTTTGTTACAATTATGTTGTGACACTTCCGTATGTGGCCACTGTGCTGTTGAACTTGCACATTAATAAGTGAGACTTGAGGATCAGCACCGTTATGTTCACTAAGCCAGCAAACAGCCACACACCTGTTTTTGCACAGTTTAAAACTCTGCAGCTAGAGTTTCCATAGTAGCGAAACACAGCGCTGTGCATCACACAAATACCGTGGAACCCGCTTATAACGACATCGGTTTATAAGGCACCTCGCCTATTGCGTCAGATATTCTGTGGTACTAACTAATTCGTCACAGTTAGCCATAAATTTATACTCCTCGGTGATAACAACACTCGTTTATAACGACACAAAACACTCAGTCCCTTTCATAACGTTGTAACCGAGTTCAATTCTATTAAGATACTATAATACGAGTTTTCAGGCTTCTGCCGCGGTGCACTTGAAGCTGGCGCTCTTTTGGTAAGTTGCGTGGCCTAGGTTGGTAGTTGGTCAGCGACGTTTCGGGACAACATATCAGTCCCATCCATCTCCACGGGTCAGTGACCCCACGAAGAGAAACTTCAGTAAACAGGTAGCAAGCTGCGCCGACCAAAGCCCTGGAAGAGCGAATGACCGTATTCCTACTCTATTATGTTCCAGCTATGGTGTCAAAGCTGGACGAGTCGGTGGGCAGGGTTGTACACGCACTCCAGAGGCGCCACATGCTCGAAAACTCCATAATTGTGTTCCTGTCTGACAACGGAGCACCAACTAAAGGGCGGCAACCAAACTGGGGGTCCAACTGGCCATTTAAAGGCGTAAGTGCAAGTGCATGCATTAAACGGGAAAATGTTCACGTTCGGCACTCCACACGATTATCTGCTACAGTCTGCGCGCTTTATTTCCGCAACAGGTGAAAGAGACGCTTTGGGAAGGCGCCGTGAGAGGTGTGGGGCTCATCTGGAGCCCGCTGCTGCAACAGACGCCAAGGGTGTCCAACCAGCTGATGCACATTTCGGACTGGCTGCCAACACTCTATGCAGCCGCGGGTAGGTGTTACAGTTGGTCGCCTGGTAAATGAAACGACGCAGTGTGCCTACGCACTGCGTTATAACGACGTACGGGGGGGGGGGGGGGGACGTTCTTAACCTCAGCACCAGAAGATGAGAATTTACAGCCTCACTCTGGCCATTTCGGCCGCAAAAAATATTCGAAATAAAAATTCTACCCTATAACTTGCCACGAAGGGACAGAAGGTGAGTAGACGTAAGGCTCTACTCTTTCTTTAACGTCTGCGCTAGTTTGGGTGGATACGTAACGGCACGACCCCGCCGCTTTACCGTCGGGAATGACCCGGTACCCATTTTATAGGGGGCTGAGGGGCCCAGGGCCTCTCTGGACGGGTGCTGAAAACTTCGACCCTACCGGGATTCGATCCCCGGACCGTCCAACCCGTAGCGAGTCGCTTACCGACTGCATTATGGCGGTCAGTTTTAAAAATACAAAAAAAAAATAAAATAAAATTGGTAAATTGAATTTTACGCATTTCTTTGCTGCGTGCTCAGACTGATGGACTCAGCACTAAGATGAGTCATGGAACTGTGTCAAGTGCGACAGTTCTGAAGTACAACAAAATTAATCTGACCCTGCAGACTGCTGCGTGCCGAAGTATGTGGCTGCTGCAGATAAGTACAGATTTGTATGATCTCTTTCAGGGGGCCATGTGGACAACTTGAGATATGATGTGGACGGTATCAATCAGTGGGAGTCCCTGGTTTATAACTTGGCCTCACCAAGGACAGAGATACTCCACAACATTGACGAAAAGGGGCGCACTGCTGCCATCAGATCTCACAACTGGAAACTGGTTATAGGTATACCGCCACTCGTACTGCACCTGCAGGTACTCTAGGCGCTCGCTTAACTGAGGTTCGGTTTAAACATTTTCGCGTTAATGAAGATAAAATGTTAGAATTCCGTTTTCCAATATGGGTAGCGATTTTTCCTGAAGACAAGAAAACAAAATTTGTGCCTCTATGCCCAATTCTGACCGTCCATCACACAGTGTTCCCAGCTCTGACAGTCCATCACACAGTGTTCCCAGCTCTGACCGTCCATCACACAGTGTTCCCACGTCTGACCGTCCATCACACAGTGTTCCCAGCTCTGACAGTCCATCACACAGTGTTCCCAACTCTGACCGTCCATCACACAGTGTTCCCAGCTCTGACAGTCCATCACACAGTGTTCCCAGGTCTGACCATCCACCACACAGTGTTCCCAACTCTGATAACCGTCACACAAACACCCTCACGAGGCCGCGCGCCATATGTTGGGAACTACTGACCTAAGTCATAAGTGAGCAAAGTTCGTGCTGCATCACAGTGTTATACACAGTAAGTTACATATGTTCGGCTTTTCAATTCTGTCTTTTTTGAGTATTTCTTGGTTCTTCCTCTCATTTCTTCTTTTTTCTTATCTCAGTTTAACATGCATATTATACGGGGGTTTCAAATCGTGACCATGCAGTCATTCTTGCAACAGCGAGCCAGCCTAGACAGGTTCAGCGCTTACGCCGGGCTTATGCAACGCCTTATAATGAAAATTATACACATTTATTTATTTATTTATTTATTTATTTATTTATTTATTTATTTATTTATTTACCGCAAGCCATATTATAGTACTCATCACCCATATGAGTGTAAAGTATAAATGTTTTACATCCACACAAAACAATTCGTAAAACGAAATCTTGAACACAGGAACGGTGAGAAGTGGCGCTTTTGACGGTTACTTCGGTGACGACGGCCGAGACCCCTCCTTCCCCGCTTACAACGAGACGGCAGTCGTCCAGAGCATGGTGGGCAGCTCCATTGTCGCGGCATCGTCCTCCGTGTACATAAACCCCACCAGAGAACATCACATATCGTTCATCCGCTCCTCCGCCCTGATCACCTGCCTGTCCAACAACAGTTTCGGCATCCCGCCCTGCTCCGGACAGGAGATGTGCTTGTACGACATCGAGATGGACCCCTGTGAGTCCAACAACCTGGCGCGCGCACAACGTGCTGTGGCCCTGCACCTGCGGTCGCTGCTCCTGGAATACCGCAACACGCTCGTCAAGCAGACCAACCTGCCACCTGACACACAGGGCGCGGATCCGAGGCGGTGGAATGGCACGTGGAGCCCGTGGGTTCTAGACGGGTGCGGCTTGGATGCGAGTCAGGACTTGTACTCCAACGTGTGCGACAGAAACCAGGGGAAATGACGTATGGAAGGGCATCACTGTGCATAAGAACGCCGGTATGACGTCACAGCAGGCATATCTGGGACAGAACACGTCAAAATGGCGGTCAGACGGCCATATCTGTGATGTAACACAACAGATATGCCAACAAGCCACGCATATCTGTGACGTAACGAGTCATGACGCCATGTTTGTGACGTAATAATCCACATACGAAGTCAAAACAAGCGTATCTGTGACAAAAACGGAACGATCGACAAAATTGTATGTAACAATCAGACGGACGCTAGAAGCGATGTGGGTCCCTTTGCTAGTTCCGAACAAGTGGTAACGTGTTCAGCTGTGCTGTTACACACGTGGATATCGGAACGGATGTGACGTCTTAACCTCATTTAAATTCAACAGGTTGCCAAGCCGAGCTATCGACATCATAGCAGTGCCACGTTCAGCTCGAAACGTGCCACACACAATGTGTGACAGACTTACAGGCACCTGAATACGTGTGTGTTACCAGAACAGATATACGTACTGGTTCGCGTGACGAAGTACTTGTCGTGTGAAGGCCCCGCCTTCTTAGTTAACGGCGCATTTCATTCCCTACTCTCTGTATCTTGTAACATGTACGTTCTTGTGAATAAAGAACGCCTTCCAAGAATCCAGTTCAGCAAATCTACATCCGATTTGTAACCTGAGACTAAGAGGACTGAGACAACTACACGCGTGTCACAGCGTGTAAGGTAATGTACACGGTCAAAACTTGGTGTTACCTTCGACCGTGGATCTTTGTATTACTGCAGAACTACAGCGCCAGTCTCCCTTAAACTTCGGCGTTACGTGCAGGCGAGTGGTGCCGGCCACTCCCCCGTCGCTTGCCCATGGGAAACAGCACCCGGTATCAACTGAACAGAAGGCTTGGTAAGGCCCGGTGCCAGGCCCAGGTTCGACGCGGCTGCGAAGAAAAAGACCTGCGCCTTCGTCGGGAATCGAACCCTAACCGTTCGACCGCTCAGACCTTATCCTATCCACGGCGCTCACTTAGCCACCCGACTCACACCCTCGAATACTGTGTTGCACACACTACGGACCATAAAACAGGCGGAACGTGTAACACGGAGAGAGGCGCTGAGGAGTGCGCAGAATACTTGCTTCGACCTATGGATATCAGATACTCTACTGAGGTGACCCCAAGTCCTACCAAGATACAAAGTTACCCGGCAACTAGTGCAGCTGGGTGTAAGATTAAAACTGTTGCCTTGTATCAGCACTAACTACATGGAGCAGAGGCCTTCTTGAGGAGCTAACAGTTTCTCAGCTAGTCAAGAAATTACCCACATTTTATGGAACCCGGAGGTTCATTACCGAATTCACAAGAGCCCGTCACCTGTCCCTATCCTGAGCCAGTTCAATCCAGTCCATGCCTCCGTCCCACTTCTTGAAGATCCATCTTAATATTCCTCCCATCTACGCCTGGGTCTCCCAAGTGGTCGCCTTCCCTCAGGTCTCCGCAAAATCCTGTACGCACCTCTCTTTTCCCCCATACGTGCTACATGCCCAGCGCATCTCAATTCTTCTCGATTTGATTACCCGAATAATATTTGGTGATGAGTACAGGTCATTAAGTTCCTTGTTATGTAGTCTTCTCCACTCCCCTGTCGCCTCGTCCCTCTTAGGCCCAAATATCCTCCTCAGCGCCCTATCTCGAACACCCTCAGTCTTTGTTCCTCCCTCAGTGTGAGAGACCAAGTTTCACACCCATACAAAACAACAGGTAAAATTACAGTTCTGTATACGCTAATCTTCGTGTTTTTGGATAGGCATTAGTTCATTAAAGCGTATTGGGGGCGCAGTGTACAGAACTCCGCGCCTTCTAGACTTCAGCAGCATAGCTGGAAATAAGCTTGTGCACTAA
>BLKM01000294.1:317075-485772 GCA_013340265.1 Coptotermes formosanus
AACACACAAAAATTAAAAGCACGCCATTGTAAACAGCAACTCAAAAACTTTTTTTTTGCATGTCCAAAGATGAACTTCCTTCACGTTCTGAGTTGTGACAAAGTGCGCGGATATTTCTTCTTCGGGGGGACACAGCAGTTAACGACATTATCTACTGTGCCATATTCGAGTAGTGTTTAATACCACGGCTACCTGAAAACAAACCAAATATTTTCCATCATGGCGGAACGCCACCACACGTCCACAATGAGGTGACAGCGTTCTTGAACAGACAGCTGCGTGGGGAATGGCTTGGCCGAGCGGTTCCGCGTCCTGCCCTCCGCGATCTCCAGATCTGACACCTCTCGACGCGTTCCTGCGGGGCTTTGCGGAAGACAAGGTTTACGTTCCACCAATGCCTATAGCCCTAGGCAACTGGAGGGACCGAAGGCGCACAGGGATTGCAAAGACTGAACATCCTTTGCCGCAAAATGTTTGGCACGAAGTCGAATGTTGATGCGTGCGGAGCAACAATTAGAAAGGGTAAGAAAATCGCTTCCTTAGTTGTTCTTTATGGCTGTGCGTTTAATTTTTGCGTGACCAATACTTCGTTACCAGTGCAGCTATGTAACCGCTCACATGCAGTGTAATGACCCTGCACTGTGGACTGCGATCGCGTCACATCTTCCCAACTGCCCACCCGAGCGGCTGACCGATACGCGGGAAGCCCTCAGACGATCGCCCTATGCAACGATGTGTTGTTTTTCTGCACAGGGCTGGAACGACGTCAGTTTTCACGGGTCGGATGAGATACCGACCCCAAACATAGACGCCCTGGCTTACAACGGCGTTATTTTGAACAATTACTATTCAGAACCCACATGCACACCAGCCAGAACGGCGCTGATGACCGGCCGGTACCCATTCCACTTGGGTGAGTAACGTTACTGATTGCTGTCCATACTGCACTTAACCTGGGCTGTGTGGAGTCGCAGTCGGAGCCGGAAGGAATTTTGGGTGGAGTCGGAGTCGGTAAAAATGTACCGACTCCGACTACGACGTCGGTATAAAATCTTAAATAGATATTGGCTACAATAACCAGTAGACTTATACTCAAATGTAGGTTATAAGTCTAAAAGCAGCCTGACGATTCAGGCGGTGGCGACGAAACGTCGTATGGTACCTTTTGCATTTTAGCAGGCTTACCATTACCATACAGTACATTCTGAGCTTTTATGACGGAGCAGGACTCGGAGTCGGAGTTGGAGGTTTAAAAACTGAGGAGTCGGAGCTTTTAAGTACCAACCACACAGTGCCGCACTTAACGAAGGCATACACAGAGAGGCTGAGCATTTAGCAAATAGCAAAGAAGTGGAAAGCATGTGAAAGCCGTTGTGGCCAACAGGCAATATTCGGCACTGCTTGGATGTACTGAGGAAAATAATGAAAAGCCTAAGTCATCATAGCCGTTCTCGGTGACAAAATTCGAACGCCGGACCATCCGAATACGAGGCACTAACCACTCGACAGTGACGTTTGGTAATGCAGCAGTGGCGTAGACCAGATAAAGGCATATCGTGCAGCGCGGGCAGCCCCGTGGATCAGGGGGGCCCCAAAACGTACAGAATACTAAAGTCTGTTGCGGGTTCCTTCGGACTGGATTCATTTCTTGGGTGCTTCACGCTATAATTCTCACTAGGTCCTCGTTAGGACGTCTGGGTGTGACTTTGCTAATCATTAGATGGAGCCCCGGTTGTCGAGACGCTGGGTACGACCAACCTGTTGTCTACGCCCCTCTATTGTAACCCGCTTCTAAAGTTATATTAAGTGTCAACCGACTCTTTATGATGGCGTACATTAGTGCTAATATTCATTCACGCTGTACACAATGCTACGACAAACGAGGCACTGACGACAGAGTCATACCGATAAAACAATCACATCTAATATGGAAGGTATGTTGCTACCACGTGTAAAATACAGGCACGTCTGATGTAAATGTACTTGGTCTATGAGTTTTCTGTTTGAAACTTTCAGATCAAAGGCATATCGCTATCGTCTTGCGGAAGTTTCTTTGCTGAAATTACAGGTTTGATGTCGAATATATTTGGAAATGAAGTGTCCAGTTACACACAAAACTGTGGGCATGATTCAATTTTGCTTTGTGTCAATGCAACACAGCCGGTACTTTACATGGCATTCCGACGCTACATGCCACCAGAAGCACTTACAGCGTCGTTAAATAAATAAACACACGTGAGGTTGTGAGGCTTTAACGACGATGAATATGAAGATTGCGGTAATCTGCACCGTTACGGTATGAAGTTCATAAATACGTATCAACGCTTCGGTAAACTCTGCTGCCTGCACATGCACGGTACCATGAACATAAAGACTGGCAGGTAAAATCAGTACACGAAATTCACTATAATTCCATTACTAAAATAAATCAATTGAGGTACCAGTATTTAAACAGTAAAGTTATCCCTATATACGCCATAAAGACGAAGAGGGGACGCAGAAATATACCTCCACTCATTCCTTACCTCGGCACTACATGGAGGCATCATTAATCGTCTCTTGCAAAATCCCCCTGCAAGGGAAGAGAGAACATTTCTGCAAATTAATACCGTACTCGTACATTTGCTTCCCCAGGAATGCAGGGACCCCCTATCCTGGCAGCAGAACCCAGAGGCTTGCCTCAAGAAAAAATCCTGCCACAGTACCTGAAAGACCTGCATTACGTTACAAGAGCCGTCGGTAAATGGCATCTGGGCTTCTACAAAACGGAGTTCACACCAACACACCGCGGATTTGACTCCCATCTTGGTTTCTGGGGTGGACATATCGGTTACTACGACCACATACTGCAGGAGACAGTAAGTGACAAGGGAAACATTTATCCCTGTGTCTCAGCAACAGTCATGAAGTCATACGGGACGAGTGGAGTTTGGCTGCGTTCACACGAGCCACTCAGTGGCCGGCGTCTGCCAGGCCACTGGGTCTTACGGAACTTCTCAGACGCGACACTAGGTGGCTGGGCGACAGCACTGTGGCCGAGCAGTGGCTCTCCCCGACAGCGGCCGGGAAACTTTTTTGTGGCTGGACCACTGGGCTAAAACACAGAGTTAACGCGAGAGTTCACACGGGCCACTGCTGTACTCACTGTCGAGTGAGTTGCTCGTCGGCTTCGCCGCGAAGTGCGGGCTTTGAGGGCGACAAGTGTCTGTGTCGTCAGAGATACGCGTAGCCTGCCAAGCCACTTGCGTGTGTGGCTGGGACACTAGTTTCTCGTCCACAGTGGCCCGGGTGAAAGCCGCACTTCCACGCATTAACCTCAGCCTAAAAGTATGTTATGTACGTAATCAGCTTCACGCTCCGGCCATTCTACCTCTGTAAAAAAAGGTCAAGGTACCGACTGGATAAGGAACTCAGGCGCTGTCTAGAAGTGGCGTCGCTGGCTAGAATTGTGGTCCAACCCATAACCACGTTACTAAGCTGCCGGGGCTGATGGGCTGGTAACATGTCGAACAACCGAAAATCATGAGTAAAGTAGTTTACTTCAACAACCCAAAATTGTAGTTTCCTTAATGCCTTTGACGAGCTTACGTTCATGTTAATATTATTTAAAAATTCAGGCCTCCCATAACAGTGAGCACACTGCAGCTCCACTGTACACTGGCTAATGCTGATTTCAGAAAAAAAATCGCTGTTTGTTGTTCGAATTACAGGCCTGTGAAGCATAACACTGTGTTGGCAAAACGAAGAGAGTTTGAGTACTGAAACAGGCCGTACACATTGTCACCACTGTGCTTACAGGGTTATGAGAACACGTTCATTACATATAGCGCGGTCTTCTAAGTTATGACGCAGTGCATTCCGGTATGTGGGCCCGAAAGTTTCGGAATCCCTTGCAGCCTGAACCCGGCAGAACCCTTTATACCCTGAAGATGGCTGCACAATGTTCCTCCCAAATACCTGTAACCTACTGACACACCTGACAACACGAGGTAATAACAAAGAAAAGCACAATATGAATTTTCAGTGGCGTGAAGACGTCATTTGTTATTGTTCATCATAACCTGACATCCAAATCTGACATTCAGTGCTCACACAGTTTCGATTTGCACAGTATTCCGGAGGGCGGACAATGAATGGCCACGACTTGCGTCGTAATATGGAAACGGCTTGGGAGTTGGATGGACAGTACGCCACTGACGTGTTCACAAATGAGAGTGTGAACATAATCAAAAGCCACAACAGAAGCACGCCGCTCTTTCTGTATGTTGGACACGCGGCAGTGCATGCAGGCAACATCGGCAAGCCTCTGGAGGCTCCACAAGAAGTCGTCAACAAGTTCAGCTATATTTCTGATCCGAACCGAAGAATTTACGCCGGTAAGTTCCAACACATTTGATAACAAGCTGCTTATACGTCTTTTTACTGAAATTCATTACGCTATGTCGTGATATTTCAGTATTACTAAATGTACTGCTGTTGAACGAAAGAATTCTTTCCTGCTTGTATCAATAATGCTACATGTTTCGGCCCTTCTCACGGACCATCATCAGGCACGAAAGTACACATCTAAAACACAAGCATGCATGCAAGTTGACTTTTATTAATTTGCGAGCTCCCAAATTTTAAATCTTGTTTTCAATTTTGTGTAGCATTTAGTGGTGAATGTTGATTTTCTTGTATATTTGATAAGTTAAAATGCTTCTATAAAACTGGCCATGTTTCTAAAAACAATGCCTCAGTCCTTTGGTTAAAACATTCAGCGTTCCTGGTGTGCGTACTTCTAGCCTCAAAGCAAGCACACCAGGAACAAGGCACACTTTCGAAATGGCTACCTTGCAGATGACTTGACGTGCCGCGATTGTATCTTGCTTACCCATGTTCAACAAATTACATCCTACAGGCTTCTATCAGGATTTCCGCTATGATAAACGCCTTAATATATTTTTAATAATTCATCGATATTTTTAATTGGGGCAGCGGAAATAAAAACGCTCTCAGTATAACGTCGATTATTGCCAGTCGCCCATTGTCCCTTGCACACACGTCTAACCTCAAACCTTCAGCAGATAAATGAACGTCGTAAGACCTATCACTAATTCGCTCGAAGTTTTTCGTTTTATTTGTACGTTTACATCAGGAGTGTTATTTATTGCAAAAATGCAATACGTCGGTACCAGTTAAAATGCTTAGCTTCTACATTTAGTACATCTCCCATCTTACCTTCCATATTGTGTAATTTCCAACGTAATGAAGTCTAGACGTTCAGTAAATCTGCAGTACATGTTCTACAGGCCGGCGTCGTGTACGAACTGCATGGTTAAGTTTGTGCTCTCGCACACAATGCGCAAATGTTTTTACGTTACTCTTCTCACTCGCACCTTTGCCACACAATTTGTAACTTCCACGCGCGGTACTTTCATGCTGTCACAAACTCCGTGCTATGTACGGAAGTGGTTGGGAATTTCCTTCCATGGTTTCAATTTTTAGACTTTAATTTGACTTATGTTTACGTACGTCACTGATCGAAAATTATGTTCCGTACCGCAGTCGAAACAGACGCGGTTGGATGATACGTGAGTCATGTACTGTACTAGCGTAATGTAAATCTGTTCATTATTTAAGCTACATTTTATTCAATGTTGAAAAATTACGCTACACACATTTTTGCATAGCACATTAACTATGTAAGAACCTCAGTCAATCAGGGAGAGCTGGTATATTTAGTGACCAGAGCAGAGCAATGGTAATCCGCAAGGGGATAAACAAATAATAAAGTAAATAGACACATCTTGTCTGACTGAGCGAAGTACAGCATGCTTTCATGTGACGACATACATAAATGTCAGAAAACAGAAATTGAGAATAAACAAATAATTTTGGCTAAAGAAATTGTTTTAGTGTTTAGTAACTATTCAGGATTATTTTCATTGGCTATTACCTTGATAGTTATGGTGGCACTGTTTGGTGACAACCCATAATTAAAAAAGGGCCCGTTCTTACTGCTGGGTGCACCCTGTGTGAATATGTGGCACAATAAAAGCATAGAAACTTCATATATTTCTCAGTTCCCTGAAGCCATTCAAACATCCGGCAATTAAAACAGCGCCTTATAATACCCTAAAATTACTGATATTTCCAATAATAGACATGCTTATGCTGTTGCCCAATATGTGTACATTATTGTTTATATTGTTACCGACAAAGTATTTCATATTACAAAACTTTCCCCTTCAGAAGACGTACAGTTGGGGCAAGAAGACAGCTGAACCAAATGGCTGCCTGTCCTTTATTCATGTTGTGATCATTGGCAGTCACATACATGTAATGCAACAGAATTACATCAGTGGTGGTGTATGTCACAGTGGCAATTTCATGTTGCTAGTTGCAACAATTTTTTGAGAAGGTTAAATTTGATTTTAAATAAGAAAGGGTTGCAGAATTTCTGGTCACCTGCAGTGGCATTTCACCTTATATGAGCCCTGATGGCAGGGCTGTTTACATGCAAGATAATGAACTCCATGTCACAATCCTCCTTGAACAATCAATAGACACTAAGATAATCAAGAAACTGTCATGATGGAACTCAAAATTTCATTACTGTCATCACAAATGCCTGCTACCAGACAACTGAACTGACTTTATTATTATACTGGCACCTAAACCTGTTTATCTCCTTTGGAAAATTTCTTTAAAAAATTTTGTATGCATTTCTTATTTACCATGTGAACTGCATCTCGCCCATTTCACACTTCCTGATTTAAACACCCTAAAAATGCTAGGTGAACAATAAAAGCTGTGCAGTTCTTGCAAAGTAGTGATTCTTATATTAGATTCAACTAGCCTCCTCAGCAAAGTGCTACAAGATATTATTTGTATAAAATTTGCAATACAGTTAGCACATATTTGATCCTCTTCAGGTCACACCCACATGGCATAATCTACCACTAACGTCTCACACAGGGTGTGTTCCATCTGTGCTTAATACATCCAATGTTAAGTAATGTGTCACCAAGTTTAAATCTCCTAATAAATTTACCAATTTGTCCAAATACAAGAAAAAAGTATATGTTTCAATTTAAGCAGTGCAACATAAAACATCTGTTAGTAAATTATATAACTGCACAAGACAAATAACCTGAAGATGGAGGCAGTAAGTTCCTCCAAAATATTAGTAAACTCCTGAAAGAATATATGGCATCACAACCCAGCAGACAGAATGCATTGTATGAATAACACATAAATAATTACTACTTTTCTACAAACATAAAAAACAAAGAAATGCATTAGCAACTTGTCAGCAAATTATAAAGAGAGAATAATTATTTTGCAAGTACAGTACTGTATTGTAATAAGGCTTCATATCTGTGTATGTTGCAGGTATGGTATCTAAACTGGACGAGTCTGTTGGACAGATAGTTCGGACCCTGATGGAAACAGAAATGTTGAATAATTCAATAATAATTTTTATTTCCGACAATGGTGCTCCAAGTGTTGGTGACTATCAGAACTGGGGTTCAAACTATCCTCTTAGAGGGGTAAGAATAGTGGTTCACTACAGACAATTGACCAGGATACAATTACTGGAACACACAGTGGCATAGCTAGGGTTTTGTTGCCCAGGGTAAGAAATCAAAATGGCTGCCGCTAACAGGAGTCATATACTTTAAAAATGTTTTTTAACTTGAAATATTCATGTTGCCACCCGTTTTGCTATCCTTTGGAGTCTGCTGCCCTGGACGGCTGCACCACTCCCCCTCCCCCTCCCCCGCCCCCGCCAAACTATGACCCTCAAAACACACAATCTCTTAGGCTGGCTTCTAATTGAAAAAGCACAAAAAATGGTGTCTGTACCAAACATCAAAGCTGAGTGATCTGCCCTCTTGCATAACATTCATGCAATCCCCCATTCAAATCTCTGCCCAGAGATTGGTTACCATGACTGAGATTCTTTATGCTTTTCCTCAGTATCTCCAGCGAAATAGCCTCAAGTTGGCCATGATCCCCCCACATCCATCATAATCTATCACTCACAATTACTTTACTATTCATCAGACTTATGCAGTTTAAAAGAGCCATTCAGCAGCTGAAGAGTCAATATACAGTATTTCCATGGAGGACAATACGTTTGCATACACAAAGTGTAGATGCCACATGTTACATGCACACAAATTGGCTTATCTTCAAGAAGGAATATGAAAATGGCCTTGGGTTCAGATCTTTTAAGATTGCCACTTCAGTTGTCTCATACCATAACATAATGGTGTGAGGAAATAAAACAAAATTACTACATTAAATATGCAGTGAAACCAGAAAGTTTATGCCCAAACCCTATCATATCATTTTGCATACACAACTGAATCAAAGATGAGGCACATACAAATACATAAAAATCCTAAAACATGAACTTGCAATGCCTATTTCAGTCCAGAAGCTTCTATATATGACGACACTAACAAAAACTATAAATTAACAGTTATAGCGATCAATTTCTAGAATGCCATTCCTACCCTTCTCTCTCTCTCTCTCACACACACACACACACACACACACACACACACACAACGTACGTATGTACAACAGACTTGATTTCAAACCCATCAGTCAGTCAACTTAAGCTCTATTTTAGTATTATTCTGCCACCTAGAATCTGGATTCCTTAATGGACTTTTCCATTGAGGTTTTGCAATCCAAGGCATTTGTCTCCATATGTGCTACATATTCAACCCACCACATGCTTCATGTTTTTGTAACGCAGAAACATGTCACTGTACTGATAATTTTTGCTTTTCATTATACCTGGTCTGCAGGTTAAGGCAACACTGTGGGAAGGAGGCGTGAGATGTGTCGGTTTGGTTTGGAGCCCACTGATCAATGAGACTCGTCGTGTGTCTAATGAGGTAATTACATTAACGTAAGAAAATGGAACACACATGAAGCCAATGAATCCTCTCCTTCACCCCACCTAGGCAGGTAGGCAACAGGAAGTTCAAAGAACCACAGCAGACAGCATTAATTAAATGTTACCATAATTCTGTCAGTGCAAGAACAAACAGTATGTACTTGCTCAGCTACCTTGAGCATTCACATACACCACTGATACAGATCAAAGTGCAGCCAACATAAGTTAAGAATCGGGTTTAAGGCAGGTGATGCATTCTTCAAAAGTCTCTCCTCTTTCCGTGCAACTGCAAATTCACACACTACATCCAGTTTTCGCAAGAAAGGTTCTGACAGGGACCATTACACAAAAAATGTATGTGGAAACTTCGTACACTGCAGTGCAAATTGCAGCTTTCTAGCCTTGTTTACCTTAGTTTCAGTACTTACACTCTTGTTTGGATTTCTTTACGAGTTAACAAGAGTCCTACAAACTTTAGCATTTATTAATGGGTTAACAACAGTCCTACAAAGCCTGACATTTCTTTACAAGTTAACAACAGCCCTACAATGCATAACTTTTTTATGGACATCAACAGATGACACATCTAATGTGTTTAAGATATGTCTAAAGGTTCTTGACAATGGTGTGTTATTGAATTGTCACATGTATTACACTGTTTCCACACATTTCAGAAGTTGGGTCTGTTCTCACATCATAAGGTGGAAAAGAAACATGCAAAAACTTGTTCTGTTGTATCTCCTGGATTGGTCTTGAGGTTACTTATCCATTCGCATTAGTTTTATTGTTTTATTCTCTTAGGCTGGCTCAATATCCACCCCTATATGGGTCAGTCTAATGTGTTTAAACTATGTACTATTTGGTACAAACTCTTCTTCCAGCTAATGCATGTCACAGACTGGTTGCCCACACTGATCACTGCAGCAGGTGGAAATGCCTCTGAATTGGCCAGCAAACTCGATGGCATTGACCAATGGAGCAGCATCAGTACCAACCAGACATCTCCACGTGTGCAGGGGGTACTCAACATAGACGAGGTCATGAAAAATGCAGCCATTAGGGATCGACACTGGAAATTAGTCATTGGTGAGCCTCTTGCAGCATTCCAAACAAGCATTTAAACATGTGTAATGCATCTCCATTGGTTTACAATATAAATTCGATGTATTAGACAACTACATTTTTCAGTTTCTTGAAATTATTTCACAGAACTCTTGTGTCTGTGTCAAAAAAGGAATGTTTTACGTGTGGAGGTTAGGCTGTAGACATTCGTCGCCTCAGTGACACATTAAGATATGTACGCAATATAAAGCCTGTCCTAAATGCCAATATAACCTTCATGCATCAGACCTTATTATCACAAATGAGACTCTCACAGACAATTTATGGTGGTATAAGCACTGCATCTGGTATGCAGAAAATATCATCACAGTGCTGGTTAAGTTAATTCATCAGAGTAATATTTATAAATTATGTTCTTACCTCACAGCAAACTCAACGCATTTTCATTACAAAAACAAATCAGTTAAAGGCATTTAGAGCACTAATCATTGTTGACTCTGAGTATCACAATGAACCACATGTTGAAAGCTGTTATTTTAATGCAGTAATTACTGTGGTTTAAAAATTTAAGTTGTAATTTTACTACATGTATTTTACTATGACAATACCTGTGAACAGCCACACAACTTGAGACCTTTTAACTAACCATCCAACATGTGTTATGCCTGAAGCCTTACATCTGACAAATGGAAAACTTTGTGATTGCGACACTACCACACCACATGAAACTGTAAGTTCCTTTTGCGAACTACTGTCCAAAGAGTGTGCGGATCAGAGTCCCTTCTAAGATATCCCACCTCTGAAATGACATCTTCACCAATAAAACTGAAAGAAGCCAGGAATTTCCAAGAAGCTTCATAATGTGATCCCTCAGCCACAACAGGTTTTGTAACAAACTGCTTGGAGCATGTTACGTCATATTTCAGTCTCCTTATCTACAGAAAATGTTGCGACACACCTGTTCTCTATTGAGGAACCACATTTGATTACAGTCCCTGGACTGGTTACTCTGCCGTCTCCAACACTCGGCTAGTGCTGTTCAAGCGGTCATCAGCAGCTCCTTTTAAATCCTTTCCGATTGATAATGGCCATGCCATGGCTCAGATGCTTAGTGGCTGGCCTCTCACCACAGAGATGCAGGTTCAGTCCCACGCCAATACATCTGTGATTTGAGGAGGATAAAGTGAGACTGGGACGTGTTTCTGTGGGTACTTCCGTTTCTTGTCTGTATGAATCCATCAATGCTCCATGCTCATATTTCATTCCTATACTAACTGACACTACACAATCACAATAACTGACAGATTCATTAAATAAAACACTCTCGCTTTCTATGCCCCCCCCCCACCAATTTCACCATGCATTGTCATCAAACACCTGACACTGCATAATACATGTAGCCCACCTGTCAATTTTTCATGCATTAACACACCCTCCAAACCAGATTCTTTCTGACAATTTCAGCTTTTTTTAAATATTGTACTTGTTATTCTCTTAATTTTGTTCAGAAGATGGTATCCGGTGTCTTAAACTTATATCCATCGACAGGAATGAAAATTCTAAGTTTCGAAGAACATAGAACACGCTGCGGCAATGGTGTAAGCATAGTGGACCATAAAGAAGCACATTCAGGGGTAGCCCTGTGGCCATGCTTGATAAAATACTAGTATAGTCAGGCTTGCTCCTGTAAGTGTTGACTAACATATCTAAATGAGAGATATATTAATGTTTTGAAACTGTTTCTGTCCTTCAAGGTTCATTTGGCACAAACGGTTCAGTGGATGGATATTTTGGAGAAAGAAATCATGAAGGCAGGAATCCAGTTTACAATATGTCATCAGTCACAAACAGCACAGCATGGATGTCATTTGCACCACACAGTCACACAGCTACTGAGACTGAAATAAATGAAATACGGGAGTTAGCAACTGTGAAGTGTATCTTTGACAGCCAGTATCCAGCAACAGACTGCAATCCTTCTGTGACAAAGCAACCTTGTTTGTTTAACGTTGTGGAAGATCCTTGTGAAATGCACAATTTAGTAAATACAGAGGAAACAATTACCAGAAAGTTGTATAACAGATTAACAACGCAGAGACAAAGCTTAGTTTCTGAGATAAATAAACCATTGGATTATGATGGGGCAAATCCAGCCAAATTCAACCAAACATGGAGTCCATGGCAAGACTGATAACATATTCAAGATATTTGCTTAGCTATGGTATAGACATTAAATTCTTTCCTGATGATGAAATGTGTGATGGTTGTCCCACAAACTAACATTTCAGAGATTCACTCTGTATATATCATCGGGGTCGATATAATCAACTCAAGCACAATGGTGCTGATCATAAGAAAAGATTTTAGTGCATTTATTTGCCATGAAATATTCAATTCATGCTTTACAGGATAGTCATAAATTTGCTGGTGCACAATATATTTGTTATGCAGCAACACCCTTTTACGTTGTAAATTTTCTGTACTTTGTCCAAAATCTAATACAAATGAAGGATAAAGAGCAGTAATGAAAATGTAAATTTATTTTTGCTCTTTATGTTGGGGTCTACTGCAATATAGATAAATATCAACATCTGACATTCTCTGGCAGTGGCTACAAAGACCCATCTTCAGCAACAACATGTCATCTGGCTTGGTAGAACTGTACTGATGTGTTCCTCCCTCCACCACTACCCTCACACAGGAGATAACAGGATCCTTTAACCTTTTGGCGGCCATATTTAAATACTCACAGACCGCCTTCGCGTACCACATTTTTCTCCGCCAGCCATTTAAATTTTTCACATGGTTTAAAAAAAACCTTTATATTATGTGAACCAAACAAGATTAAATAATGAGTTAAGTGGCATTTTGTGAGCAATAAGACAGAGATACTTCTGCATGTCTTCGAGAAAGCAGCAAGTATTCTTATTTCATAAATACACAATAAATTTACAGAATACTAAAAAATTTCAGTTTCTGTCACTTACATTTCGGTATGAGCCCCCAGTTTTGCTTAGGTGGCCTCACTTGTGGTTCTTACAGTTGTGCCTTGGTGTAGGATTCGTTAAAACATGTTCTTACAGTCCGACTTCACACTCTTGGCACTTTACGCAAACTTTTCGTGTTACACCCCTGGCCGTGCTTACGCGACACCAGACGGCACAGGCCAGTGTTTGATGCCACTGACTCCGAGACCAGCGACATGTGCTTCATCATTTGGTGGTCTACCTAATGGCCTTGGCATTCTCCTTTCTGGTGCAGCATGTTCCAACATATTCCTCACAAGGGTCAATTGAAAATCTCAGTGTGAAAGTTGCTTACCCCTCCTTGAGGAAAGATGAATGGAACTGTTGAGAATATCCATGTCCAGCTGGCGGAAAAACAATTTTTTTTGTCCTTTTGAATGAGCTACTGCCGACGGAGTAGCTGTTTGCCATTCTTTCTCTTATCCACACCGCCGTCATTTATGTGTGACGCTTCACAGTCCTTTCCTCTGCAGCCCCATGTATAGGCTTGTACTACAATTCTCTGAGGGCAACAGGGGCACGTCCATTGCAGGGTTGCTGGCTGTTGTGTCTATTGACCTGGCTCACTGTCACCATCATCTTCACCAGAGGCACTGGACAAAATTGAGCTGCTAGAGTCGTGACAGGTTAGTGTCTTGCCATCCAGTTGTTGTTGTGACACCCCTGGTCCCCGTTCACCCCCCCACCCCCCACCCCACCCCTCAAATATCTGTAATGCCATCACTTGACATCCTAGCTTCTTTGCTCTCAGTGTCAAAAATTAGTTCAGATATTTCTCCGGGTGTCAGCGACCTTGGGTGGGTCCATTCATTATTTAGCCACCACTCGTACCACTGTGAAATGCTTTCTGAGAAGAAATAATAAACTCCCTCAGCAACACTGCTTGTGTAAACTCGACAATAAGTCTGATTAATGCAACGCAGTATCTCGAGCTCTGAATGGGGGGCCGTTCAAACGAAAAGGTTGCAGATAATGGTCTGCTTATTGCTGTTTGTCGCCACATTATCGTTTCAAACTTAGAGCTGTGTAGCTGTGTATTGACACCCTCCAGACTAAACCATTCCTCATACACAAACACACCCAATGAACACAGCAGGAAAAATAAAGCAAGTTTCACCGCCTTGCCACAAACTTCCTTACAGGCCGTAGGTACAAACAGCATTATATGCACAGGGATAACCAGGTTCTATCCTGGAGTCAATAGGCCGGAGCATCAAGCTGACGAAAGAAATGTCTACTGCGGTGTTAAAAATGCGTGAAGCTATATTTTGCTCCACTATATGTTTCCATGTCGTGGAGAGAAACGTATTTAAATGGCTGGCGTTCTCGCTGTCCCTTATAAAGGACGCTGGAGCCTAGAGGAGGTTTAAATGCCGTCCCGTATAGAGGACGGAGGTATCCTAAAGGTTAAAATATCAGGACACCTCCACCATCCAACAAGGAATTACATACCAGAAGACAGCCACTGACAGGTACATGGTATTATGCACAATTAAGTTAGGTACATTAAACTGTCACACAATTTTTCCTAACTGTGCACACACAATTATACAGTTTCCCAAGTTACAGAACCCAGGGACATGCGTGTTTTATGTATGTAATGCAGTGTGAAGTAAGAATTTTCACAGTGCACTTTTAAGATATAACAAATCTTTATTTAACTACACTGTACATTTTCACTGCTACAGAAGTTGCATAGTTCATTATTTATAAGGCAGATGTATCATCACATGCCAATAAACTTTGCTACTTGCAATACTTTTTCTGCAAGTACAATCATCACATTTCTTGTGTCTTGAATAATTTATTTAAACAAAATAAAAATATTCCCTCAATTATTTCAGCTACTCTAAAGACAAAGAGGCTGGGAATAGCTCAGTCAGTACCAGGCTGTGGACTGACAACCAGGGTACTGGCACTCAGTTGCTAGTAGGGACAAACATTTCCCCTCTTCCCCATGCCATCCATATTGGCCATGGGGCCCAAGGGCCTCCTGTCCAGTAAATACAGGATGCTCTTTCCCCCATGGGTAAAGCAGCTATGGCGTGAAGCTGACCACTACACTTTTATATACTGCTGAGGTTTATAATGCAGGCATCTAAACTTCAGCTCCCGCATACATATTCACATTGTGCAGCTTAATTACAGAGCGGGACAACTTTCTTTTGTTACCTCTACTAAAGCAGGAGGAAGCATGAATAACGAGAAGGAACAACCAATCCAGAAATTATCTTACAGTAAGTCCTGACTTACACAGTTAATTTCTTCTGAAAGTTTCATGTACATTGAAAACCACATGAGACCAACAGCACTTAAATACAATATACTTTTTAGCATGTATGTTTGCTACGTGGCTAGTTAAAGCTCAAAAAAGTAGTGCCTATAAAAACCGAATATCAAAACAATGAAAATGTATTCATTAAACAAGTACAGTACACATACAAAAACATAACTGGACATTTCCCTGTAAACATGAAATATAACACAAATATATGTAAAATACAAATGTATCATAAAATACCATACTATAATGCACTGCAATTCTTTAATCCTGTGTATCCAGTACTAATAATCATGCAAGTTGAAGTGCCAGTAATTTTTGAATAAGAAAGGAAGTACTCATATGTCCCTGTATCTACAAATTCATGTAATCACGGGCTTACCCTATTTTGAATTAATCCTTTCCAGACATCCACCAATTTATTTCCAAAACAGAATATTTTCCTCTGTGGTCATATGCTGCGGTGAACACTCACTGCATACAGGGAACATCTACCAAGCAGATGTTGCAATACATTGATAACAATTTTTTTAACACTTTTTCAACTTTGTTCAGTTGTAGCCACACAACCAATTTGTATTTTTCTTTGTTTATGCCATAGCTATCATGTCAGTGTCTTTGCCAAGCAGGTACCACCAACTGCTGATTATTTTGGTCACTTCTTGTAAAACTGGGCAATACTGTACGCCCAGAATCAGCTGGCTTTATAATGGCTGCTCCATCCTGACTAAGCAGAAGATTATGCAACCTTGCCCATGAGAAGCGTTTAATGTACATACTGGGCAATTCCTTTATATGGTCTTTAAATCATTACACTTATTGAGCTCTGCATGAACTTGTTCACTGTGTGGATTTCACACACTTATTTAAACTTGTGATATGACATTCAATACTCACATTTGTTTTCACCTTATCAATCACTGAGACATCACTCAGCACATTTCATCACAAAGTGCTCATGCTAGTGACAGGCATTATTAGCAGTCACACAGTGTCACTGCTGTCTGGGAGTCCTTATTGTCTCCTGTACCTTGACAGTATTCAAAGAACATTTTGTAGCATATGCAGACAACAGACTGGTAAAAGTACAGCACACTATAAACTCTGATCTTCTTACCGTGGCATATGTCCACTCCTGAAACTTTACCACTAAATGGAGATAAGTAGTTTAACACCGCAATCCAACCTCTTTACCCTGGGGAAAGAGCCCCTGCAACAAACTGGACAGGAGGCTGTGTGGGCACCAGAGCCTGTCTGGATACAGTGACAATGAGAAAATCTCAGCACCCCCCCCCCCCAACAATCGGAAACCAGTTGTCTAGTCACCCTGCATGTAGTATAGTTACTACACTGACTGAGCTACCCTAGTTCCAAGAAAAGAATATGCACTGGGTGAACCACTTTCTGGGAAGGAAACGGATAAAAGCTGGAGAAGTTCTGTAAATTTTCAAAAATATGTAACAAATAGTGCAAGCAAGAAGAGTATTTACGGATTATCCACAAATTGGATAATCATGACATGGATAAAAAGAGATACATTATGTGAGAATTGAGATTTTCACAGCTGTAACTTTGACGATTACCATCTCCCGGGACATGACATTGTGTGGTTATGTGTACCAACATTTCTGAGAAATGCCCCGTCTCCACCATTTGCTCTGAAAATGGAGGCAGGAGGTTTGCGCAAAATGTTGCTACCAGCATAACCCTAGCAGACCATAAACCAAATTCTCATGGAAGTTAAAACGCCAAATGTCACAAACTATTTTTTAATCAGATTCATTATTAAACACAGCAGTACTGTGAATTAATTAGAAATGATATAATAAATATATTCTTGTACCTGGACAACTTTTCTTGGCATGAACTGTAGTACTGAATGCCCACAGGCTACTTCACTCGTAAATACACTGCATCACTTTCTGGTTTTCAGCACTTTCTTGACCCGGCTTTTCATTTTCTATGTTGGGATCTGTAATGAAAATAAGGACAGATTACTAACTAACTCTATGGAAAAGGGTTTTTCTTAAGCAGTTTACAATCTCTCAACTAGTTATGAAATTGCCCAAATTAGATGTGAGGCTCTCATGGCAGAGAATATTAGGATTATGGTGTTCTGGAATGTGATACTGTGGTAATACACCCTGAAGATGCAAGCAGCATGTTTCTCCAAAATTTCACTTGTGGTTGCTACAAACATTTATTGTAAAACCAACTGCACAATGTGAGGACTGGTTCATGAGAATGATTTTGTTACATCTAGGCATTCTGAAACTTCACATACCCACACTTGATAACCACTGAGAATTAGATACGTGTTTTTATGACATCTGTGACTGACAATGAACACAGCAAAAGGCTTCTGAATTACTGATGCAAAGTCATGAAACATTCCATACAGCAAATAAGGTAAGCAAGCTTAATGGTAACACTACTACCATAATTGTTTTCTACGGGTTGTGCCCACTTACCACATTTCTTCCTGCACTTCTTATTTTTTATGAGTTTCTTTGGACAAGCTTTTCCTCCATTTCGTGGGTGAACCTACCACAAACAGAAACCATAAACATGAAGGCGCTATCCCACAGGTCCAAAGAAAACTAATTTCAAACATAAGCAGAGGCAGAACGACACACAGAGGGAAGGTGCCCATTTAAGCTCACAACAGCGAATGTTTGGCCTACTGGCCTTCCTAAAACTGAACAAGTTTATGAGATCACCATGCTCTGTGTGTGTGTGTGTGTGTGTGTGTGTGTGTGTGTGTGTGTGTGTGTGCATGCACGCGTGCAAGTATATGTACACATAAGGCTACTTACTATGTTTTGTAGACAATAAACTCACATCAATTGATCGGCTCCTTGTTTTGTAGCCATGTCCACAAGAAACACTGCACGTAGACCACCGACTCCAGCGACTGACCTTACAATTTACAACCTCTCCCTCAACTAGGGTTATGGGCTCAGTTTCAGATTCAAAATTATAGGAAGGAATAGTGGAGACCATGAGACCATATGTAGTTGTGTTGAGATCTATTATGTGGCTGGATGGCAACAACCCATTGAAAGGACTGGGCATCATATTGTCATCTTCAGCATCCTGCTCCACAGACTCTATCCCTGAAGCAAAGGAACATTTATCATTTTATTTCTCACAGTGCCTTCATTGGTAAACACTGAAATTTCATGGACTGTTAACTGTGCACTGACTATAGAAAATAATTACTGGCACATACTTACAGGGGACACATGCTTCTTTATTCACCAAATCATTTTCTATTATTTGAGGAATAAGGTGAAAATAATTCCCTTGGTCCTGAGCCCTCAAAAGGGCCTACTGTCCCAGTTCCTGAAGATAAAGTAGGATGAAGCATTGTGAAATAACTGAACGGAAACTGGAAGTAATAAACAGCAAACCTGCCTCAGAACAGTGCACCACAAATCCAATGCTGGCTATAACTGTTGATTGAACTGTGGCCTCCACATTAAGAAGCCAGTGATCAACTGCGTGATCTACCCCTAAAAACAGCTACATTATGAAAATTAAAGAGCCCTCTTTCATTTATTTATTTTTGGTTTATTCAACAACACTGTCAGGAACTCAGATTACACAGGATCAAATGATAGCATGATTAGGAAATAATTAATAGCAGACTATGAGGAAGGAAGAGGGGCGATGAATCAATTTTAAGGTATTATTGTTGCATTTGCCTGGAGGTACTGAGGAATACCACGAAAATCTTACTCACAATACAGTGAAACCCTGTTAAAAAAATTCTGAAAATTCCAAGAAAATCCTACTTCTTAAATGGGAAATTTCTTAAAAGGGTAGGACCTGTAATGTTACTCAAATGGGAGAGTTTTGGTGCTTTTCTGTCCTGACTTCTTAGGTGGGAAATGTTCTTAACTGGATTTTTCTTAAGCGAGTTTCACTGTAGCTATTTCTGGACTGATATTTTAACCTCGGAGCTCCCACATATAAAACAACAGTCCTAACCACTGAAACATAACAGACAGGCATTAAATAAACAAATGCTAAATCCACTGGTCAATGAGTCATAACATTATGATGTGACGGTTGTCCATTTGCTGAGTTGTGTGCTTGTCAGTCACCCATCTTACAGTAGATGAAATTCAGTGTTACTTTCTGACATACCACGTTTAGTTGCTACATCAAATTCATCTTCTATAAAAATATCTTCCTGTTTTAAAGAGTTAACTTTTCAACAGATGAGTCCTCAAGCACTAACCGAGTTCATGTCACTACTTGTTATTCTACATGCACACACTGTCACATCCCTCAAAACCATCATCTTCATGCAGTATTCACCACTGTGGGAGCTAAAATTTACAGCATACAATGACAAGCATTTGTGTCCATGAAATTTGCCAGCTGCTTTCTGTGTTGGTACCTAACATCTGTAAACAGGTGTTTAGATTGTTTTGTTTGTGCCCCCACTGCCCCAGCAAACAAAAATGCAGTTTTCAAGGGCATTCAAACAACATTTTCTATTTCATACATCCCCTGTAAATGACAGAATCATCCAGCATACACAAAACCTGATGCACTCGCCTGTTCAAGCTGTAAAGTAAGAAGAAAATTCCTATCATACAAATATTTACATACTCTTTACACCACACTAACCTCACCATACCAGTATTTTTGTATTCATCAACGGTTGCATCAGTTGGACTCTCAAAATCTTGTGGCATCTAACAACATTCTATCAGGCAAGTAAGGTGAAGCTAAAGTTGTCCTTGTGCTCCTTGCAGTACCATGCCAATCAGATGTATGGTTCAGTGGAGGTACAGCTCCACCCCTTATGTAATAAGCAAGTAAGAGTCACAAGTGCACCACCCTTCATATCCTTTGCATGTGTTCTCACAATCCTCCTTCATCAGATAATTATTCCTGTTCCCACTGCATCATTTATAAATAAATTCCACACAAGTATCAGTATCTGCATCAAAGAACCAGCGAATGTTTTGACTGTGGCATTCACCCTCTTCCAATGGTGCCCTGCAGAATTCTATACAAACACATGCAAATACTTCAGTTATCTGTGACTGTCAGTACCATTACTGGATACTTTTACACAAATATTTGACTGTATGAGAACATCTAGGCTAATAGTATCATCTTGCCTACATGTTCAACAGTTCATCTGCTGCCCTTTACACTTGAAGCAACTGACAGATGAACATTTAGCCATTACAGGTCACCCCATCATTGCAGCTTTCACTTTCATATGACAGGTAACACCAGCATGGCAGCTGTGCTGACTTGTTAAACAGCAGCAACACTACAAACCAATGCAGGGTACTCACATGTTGTATAGTGATAGCTAGTTGAAAAATATGCACTGATACTTAACTACTTCTTGTACCGAATGTGTAACAACATTACAAACACTTAAATTCTATATTTAGTATTCAGTTTTGTGGTGAGAGCTAATGAAGCAATAGAGTTAGGCATACACAATTCCATATGCATACAGACACAGACATCCTTACAAATTCAGTGTGAGTCAGTAACTATGTACATGGTAAGAGCACCAAATTCTGGGGTTATGATGCTGTTCTGTGAATGACAAAAGCAGCATAAAGTGTTAGAGAAAGGAGAAAAAAAAGTGGCAGAGAAAAACAAAAAATTTTAAAAGAGAGTGGGGAACAAAAGTAGGAGGAAAGGAACAGAAATGGTAAAAAAAAGCTCATGGAAAAGGATGCCAAGAAAAGCACAATTATCAGTTGGCCCTTACAAGAATGAGGTTGGGCTGAAAAAGACATAACACGTGCTGAGAAGAATGTGTGAAATCTCATGCAGAATGAAATGCTCTTGCCACTATGGGTTCACTTCGTTTCCCACTCACCTCTGTACATTTTAGGGGTCATCTCACATGAAGGAAATTCACCAACACAGTCTTTCTCTTCTTTGGTATAGGCCTCAGAACAATCCGTGGCTACCTTCTCTGCAGGCTTCACTTCATGCACTGGCATTCTCTCCCTAATGCTCTTGCCCTTTCCACACGAAGCACTGCAGGGGCTCCACAAGGACCACTCAGTGTCTGGACAGGCATCAATCTGCCTTTCCTTCAACATAAGATAACCAACACTGAATTCTGAGAGCTATACCATATCATCAGAACTCAAATACTAACACACCTCATATGGCACAGTCATTTTTGAAAAGCCAGTATCTACCAAGCCAGTCAAGAAATCTTCTGCCTCTTTTATGAAACCAAGAGTCCATTACGACATTCACAAGACCACATCAGGCCATCCTACCCTGAGCTTCATGAATCTGGCCCATATCACAACATCACTTTCCTTTTGGTGTGATGGGACATATCTGTTGCTACGAACTATAATAATTAGTGCTCCAAACTGAATTTTATGGTGCAGCTGTAGGCACTCTTCGTATTGAGGACATCCCATGTTTGAATCCTGGTCCACAAACCAGCTACGCTGCCTTATTTTCTTGTGCTTTTCCATGGTCTCTCCAGTGCCACTGAATCCATTATAAATGGCTATGTTCAATCCAATGAGTGGGTGTCTCCCCACCCTTCCACCTGGGGATCGAAATGGATCAAGTTTCTGAAATTTATTTTCTTTTGAGAGTAACAGATGGTGACACAGTCCAGAAACAAAGTAATCCAAAAAATGATTATTAGTTTCATTGCCAGTCATTCTTTTGTAAAAAATATTGTCAATGAGATAGTTCCTGACATGTGTGCACCCACAATTTTTCACCCGGGGGGGGGGGACTGACTGACCTTGTAGTTGTATATAGTTAATGTTTGATTCTAAAAATTATGTTAGAAAAACCACGTCATAAGTATAACTGTAACATAACACTGTTGGCAACTGTATTTACACAGATACATATGTAACTACATGTTCCATGACTCACTCACCTAATTTACATCACAAGGTCTAATTTTCTTTTTTTTTTAATTTCATCTAAGACATCGTAAGTTTTTTATTTTACTGTACCAGTTATCAGCCAGTTTCAGTGGCTGATTTCAGCTGAAGGGTAAATCATGTACAACGTTTGATATTATCATGTCTACAAACTCTGTGCTTTTTAAATTTCAATTGTTGGGGGGGGGGGGGCTGCTGCAGCTGAGCAGACCCTCCCTTGGGTGCACCCCTTGTTTTGACATGACTCCCCATCCTGCAAGTCGCTCAAAAGTACCTTTCCAATTGTGTGTCAGTTACATAGCTTTCCTAGAATTCATTCACACCAGTATGTCATTCGAACCATACGCCTTATGTACCATTAACTACAGTGGTGTTAAAGGAACTATAAGGCTTCGGAGCTCTTAACTCAGTACTCAGTGTTTTTACTAACCCCATATTTTTCATCACACACTGCACCTCCTGATCCTTGGCACGCGATTTTCTGCACCAATTCTGGCGGATTAGGACAGTGAGAACAGCGTTCATAATCCCTACGAGATTTATAGCGGCGAGCCCGTATTTTCTCACCAGTTCCACAAGAGACTGAACAGATGGACCAGGCACTCCATTCAGTCAGTGTACAAACAGAGTCTTGTACCTTGTGATTGTTTGGTGAGCTGCAGACAGGAAAGTAATATGACTGTAAACTGTATTCTTACACATGTAAGTTCTACTTTATCTCAGTGAACAAGGACAGAAATATAAGCTCATTTGTTCGCAGAATGTGAATCATGCTCTTAAAGCATGGGGTCCTGTTTCAGTGGTTGGCACATATTTCAGGTAGAAGCACAACACACAGCTATGGCACTCATCACATTAACAACAGACAAAAGAGACAGTCTCTGCAACATTGGATATGAAATCCATCTTCACATGGCCAAACACACAAGACTTCGCTGAAATCATCTGTCTGCTTGGGATGCCGAGAAGTCTGACAGGCAAGCAGTCATGCTAGTTTCAAATGCTGCAAGCCACACAGCCACTTACCTGCACAACGTCTGCGCAGCATAACATATGTCTTGTTCATGCAGTGTCCTCTTACATGCCCTGAAGTCAGACCTCATCTTGTCTAAGTATGATCTGTGCCTGCTCCTCTTTCCCACTCCACATGTCACAGAGCAGGGGCTCCATTTAGACCATTCAGACACTGCGCAGTCCACAGGAGATGGTTCTGCTCCAGAACCTGACAATAACAGGAACAACAGCACTCACGTACAGTGCGACTGCCTACCTGACTGACCCACTCACCCACTGTAAGATTTGAGGTTCTCACAGCAGAACATTTAGATTACAGTCCACTACACAATGCCACATCTGAAAAATATTTAAGTACTGTGCAGTAACAGAAAATTCAATTTGTCACTGGACATCTCACATCTCCATAACCCATATCCCTAACATCTATCTTAATATTATCCTTCTACATCTTTATCGGTCTTCAAAGGTCCACCTTCCAAATGATCTGCACACCAAGTCTGTCTACATTATTTGTCTCCCCAAACTAAACCACATGTCCAGCCCATCATAACCTCATTGATTACCGACATGTTCTCAACTATAATGGTCATATAACATCAGATGGTAGGTTGTTTATGAACTGGTAAAGACAAATAACTGCAAATGGCCTACCTTCAGTGAATATCGCAGTATTTGTCTGGAGGGACTGAGAAGAAATATCAAAAGCATTATTCATTCTAGCCCATCAACGGACTGTAATGCTGTACCATAAAAGCAGGCACTATTAAGTGCATGACGCTGATTTAAATTCTTTGGTTGTCTAGTTGTGTAGCCAGGTAGGTGGATAGCGATCTTTCTAACGAACATACCACCCCCCACTGAAGACTGTGGCAGAATATTCCTGTGAAATGTTTGTACTCACTCACTGCACTACCCGGTATCCTATATCACAAGATATACAGATGTAAATCCTACAGGCATTCAGAATGCTCCTCAAAAACTGGCACCCAGCAACCAGACTGCAGTGTCAAAACCCAATGAGAATATGAATCTTCACAACACTAAACCCTCAATATAATCTATCGATTTACGTGACTTGTAACTGACTATAACACTAGCGCTTCTAACGCTGAAGAACATCCTCTTCCAGGCTGTGACACCAAGTAGTCTGGTATGAATTTACAGAGGTTTTTGACAGACATGCTACTTCCATCTTCACGGTGTCTTCACAGTCAACACTGACAACATCAGATATTCTAACTTCTGCCATGCATAACACAATAAAACATTAGAAATATAAATGTCTTCTGCCATGCTTAAAGTACTAAAATGTAATATATAAAGGCCATTTAAAGTAGCTGGTGTGATAGCAACAGGATAAAGTGGAGTTAAAAGCGAAGACAATAATTACTGTAACCAAATTTCAGAACATTATCACTACACTATTACCATTCTCAGATTCACCTTCTTTATTGGTGCACTCTTTCTGAAATAACTGCTGTCTTCTTAGGTACAGACGAGCAAACGGCTGAACATCAGATCCTGATGGGTCATAAAATGGTGAATGTGGATCGTTAGCATCGCTTGATGTGATGCTCCTTACTGTTTGGTGTGGTGTTGTGGGCTCGTCAGGGGACTGGTGGGTGACACAAAGAAAAACAATGCCAGAAAATTAAAATATAGATTTGTCTTCACAGAAGTAAAACAATGGAGACTTAAATTGAGGACCTCAGTCTGACTGGTGACTAAACTATGGGAGGGAAGACCAAAGGATCGAGGTTTGATTCGTGTCTTGGACAAAAGATTCATCTATTCTTTACACAACTCAAACTGGATCTGCGCATATCCATCCTCTCCAATGGGTACCACAGGCTCTTTCCTCAGGGGTAAAGCAGCTTGGGAATTACTCACCTCCATATAGAGTTGAGGTTAAGAATGCATGGAGCCATACTTCCAGCCAGTCCCACAAATGCTAATGAAACACATATGAGACAACTTTACCCCTTTTACCTTAAATTCAGAAGGAGCTCAACAAAAAAATAATATATTTTCTGAGAAAGGGCTGTGAAAGAAAACGTGAACTTCATTAGGAAAGGCTCAACAAGAAAATATTATGAGCTGTAAGAAGACAGGAAATTCATTGTTCCTTAAAGAGAATAAGGTCTACTGAAACTACACACTGTATAAGTGATCCCACTGTCAGTGCCTGCATCCCAGGGATACAGGTCCAGTTCCATGTAGTTCACCCAGCTGCAGTTCTTCAGACAAAGATTCAACCCTGACACTCCAGTTATCCAATCTGGTGACGGGTCTGCAAAAATAAAGAAATCAATTATGAAGAAAATTATCAAATCTTTCCTTGTTCTTTACTTCATGCTGCTGTCCTTATCCAGGAACATACAGCATCACTGATGACTGATCAATGGGAAAAGATCTGGAAGGAAGTGGGCATGACCTAATTAAAGTATTACCCTGGAATTTGCATGGAGAAACTGAGGGAAGCCACAATGACCTCAGGCAGGATTGCTGTGGTACGGACTGCGACTTGAACTGGGCATCTTCTGAAGCCTGATAGAGAGTGTTACTGTGACACTGACATGCTTGGTGTTATGGACAGGTAACTGGAACTAGTGAAAAAGGGTGGAGGTTAGAGAAGAATGGAGAAGGCTTTGTTATCAGAGGGAAAGAGCCATATTATCAACACAATAATTCTGAAGATACATGAGGTTCCACATAAACTGTACTTTACTGTCTCCTACTCAGCTAAAATCTGAACCACTTGTTTGGGCACGTAGCACATAGCATGCAGCACCGTGCAATTTAAATATGCAATATAGCTTGTTTAACCTCCTATTTTTTTGGAAAACAAGGGGTAGAAACACAAAGAAATTATACATCAATTGTAAATATTCACCTCAAGCTACTAGATACGCAAAAAGGTTACCTCTGTAACATCTATAAATAACAGGCAAAAATAAAATATTTGGAACAATCAAATACTTACGAGCAAGACACATTACTACCATCTGTGGACTGCACTACATGTCACGTGCCTCATCCAACATTCACACACAATGGATCAATGAAATAAATCTTAGCACTGTATTTATAACCTGTCAGTCCAAACACTTCTATCACATATATAATGTTTTGCTTAATGTATATTCCTGTTATAAATAAAACAGTACCATGTAGGTTGGTGTGTTCTCTTACCTATCCTGGAAACAACTGATACGAGATGATCTTGCTTATCTACACGGAATACTGCATATGTTTTCCCAGTCACATTCGGGTAACTGAGTCCTCGTGCTTTGATTATGGTGCGGATATGTTCACTCTGCAAACGGGAAAAATTATACAGCACATTATTTTTGTGTATATATTTAATACACAAATTAATCCTTCTTTCAACAGACAGACTTCAAACATCACAACTTTATGCCACAGTATCTCCTACTTCTATTTATCACCATAGTTAATAACCCAACACTTCACACTGTAAACAAACATTCTTCATGTTCCAAAACTAACACCACATGTCACACGTATATATAATTCCCCTGTTAGGAAGGAAAGTACATTAAAAAATTATGAGCCCAAGGGATTGATGTTTATTACCTTATCCATTATTTCACCCTCAAGTATGTGGGTGTCGCCAAACTCTGCAACAAGTTTCAGGCCTTCTGATGCAAGGTTACCATAATCCCAAAAACAGAAATCTGATGAATGAGATGCTCCTATCAAGTCAGTGAATCCAATCAGTGACTTGCCTTGTGGAAAGTCTTTTGGATGGGTATGCTTTGACCACAGTCCCTCAAATGTCATCTGTGTGAAATGATCAATAGCACTTACAGCTGTGATAACTAAGATACATATATAAATATACAACGGCATATTCTGCATCCTGTTGCCACTTTCAATAATTTGGATCTACAAGATGCATCATGTGTGTGTGTGTGTGTGTGTGTGTGTGTGCGCGCGCGCACGCGTGCATACCTGCATGTTTATATGTATGTACATATGCATGTAGGTACATACATACGTATGTATTTATATATGTACATACGTAAGTATGAACATACGTATGTGTCTGTCATGAACAGAATGCAGGACAATATCACAACATAAAGACTGATAATAAATCCTTCGAGGAATGGCAACATAAAATATTTTGGAACAACTTTAACAAATCAACATTGCATTAATGAAGAAATAAAGAGCAGGTTGAACCCAAGGAATGCCTGCTACCATTCGGTACAGAATCTTCTGCATTCCAGTTAACTATCAAAAAACATCAACATTAAATATACAAAACAATAATTCTGTATGTTGTTTGATGTGGATGTGATACTTTGTATCTCGCTTTGAGAGAGGGACATAGGTTAAGGGCATTTAAGAGTAAGGTGCTGAGGAAGACATTTGAGCCTACGAGGGACAAGGTAACAAGGGACTGGAGGAAACTGCTTAAAGAGGGGCTTTATGATCTGTACTATTCACCAAATATTGTCTGGGTGATCAAATGAAGAAGAAGAAAGATGGGCAGGGCATATAACACATATGGTGGGCAGAAGAGGTTGACACAGCGTTTTGGTTGGGACATCTTGAGGGAAAGAAGCCATTTCGAACATACAAGCATACACTGAAGAATAATATTGAAATCGATCTTCAAGAAATAGGGTGGGGAACATGGACTATGGGTACCTGACTCAGGATAGGGACAAGTTGTAAACGCCTGTGAACACAATAATGAACATTTGGGTTCCATCAAATGCTGTGAATTTCTTGACTAGCTGAGAAACTAGTTGCTTCTCAAGAAGGGCTGTGCTCCATGGACTTAGCTAGTCAGTTAGTCAGTCGGTCAGTCAGTCACTCAGTCAGTCAGTCCATTATGTATGACTGTATACCCATGTCTACCTAATTTCCAGCCCTGACTATCACTTCACTTGATCTGAGCTTAAATGTGTTAACTATCAACAGTTAATAAGATACAGTGTTACCTCATACAGAGCATCATCACAAGCACAGCAACGAAAATCAAACTTAAGCTGGTCAAATTCATTTTTCTGAACATCCTCACATAACACAAGACTTAAGGATCCATCATCCTTGTGCCATACTTCATTATCCTCCAACACAGTAGCCCTGCAGGAAACAGACATGTGGGAATTGTGTCAGTTTTTTGGTAAAAAAACAGGAACTCAGGGCGAATTAAATGCGAAATAAAAGCTTAAGAATTAAATTGGAGGAAGGTATGTATACTAGTGAGTTTGGTTCCTTCCTTTCCTTGCCTCCCTCCCTCCCTCCCTCCCTTGGTAGGGTGCTCTGTTGCCACAATAAGACTGTTACTGCATCCTGTGTAAGCCACATGTTGACGCAAAAGCAACGGTTGAGTACTGAACATGGTTACCACGTGTTTTTGTGATGAACATACCACTTACAGAATGCTGGCATAACTAGCAGAGTAAAGGTGTTACATTAAGTGGGAAAGTGAGATTTCAGTGAAGAGAAATTTAGCCTCACTTGAATGTAATTATATCAGATTACACAATCGGTGGTATGTACTTGTATCTTGCATATAAGCAAAAATTCAGGACAACAAAAAACTGTTCTGTTTGCAAATTTGTTATATTTGTAATCAATGTACCTGATTTAGTCAAAACTTATTTCTGTTACATGTGTTTGTAACAAATGTTAACTTTTGTTCTCCTGTGCAGTTATGGCCTTAAAAGTTGTTGAATAAAAATTCTAATGCAGCAAGTACTTCGCAGATTTTTGGGAACTTAACACATGGCTCACACCTTGTTAGGCCAAGCGTGTTACAACTAAACTACAAGGTTCACTGATCACACTCAGCAATTACTACAGTAATTATACAGTGTGCTTGGGCAGGAAAGGATGCATACAAATAAGTATCCAAGTACACAAGGAATGTTTCACAACTGTCAAATTTTAAACAAATGTTAAAATGCCTGCACATGAATTCAGGAACAATGTGCTACACAGGAAAGTTGGGAAGCTGGAATAGAACAGTCACATAGTGACTAGGCTAGAGACTGGACAACCAAGGAACTGTGGTTTGATTCTCAGAATGGACAAGGTGTTTATCTCTTCTCCAAAGTGTCCAAATTTCTCTGGAGCCAACCTAACCTCTTATTGGTAGCACAAGTTCTTTCCCCAGGGGCCAATTGGCCAGAGTCTGAAGCTGACCACTCACTTTTATCTAGTGGCAAAATTAAGAAAAAGTGTAGCAATACCTCTACTCCTCCGTATGCCTTTGTAGGCACGTACAGGGAGACATTTACCTTTATATGACAAAGGCATAGGAAGTGATTCATATACCTGAAGACTACACAGCCACTGCCAGGAGGGGGCGCTGTCCATGTGACATTGACCTCAGTCTTTCTTACCGATGACATCTGGGTGATGGCATTTGGACAGTGGTTGCTGTACTGTGCTATGTCTGTGTCCATTAAGGTGAAGTTCCCCAAGTTTCGATGTCTGAAAATACCATTTTCTGATGGAGAGAGGTGACTGCAGCTGGGTTCAACCACTAACATGAAACTTTTAAATGTTGGTTGATACCCTCCAATGTGCTGGCCACGTATGGTAACTACAAGAAACAATATTGCATACATGTAACACATCTCCGTTGCAGAAGTCCTCAAATTTCACAGCCCTTTTTTTTCCTGTGGCACAACAGCCCAAATCAGGCCTAGGTCACCTCATTGTTGAGGACTCTAGATCTCATGCAATTAGACATACATGCTCAGTAGGACTCCTCTGAACAAGTGATCAGCTCATTGCAGAGGCCATTATGTACACAGCACAGAATAAACACAAGAGACAAACATCCATGCCCTCAGCAGGACTCAAACCCACAAACTCGGCAGTGAAGTGGCTTCAAACCTGTGCCTTAACGCTGCACAGCCACCAGGATCGGCTCATAGGTTATTTAATTTACTTTAGTTGTAATTCATTTAATTACACATTCAGTAATTCAGACTATAGCATCTAACTGTAAGATGATCAATGGATAATGAAGTACAAAGGCTGTACAAGGAATCAATCTTAATCTAATTTGAGATAAATCCTGGAATTTGACTGACAAGACTGAGGAAAACCAAGACAATTCTCCGCTAGGATGAAGGATTTTGTCAGCAGATACAGGGGAAGAATAATAGACAATCTAATTCCAAGCAATTAATATATTACTCATGCTGCTGTACACTTCATACCTGCATAGACTCCTCCTGGCACATATTTATCAGGGTTTCCACTAATCCCAATTTTGAAACGATTATTCACTGATTGTGGCAATTGTATATCTTCTGGATCACGACTGCAGCAAACAGCCTTCACCATGTTTAGTTCTATAGCAACCAGTATGGAGATGATGAAATGAATAAGAGGCTGCATATTTTAAGTCTGTAACTAAGTTGAGATCATACAGACATGAGGCACAATGGTCAGAATCACAACAAATGTATTCAGAACAGGAGCACGTATGATGGCTGAACGGTTGAGGTATGTCAGCTTGGAATGGTCTGGCTTGCATGTGGTTGGACTGACTTTGAATGGTCTGATTTGGACTGGGTTAGCCACTTCAAAATGGTCTGTTCATGGTCTGCTTTGGTCAGGTCAGGATGGTTTGGCTTGCATTTGGTTAGGTTGGTTTGACTGCCTTTGCTATCGTTGACTGAGAATAGTTCAGCTTGGTTCAAGTTGGATCAACGCTAACCTGTAAAAAATCTCACCTACAATAATGTCTACTTCACCTTCACACGGTGCTAATTTTCTCACAAAAAAAGCTCTGCTGTAGTGGTGTAGACATTAAATGTGCTGCTAAGGATATGCCACCTCCAAATTTAGGTTGATTTACTTTAAAATTATTTCCCAGGTTATGGTTCTAAACTGCTTAATGTAATGACATGAACAATAATTGTGGCTCAGCTGACTTTACATGAATTTAATTTGATTAAACTTTTTGATCTAAAATGTACCCACTCCAAGATTTGAACATAACAGAGAAGTTATACATAAACTTTACCCCTTCATTGACGCTGGAGTTCTAATTCCAACTACTGCCCAGTACAGAAAGGTTTTAATTTTATTGTAACCTTAACTGCACTCACAACCACACAGTGTACTGAGGCTGGCAGTATGAGAAGAATAGACCTGTACACTGCACCAAGGCAAGCAACAAAGGGTTAAGGAAAACTTATCAAACAGCAAACAATATAAACAAAAGACTTTCAGGCCCTTATATAAAATGATTCTTGTACTAGGTGACTAATTAATATATGATAACATGTATATAATATCACGTATGTGCCACAAACAAATTTCAAATAAAACATGTCAAAGGACTCAAAAAGTACACATAAAATTTCAGCTACACTCTTAAGTCAAGTGTCCTTCACATGAACCAAATTAAAGAAAAAGATTTCACAAAATTTGTTACATGTATGTATAACTAACTAACTAACTAACTAACTAACTAACTAACTAACTAACTAACTAACTAACTAACTAACTAACTAACTAACTAACTAACTCCACGGAGCAGAGGCCTTCTTGAGACGCTAACAGTTTCTCAGCTAGTCAAGAAATACCCCGCATTTTATGGAACCCGGAAGTTCATTACCGCATTCACAAGAGCCCGCCACCTACCCCTATCCTGAGCCAGTTCAATCCAGTCCATGCCCCATCCCACTTCTTGAAGATCCATTTTAATATTATCCTCTCATCTACACCTGGGTCTCCCAAGTGGTCGCCTTCCCTCAGGTCTCCCCACCAAAATCCTGTATGCACCTCTCTTTTCCCCCCATACGTGCTACATGCCCCGCCCATCTCATTCTTCTCAATTTGATTATCCAAATAATATTTGGTGATGAGTACAGGTCCTTAAGTTCCCCATTATGTAGTCTTCTCCACTCCCCTGTCGCCTCGTCCTTCTTAGGCCCAAATATCCTCCTCAGCACCCTATTCTCGAACACCCTCAGTCTTTGTTCCTCCCTCAGTGTGGGAGACCAAGTTTCACACCCATACAAAACAACAGGTATTTGTTACATGTATAGTATACCGAATGTGGGCGAAATGGTGCGTTGTTTCTGATAGATGGACGGACATAACAAAATCAATGGCTTTCTCATTGTTTTTCGAAACCCTCTTTAAAAACGAGGGATTTTTCTGTGAAATTTGAGATTCAGGGACAAGAATTTCGACAAGCCGAAACGTCGGTCAATTTCTACCGGACCACATGGTGTCACACCCCAGACGCTTATTCATCAGGTTATCTGTCGACGGGATTTATAATTGATGAAGAGAGAGCTTGAAACAGTAACTTTTGTTTATACGCATTGTTGATATCTGTTTTTGATTGGACAAAAGCAATGAATCACTAAATCAGGCATATCCATAAACCGCGTACCCTGACTTTCATACCTAAAGAAGTGCAGCCTGTGTTGACATACACAGCCATCTTGTCTCAAGAAGCCCACCGACCCCGAAAGGTGCGGGGGCCACTGCTAAACGAAACAACACGTTGGTAATCAACTCCGAAACTACACGATATCGTAACCCCAAAGAAAACAATATAACTGTTTACTAGGATAGTAATAAATTGCATCCATCTGTTGAGCACTTTCGGAAATAAAATACGTGCTCAGAGGCGATGTTGCCATTCATTATGCACTTCCCACGAAATTCGCATTTTAAACTTTCATTGAAAATGTGCGGCCGAGGGATTGCAGTTGTTTCTGTTCTACATGACAGACACATAACCCCATCAATCACACTCACAAACAAATGCACTAAATAGGATTACAAACTGTACATAAGTTTTCCTACATGTTTCGGCGCCGAGGCGCCATATTCAGGGAGTCTCAAATACAAAGGAGTACGAGCACCAATACATCAATCAGGGAGGAACTGATGTATTGGTGCTTGTACAGCCTCCTGTACAATGGCTACCGGGTCTTTCCTGGAGGCAAAGCGGCAAGGGCGTGGAGCTAGCCACCCCACCCCTTCCAGCGCCAGGCTAATGAAAGGATACAGCTATACCTCTACTCCCCCTTGGGCCTTAATGGCCTGTATAGGGTCCCTTTTACTCCTTCATACCTTTGTATCTGATACTCCCTGACGAGGGCGCCTCGGTGCCGAAACATGTAGGAGTTATTTAAAACTTATGTACAGTTTGTAATCTTATTGTGTGCATTTGTTGAGCAATGTGATTGACTGTACGAATAATGCACGGAACGAATGATATCAAACGTAACCCCATGTTTCACAGAGCCTCAAAGGCTATCGAACCCTGAACAGCTGCTTATTCTCGCCATCCATAATCCTTTTGACAGGAATGCCAAATTTAAGCATGCTCTGATGAATGAATGGGCTTGAATCCCTATCAGGCGGTAAGCTGACGAGTAAGACGTATAGCATTCTTGCCGCGTTCTCCAGAAGACGAGGTTCGAATCTCGCTGTGAGGCTTCCTGTCCTCATTAACCCCAAATGCTGGTAAAGTTTCTTCTCGACCACATTCTGTTGACTAGAGTCAGGCTAACTTCCTGATGTTTTCTGTGTTCCAAAATCTCTGGGCTAATGACTGAGAGGCAATGTGGATCAGCCACAACATCATCAAATGTTACCGAACATCGCTGTTGTTATACCCGCTCCGTATTAGGGGTGTACGGAGATCGAACCTTGGGCCAGAAACTAGCTATTCTGAGGTTTTCCACAGTCTTCCTTAGTACTACCACGCAAAGGTTGGGGCAGTACATTAAACTTTTCCACATAATTTCCAAACAACAACGCCGGCAGTACGTTTTTCGCAAGGCGATGCACATTACCTATATGTAATGTCCTCAAATGCACATAAGCAGTGAAAACAGCAATTTTTATTTAAATATAGCAACTACGTCAGTAGGAAACCTGTAAAGACTGTACGAAATTACGTTTTGTTTTGCAGAATTCTTATCGCTCGATTTAATAACTTATCAAATATAAAAAAGAAAATTTTGTCAAAATCCCACGGCGGTGCAGGTCCAACGCCTTGCACCACGCTGCTGACGCCCATGTTTCCAAATAATCATTCACAAGACGCCGTACCATTCAGCCTACAAAAGCTACGCAACTCAAGAAATACAATTTCATAAACCAAGAATCAGTCAGTGAAAGAACACCTTGGACGGCAGTCGGATTGAATGCGAGTTTTGCGAAGGGCTTTCCATGCTACTTTACATCAAACACTTCCTGCGAACTCAGTATCGTTAGAATTGATCATCAACGGTGTTCCGAAATATAATTATCAGTGATCATCATCTGTTTTCCATGCATTAATAAACCTCCTGTACTCCTTTCATAAGAAAATTCTGTACCTACAAAAATAACCACAATGTATGGTCTGCCCCCCCCCCTCCCCCCACACGCATTCGTACAGTATGCTGCTGAATCTGTAAAACACCCCGTCACGGCTATCCCCGCATGTTACTGCCCAAAGCACTACTGTAAACACTAAACCGCCAGTAGGCCATAATTGATTTTGGCATAATGCTTCGAAAATGGCAAAATAAATTAGACTGAAGCGTTAAGTCTATAATCTGAAATCTCAATCCACAAAAGCACGTCACCAATTTGACTACATGTAACGTTACTAACCTACCTTGCCACGAAATAAAGCAGGCGTTAGAAAACCTACACCCGCACGCATCGCGTCAAAACACCAACTGCGAGATGCCGCAAACTGCTGACAGACTGCACTAGTTCCGAAAATAAAATGTTTACTATTGCGGTACTAACTACAGGACTGTACATCACTGGCGTCACAATCTAGCATTTAAAGACTCTGATTTATTTATTTATTTACGTTGGTATCAGATTTTAAAAGGAGAATTTGGAGCAAAATAAAGTAAACAAGTGCACGGTCATTATGTTCAGAATTTCCTGATCTTTCAAAACAGTATACCACTAAGTTCCATTGCGATTTAAATCAGATTACACATTTTAATCGATATCGATAATTATCAAGCCCAACATCATCCGAAGTATGCACACAGTAGACGTTATATGCACTACCGCTGCTTATTGAGCTGCTTCTCGTGTATCGTTGTCTGGTGAATTGGAGAGGCATCAACATTATGACGAAATCTATGGGAATGGATTGTGCTGACCCAATAACCCTGAGGATTACAACGCAAAAACGGACGGTAACCCTCGAACTTAGCGTCACACGGATTTACTACGGCATGTTATTTTGTCTTGGTCTCGACTTCTGAGGAAACAGACTAGGTGCACTTGGTCACGAAACAGGGAAGCAAACATTAGCGCTGCGATAAATGGACCGCCACACACACACTAGATCAAGTGCACCGAAAATATGCTTCTGTAATTGCAACGTGAACGTGCAACCTGAGAACGAATAATAAACCACAAACAGTGGTCGAACTAAGAAATATTACCACTCGAAACGGTAAGGAAAAATCTTTCATAAAGGCTGTAATTTACTGTGGCTGTATTAAAAAGAAAACTTGTTTTTTGTATCAACAGGAACACCGTTCCTACCAAAATTCGAGCAATGACTACAAACTCTAATGCGCTTTCGTCCAGTTAACCCTAGGTTTGGTAGCAAAATTGTCACTCCTTAGTGCAAAATGGCAGTTTTAATGGAGCAACATACATTCCCACTGACGTGATCAGAAACTGTCCGATTTGCGAAAAGTTAAAATTCCCGGTGCCGGACAGGCAACTCATCAGTTCGAGCCCATCAAAATATCGACTAAAATAAAAACACGAATTTCACATTAGAGAACGAAATGTCGGTAAATATTACATATTTTAAAATTGAGAGCACATTCCTCACGGACTAGACTTTTTTTGCCCTTGTAAAATGCCCAGGGTGTCCTTGGAAGCCATTGGGCAGACGAAACCCGCACACGTCATTTCCTGTAAACACATCGAAGCATTTAACCTTGCATGTTTTGTGACAGCCACTTTATGCGTCCAATTTATTTTACACTGCACCACAGGAATGTTACGATCCCTTCATTGAATTGCCTCTCTTGTATTTAAGACGCTTCAGTCACACTATAAACTTGAAAATTATGCACAGTGTTCCTCTCAAGACACTCCAGTGTTAAATGATACCTGACAGGTTTATTATGGTCCATGATTAATACATTCACAGGTTATTTATTGATCCTGTTTCAGTTGCAGGGGTTAGGGTCTGTATTTAACCTGATGTGAAGCAAGCATTAATGGTGAAATTGTTTTGATATATATGAAGGTACATTCCTTACATTTGCTGAGACCGATGGAAACCACATAATGCTTCACTAAGGTTTTTGAGACACCACGATCCAACCCAGGTACATTCATTTTCCATGATGAATTATGAACAAAGCATAAATACAGACACAAAATAACTGACAAATCACTGTGGTATGCCATCTTACTTTTATTACAAAAAGTCCTAATTGCTACAACACAACATATATTCCAGCAGTAAATGATATACCTTCAAATTGTATTCAGTCTGTACATAACATTCTTCAGTTTATTTTCAAAATTACTTTTCTTGGAAGTGTCATCAAGTGCCTTTTCATGTTAAGTCATGCCATGCCAAACGTAAGATGAAGCCCCCGAGAAGTCAAAATAGAAGGAAATTTACCAGTGTCATCTCCCACAGTATGGACATGCACAGTATCAGGTGTGCAACCAGAATTTTTCCTTGGGGGGAGGCTGGGGGCTGACCCTGAGGCTATATACAATTTATGTGTGATTTTAAAAATTATATTATAAAAATCAAGTTGTAAGCACAACATAATGCTGTCTGCAACTGGATTTATATACATACAACTAAAACTAAATGTTCCATGACTCAACCGGTGTCCTATCTTCTTCTTCTTTTTAAATTTTATGAACTCACATTGCAAAATTCTAATGTACTAGTCATCAGCCGACTTCAGTGGCTGATTTCAGCTGAAAGGTAAGTGTGTCAAACATTTCATATCGTATTATCTACAAAATCTGTGTTTTTTAAATTTCAGTTTTTGGGGGTTTCGGGGGTGGGCTGTAGCCCCCCAGCCCCCTCCCACCCCATGGGTGTGCCCATGCACAGTATACAATATGCATGGTTACTTCCTCACACTACTTTCAGAAAAGCATAAAGTACACTGGAAATGTGTTATACACTTAAGTAGCATCAGGCTCCTGAAGATTCTTTTGTTTCCTCTTTAGGTGGCAGGATCTGAAACCTCAAGTCACCTCCTTTTTGTCGTTTCTGGACAATTCTACCCTCTGTCTTCAGACTTTCTGCTATGCTATCATACACTTCTTCCTGAAAAGTAAAGTAATGTTAGACTGAAATAACCATAAAAGATGTCAGTTCTCCTACCTTATGCTACCAGCTTTTCTTTGTGACTTTACCTGTTTTTCGTCAGCGACAACCTGCCATGACAGTATGCCTGTTCCCACATCAAATGATAAGTACTCTTCTGAAAGAGATTTTCTGGACACCAACTTGGGACAAAAGTTACCACTTTTTATCAGTGACCTGCTACAGTTTAGTGCCATTATATTCAGGGTCTCTATAAAGGTCATGATCCTTCTGGTTTGTACCGGAGAATCTGGAATGAGATTCTTAACCAGACCATTCAAAAGGTATGTTCATGTCCAGTCAGACCTGCCATGCTTACAAATTATGTGGACTGGTTATATATTTAATCCCCTCATCATATATAATCCAAACACATGTAGGCTGCTGTTGTTGCCAGTTTTATTTTTGGTGCCGTGGTGTTTTGAACCTCTTGCTATACTTTATACATAATTATTAAAATCATCACACCAGGTCAGGTTAGTTTCCACTGCTTCTATTTCATATGCAACACCTTTACATACACTTCCTAGCCTATGGAATCTAAAACACATGTTGTAGTACTCAACATGTAAAAGAAAGGGAGGGAGAGGGAAAGACAGAACACCTTTGAGTAGCTCCCTAGAAACACCGTCTGTAAAAATCTGAACTACAGACTATCACAACAAACTGAACAACATGGCTTAGCAACAAAATTTATCGGAAACAGAATGCATATTTTTCCATAATTCGATGAAAGAACAGAAAAAGTAGTAGTGATAATACACACAACAGTCCATTTATCCTTATAACACAAAAGAAGAAACAACTCAAAATCCCTCAAAATCAAAATGGGCTGTATTCACATATTATCTGTAACGAAATCAGAAAAATCGTGAATCTTGTTAGGAATACCAACCTGTAAGTAGCATTTAGAACAGAAGGAGACAATACAACAAAACTTGTGGATAAAAGTACACATATTACTAAATTCTACAGTGGAATAAATCAAATGAAGTGTCCAGACTGTGGCAAAGCTTATGTAGGCCAAAATGGCCAGAACTTTGATGACCAGATGTAAAGAATACATGAACTGTTACAGCAATAACCAAGCCCAAAACCAGCTATGAACAACCTTCTAAATACAGGACATATCTATCGTGCAAGAGAAGAAACAGTAAGTATCTTACATACTGCACATGTAAACAGGCAATTTCCTAAGAGTACTTGAAAGATTCTACACTTATAGAAACACAAAAAATTAGGCACTTATATGATACATACAGGAACACCTATAATCCCATTTTTAGTGTTATCAACCGACTGACACAGGCACCTAGGCCACTAACTCCGTCCAGTCTGTAACTTATTTACAGTCATTTCCAATTAAAAATTAATGGCCAGTTTACGGGTGGGGTTAAGAAAAAATTAAAAAAAAAACTGTGAAGCAACTTAACCTTCAGCAAATCAATGGAAGAGTTACCCCACAACACGACCCATTCTGTCTTCCGACTCGCTAATAATTTCTTACCAATACAACATTACATATCAATGACTACATTAATTAGTATGGTAACAGAAAACATGGTGAAAAAGAAAAACCCACCTTCACATATTATGTGAATATTTGGATACAAATCACTATATTTCACCACAAGTTTAACTGTATTTATGCTTTAAATGGTTCACTAAAAGAATATTTTTGTTAAGTGCAAGTAGAAGCTTCCGCATTTACCACTGTGCAGACGATACGATGGTAACGCTGCACCATAACATGTAAATGTCTGTAACAAGTATATAACTGAAATGTACCTTACACTGTTCTATGTACAGTGAACGTTATTACAAACTTCTGATAAAGCGATATGTGTAAAGATGTGATGTCTTGCTTTAGAGTATGTAACATTATTGTTCAGGTATATGAGATTTTGTCTTACACATTCCTTTCTTTCTTCTACCCTAACCTTTTAGATGCATTCACATTACTAGACCAGATCTTGGACATCCACTCATACACAGTCAGATTGAACCTTAATTATTCTCTTTTCCTGCCCAAAACTGTGGAGCTGTCCTTCTAACGTATCACAGTGATGTCAAACTCATATACCATACAATTTCAACATTAGTCATTAAGCATTATTCCAAGTATGTACAATATACAGAAACTTACTCACATGCATATAAATAGTGGTTAAAGTACAAATTACAGTGTCCCTGCCCTTGATATCCAACATGACATATGCATGGAGTTTGTCATTCCATATTGCTCCTTTTTGCTTATGTACCTGTATCATCTGCTTACATTTAGTTAACATAGCTTAGAGTGGTCCTGCACTGTAATGTGCACTTTTACTCACCTTTTTATCACTGAATCTTAGCGTGAGAATGATACAACATTCTATATGAAAGTGATGATCGTGGCTAGTTAAGTTTAATTTTTACAAGCCTTGTATATTCTAAGACCTTTTGGATTTGTGTATCTTTCATCGAGCTGCTCAAAATACGCTTTCTTGCACCAAATTTTATCGAAAATGAACCACCCACTTCCTAAAAACCGCCCGCAAGACACAATATGCACATACACATACAAATGCAGAAAACACTTACAGCACATTTCATATTCTCACTCTGCCCGTTTATGACAATTCTAACTTCATAAGCTTTTGACAGCCATTTCCTAATATTGTTCAATCTTGAAGAAAGGTCGTGTGGAGTAATTCTATGGGACAAAGTTAGTAACTTCTCTCCTCTAAATCCACTTTCCTTCTTGGCATTTTTTTCTTGACGTTGTTTTTTGTCTTCGTTATAATATTGGCTCGCTGTCATTAACTCATAAACAGGTCTCTGTGTTTTGGTATCAGTGTCAATTTTCTTTACGAGCTTTAAATCACGTCGTTTCGCTATTTTTTCGGCCTCTGAAAGCGACACAACTGCAAGACTATTATCTGTCCCTATTAACGTAATCACAGGTCCGGTGTCATTTTTCAATTTTCGTGAAGAGGTGGCTGTTGATTTCTGTACTGCAGAGTCTGATCCTTTCTGAGGCGTAGTCCTCGTGTCCGTAGAATACAAACACGAGAAAGTGAAAGCCGCAGAATTCCGATTGCATAGTTTCTCTTCTAAGACATGGTCTCCTATACGTGACAAATGTCCAACTGTAGGACAGTACGGTACATTTCTCCAATGTCCACGAACAATGAAGGAAGAATCTAAATATTCTTTACATCTAAAAACACAAGAACGAAACATTTCTCCTTAACGACTTTACATTACCACTCCTGCAACAAACAGCTGGCTAACACAACGCCACCGATGTGCGCGACATTTGGTACTGTTGTTGTTGACCGCGTGGCGTCGCATGACACGGCAAATTTACAGGCACGTAACAATTATTAGAAGTGACGATTTAAGGTGTAAATGCGTCTTACGTGTCAATTACAGGGGCCGTTGAACATGTAGATATACTGTTAATATGACTTAGGTGCCAAATAATGCTGGAGACTTTAATTCTGGTTGGAAGTATACAGGCAAACTCGTCAGTTGTATTGTTCATAAATATGTACAACGGTTTGAAAAAAGTTATTTTATGGGGGAGAAAAAGGTTGTGGAGAAAATTCACTCAACATTAACAGACGAGAATGACGAATAACGCCACACATACAAAAGAGCGAAGTTTCGTTATGACCACCAACTACAGATAATTAACGGTTGTCGTGATACGGTTTCTTTGAATATCTCGACAGTATTCAGCCTCACTCTCGTCTGAAATTTAGAACTCGCGATCAGTAATGAATTTCTTCGTGCGAAAAGTTAACCAGCTGTGATGGACTGTACTCCGTGGACTTAGTTTGCATGACACGAAATCATGCAGTATATAGAGTGCACCGAATTTAGTAGTGTGATGCATTCAAACTTCGTGTCATATACCTCGTTGTATAAAGTCCTATACCACATCGTGATTACAGAAACGAATAATGTCAATCTCGAAGAGAAGTCCATACAGGTTTTTGCTTGGGAAAACCGAAGAATCTAGACATAGATAGGAGAATGATGTTAAAGAAACTAGATGAGAGAGCGTGGTATTTGTTCACCTGTTCATGTGAACACAATGAAAGCTCGGCATTCATAAAAAGCGAGGAATTTCTTGACTAAGTAATGAGAATCTCGCAAGAGTGGGTCCTCGAGTTTGTCGTAAGTATACTAAGACATCAAAGAATGGACTTCAAACATGTTGCAATTTCCAGTGAAAAGAATTCATTATTTGAGTGCATATGCTGGGTCATGTTTCAAACAGATGGTGAACTAAATCAACATTCTGTTCTCCACGGTGGGGAGAAACCTTTTGTGTGTGAAGTATATGGCATATGATTCAAACAGTTTTATTACTTTGATGTCCATTATCAATTTCAATTTGAGTCATTCCACAAAACAGTATTACTAAGATCACTGTAAATTACTGTCAGAAGTTATAAAAAGGGCAAAGAGACTTGAATATGACAAACAGATATGGAACTCTAATAACAAAATAAAAACTACATGGGGGATTGTAAATATGGAATCATCGTCTAAGTCTGAACATCTTGTTAACCGTCTTCCCATTTAGCTGTGACTTCCTGTGAGCGTAAATGGCATTTCCTTTCACTCACAGGCACACAGACATGGGAATATTACTGACACACAACACATTACACCAACAAGTGGCGTATACACGTTCTTCACTTGTTCTTGACCGCCTACAGATGATAATACAAGGGACGGTTAAGAAATCACAGTTGCAGGAGCCTCAATAATGATACAAAAATTTGTAATGCAGATTACTATCTTTTCGGATGAGACACCGTGATGTTTGGCAGGTGCCTGCAAATGTTTTAGAGGAACCTGCTGGCGTGATCTGCAGGGAACAATAGTAGGCAGCAAATTCATCTGAACCATTAGTAGATAATTTATTACTATACGTTTCAGTCATAACACAACAGTGTGTTGTAAAAATCACTACCAATCTACTGTCACACCCCAGAGGACAGTAATGTTCACTGTGATCACTGCATGAACCTGAGATCTCAAATGCTTCCTGTCTGTTCTGCTGCAACACTTATGAATGGACCTGAATTACAGTCCTGTAGTCATCTGGATGACATAAGTAGCAAAAGGAAGATGTTCAGCCCATGAGCTGACAATAACTTTGCAACAGTGCACACTGGCTGTGAAGTTGCATATATCCCTAAGTTGCTGTAATTTATTTTAAATATTTTGTATCATCTAAACTCAAAATGTCCTGCAAAGAGTCCTGAAATAAAACAGTCACCCACAAATAAATACATAACTTCCCTTTTTGGTAATTCCATACCCTTTGCCTAATATTAAGACCAATTAAATCAAGAAAGGTAAGTTGTATGGAATATCTAGCATTTTTTTCCCCATGGTGCAACAGCCGTTAGTGGGCCAGGGCCTTATTATTGTCGACATTTCATGAGACATACCACACTCAGTAGGACTCCTCTGGACGAGTGATCAGCCCAACACAGAGACCTCTACCTGACAACACACAACACTCATCAGAGATTGACATCTATGCTCTCAGCAGGATTTGATCACCCAATCCCAGCATGTGAGCAGCCGCAGACACATGCTTTAGACTGCACGGCCACTAGGGTTGGCAATGTCTAGCATACTGAGTAAAATATCTTTGTGAATAAGATCCTGTTGTGATATATGAACATCAAAAAGGACGTCCAGGCTGTCAATCACAACTACATTTATGTCAGTTTATTGTTTGCTACATGTTTTGGCTTTTGTGAAAAGCCATCATGAGGCAATTAAAAACTACATAAAGAAAGATAATATAAATACAATCCATTAGAATGATAGTTTCCCAGATAGCCGAGACCTCAATTTTACAAAAATTCGTGTTGTACAAACTGAAACTAGATGAAAGTTGAGACTGCATATTAGGGAAGTACAGTAAAATCATGTTAAGACGTTTTTGAAAATTCCAAGAAAATCTGACTTCTTAAGCGGGAAATTTCTTAAAAGGGTGGGACCGAAAAGTTCCATTTTTTAAATTTATTGTGTTATTATTATATGTGTTTCTTCTGAATTTGTATAATTTGCAGCTGTCTTAACACATTCTCACTTGTATCTGACCATTTAACCATTTTGTGTGTAACCTTTCATTCGCAGTTTTATTTACACCTTTACCTATACTGTTACTGACTTTTCATTCACAAGTTCACATTTCATTCCAGATGCTTACTTTTCCTTGAAATATTTTTCAAGCATGGGTTGTTGCTCTTTTTTCAAAATCAGTAGCAGTATACATCTTCAGATTCTATAGGTTTGCTTTTAGGTAGACCATAAGGGGTGGTCAGTAGTTCCAGTTACTTTCACTAACTCTGCAGTGTCTTGAATTTATATTCTGGAGTTGCTGATGTAACTTATCTGTACACAGTCACCACAAATGTTTCACAGTCACGCTACACCATGACCCATTTTTATTACTGCTGAGAAATGACATTTAAACAAGTTGCAATCGACAACTCACTTATCTTGCGTCAAACCACTGTCCCCCCAACAACGTGGAACATTGTGTCACTTCGACTAATGCGTGCCTAAACTTCTTCAAATGTTATTGGCTGCCTTCGTTTCCTCCCAGTCCTGGGCAGCTGAAGAGGCAAGTAAGCTGCTACATGCCAGGCGTTGCCAAACGCAGGTTTATGCAGGTCACGGAACAGCTAGGATCAGCTTCCAGCCACCCGATACAATTTTTTGGTTGTCATGAGAGACCAAGTAGTGGGGCCTGACTACATTCTGTGCATTGCAGAAGAATTATGACACCCCCACGTCGGCCGTGAGGTTGTGCCATTCCACTGTGAAATGTGGGGGAAATGACCTTGGAGATTAACCTCTATGAACTGACAGCGCCATTTCAATGCTGCGTTTTGGAAACAGAACGAATGGAAACTTGGGGAAATTCTTTAAGATTTTGAAACAGAAAATGTATTAAATGGGTAAAAAAATTGTTTTGTTGTCAAGTTTGTTACTTCTTAGGCATGAAATTTTCTTATGTGGGGATGTATTAAAAGGGCAATATGTAATGTTAATCAAATGGGAGAATTTTGGTGCTTTTTTATCCTGACTTCTTAGGTGGGAAATTTTCTTAAGCGGGGTTCTTAAACGCGTTTTACTGTACTTCCTTAACATTAGCGTGAAAGGTAGTCTCCTTACTCTGCAAAGGTCTAATCAATTTGTTTTGTTATCTTACAAAGATATATTTGACCTACTATTTTACTTTGAAGTCAACTAATTGACTAGGTGGGGTACGAAGAGTGAAAAACTATATAGTAGCTTGCCACTCGTGATCAAAATTAGGAAAGAAAATTGGTGCGAAATTGTACCGCACAAGGCTTATTTTAATACTGAAGAATTTTCGTTTCACTCCTGAAGTACTGGACAACAATTTAATATTTTAATATAACATACATTTGCCATATTTTAGTATTTTATTATACAATCTTGACTACTATCTTGTTTTGGCTTATACAACTGAAATTTTTGTAAAGTTGAGATCTAAGCTATCTGAAAAAATATCATTGTAATGGGTTGTATTTCTGTTGTCTTTCTTTATGTACTTTTTATTGCCTGATGATGGCTTTCCACAATGGCTGAAACATGCAGCAAGCAATGAACTGATATAAATGTGGCTGTGATTGATGGTTTGTATTTCCTATTTCATAATGAGGAAAAATAAAAGATGCATGCAAAATCTTGGTTAGGAAACCTCAAGAAAGTGTATCGATGGGAAACTGGAAGTATGATATTGAAGTGAACCTTAGAGAAATAGGGTGGGAGGGTGTGGACTAAATTTATGTAGATAAGGGGTCAGAGGTGGGCTTTTCTAACATGGTGATGAACCCTCAGATTCCTTTTATTTTTACAGTACAGAATTTCTTGATAGTTTGGGGGACTCAATTTTCAAGACCTGACATCATGGAGTTAGTTTTGTCAGAGTTTTCATATCAAACTGACTTCTACAAAAGTGTATTCAGATGACACTGGGTGAAATGCAAAGTCTACCGGCTCTTTTCATGAATCTCCAGATTTAAAGTATTAAGGAGTTTTGTTACTACTGTAAAAGCTGGTGCATCCAGCACCCCCAGAACCAATGTGTTGCGACACATCATAATTTTGTGGGTCGTAGAAAGTTATACCTCGTGCGTATCTTAGTGCACCTTGCAATCTGATGGAGAAACTGAACAGTTTAATTTATCCGTCCAGATCCTGTCCTGTTCGCCACACTGCACTTTCTACTCCCTTTGTGTCACAACTCACATAACATGGTGCATATATAATCTAGAAAAACAAAAAATACACCAAGACACATTTTGCTGTTGCTGTCTTAACTGTTTGCTTATGAAAATTTAATCTGTAAGTAGTCCTTTGTGATAAACTTTTGCTTTTGGGAATTTCAGAATCTGTGCTGGGTGATAGATGGAATAGTGAAATATAAGGGGTCTCTGTCAATTTCCTGTTAACAGAGCTTTCCAAGTCCTGCAGTACTGGATAAACCAGCTGTCACACTATCTTGAAATCTCGTTTATTTTCAGCATGTTCTAAATTACTCAGTACATGTCTAACAAATAAAACTTTAAGTGACACTCTGATGTAAAGGTACTGATTCATGACCTGTATATACATATATATAAAACACAGAATGAATAGTTTCAATACGCTGAAGTTCTGTATTACAGGTATGCTGTGTTCTGTCAAAAAAGCTGCACAAAATCTCTCTGAACCGTTATTATGGACTCAAAGTACCAGTATAGTTTGTCAGGAATAGAAATGAAATTAAAAGAAGAAATAACAAGAAAAAAGTAATATAAGATATGCAGTAATTCAGGACAATCTTGTATGTTTATGTAACTTGGTCTCTTATTTTGTGGTATTAATTGCAAATCATTATGAAAATATATGGGCCTTAGAGGGAAGACAAAGGTAGCTTAGAATATAGCATAAAGAGGAAATTCGTGGTTATATTTATCGGGATAGTGAAATCTAGGAAAACACATGGGGCTGCTCAGGGGGTGAGTATGGGGAATGTATACAACACTTTGGTTGGGAAGTGTTTTAAAATGGCAGTCGGGACAACAGAAGAGATGGAGCATATTATGATGAAGACATGTGTCACATGACAGACACTTGGCCTTTCAAATGATGGACACTAGCAGATCATCTGCTGTACATACCTGAGGTACATGATAAAAACTCTCTGATGTAGTTGCTCAGAAGTTGTGGTACTTGCGTGTATATTCCATTGACAACAAAAGAGTGCGACTTTCAGCTGGGTGTGTACTGTACCAGTCTGTCTTGCAGTGCTTGTATTTGCTCATCCAGCTGCTTAGTAACTGCACTATCGCCTTCTGTAACAGTAAGTGCTACCCGCGCTTTCGTGTGCAGTACCTGTAAAACATTCTGGAAACCGACCGCAATGCGTTGCCATTCTCGTTTGACGTGTTGTTCCTTTCCATCTGCCCACAGTTTGTACCGACGAGCAGTCTTCTTTGCTGCTTGGTACTTCTTGTCCAGTTCCAATAATCTTGTCTCCAACTCTTGACATCGTTTCCGTAATGTCTGCAACTCCTCTGCCCATCCTAAAAAACCATTTATGTTATCAGTTTTACATGGTGCTGCCACTGGTGTATTACACCTAAGATTACTGGGTTTCTGGATTTCCTCCATTCCCTCATGTTCATAAAAGAACAACATTTCAGGAACTGAATCTGTTCATGGATTCAGGTGAAAGGGGCCTACTCAACTGGATCCAACATGAGGAGCTATTCTCAATGCTTCGACTGTTCAGTCCTTTCTGTCAGAGCCAACTGAACAGATGCCTTTCCATTATTTCATCTGAAAGGAACAAACTGATCCAGTTCTTTAATTAGTATTTTAAGTCTGGATACCTAGCAGTCTTAGGCATGTACTGTATTTACCAGAATATAAGACAATACATTTTTCCCAATTCATCAGTTGAAAAATCAGGGGGGGGTGCTTACACTTGCACCCAAAATTAAACACATTCCCAGAATGAGACAGATGTTTTACTATTTACCACAGCTAGGGGATTAAAGAACACTGCATAGTTGCTACGATACTTGTAGCCATTATTTTTGACTTTACATATCATTACTGAGAGTTAATTTCAAGCCACATGATTGAGTGAGCAATCATTAACCCTTTGAAGACGAAGCGTATCTGTTTTATATAAGGACTCAGTGCGTACCGCGCTGTAAACACTCTCCACTTTGGTTATAAAAGCCAGTGTCTTAATGTTTTATAAGGCAAAAGTTGCTGTTTGTGCTGAGATCCGTACAAAACACATAAACGCAATGTGGGCACCACGTAGAATTTTTTAATGTTAAACCTGGTGGTACATACAGTTACCGCTAGGCTTTAAAAGGTTAAAGTAGTCTGTAAAAATCATGGGTGATCATATCACACCAAAATCATTGTGTTGCAGTGCCAACATTCAGTTTAAATCAGAGGTGACTGAACATGCAGATGGAAACAACAACCAAGCTGTGTTTTGGGAATTCTGTGTTGTGGAACAGAATGTATGGTGCTGGAGAAAATAAAAGGGACTATTAATAAAGGAAGAAAATTAAACCCGAAAACCATCATCAAATGGCTAAGAGAAGTTTGGGACAGAAGACTAGATGCTGTTCCAAAGAAGGGACGAATGCTGGTTTTAGATGCTTTAAGGGTCACTTAACAGAGAATATGAAGGAAACTCTTTAACTTCTGAACACACATCTAGTCATCATACCAGGAGGCATGACCTCTCAGGTTGAGGTTCTTGATGTAGCCCATTAACACTAGCAGGAGCTATACGACCAGCTGAAGCTCTGTTTGGGCAGTGGATTAAGTGGTGCTGTACATCTAACTGTATGAATGAAACAGCAGATGGTGTCCTGTAGGAGGAAGATAATAAGGAAAACTCTTCTTCTAGCAATGAACGAGTTAACAGTGACTGAGAATAATTAACTCAGTGACGTGTTTCTAACTTTTTACTACAATAACACACAATTTTAACTCCGAAAATGATTGATTTCCAGAATATTAAGCAGGTAAACATTGAGTGACATATAAATCTGGCTCATATGAACAGGTATTTTCCCAAAAACCGATAACTGGGAAGGGGGTTCATCTTATATTTGGGTAAAGACAGTATTTTGTGGTTTGTTAACTCTAGTCTGCTGAGCATTAAATTAATTCAGTGTCAACAGCCCACACAAATAACACCTTGGATTGCGGCATCATAGCCTTCAGTGTCTGGGAACAGGGGACTTTTAAATCGCTGGTAATTTTGGGTCATTGGCCAGATTTAACTTCGGTTAACAGTTTAACATCTGCAAATAGGGGATTTTAAATCTACTGGTGCTATGGCATGGCAGACCAGGGAGAAACAATGTTAATATTACATTACAAGATTGAAAGAATACACTTCACATGAAGACCCAAGTAAGTTTTATTGTTGTCGGCGATATTAAATCACCATAAAGTGTTATCTTCAAGTGAAATGGTATCAGGCTGTTAGTCTGTCTGTCTGCATGTATCAGCATGACTCTAACTGGATGGTTTTCCATGGAATTTGATACTTGGGATTTTTATGAAAACCAGTCGAGAAAATCAGAATTTGATTAATATCAGGCAAAAATACTGGACACTTTATATGAAGACCTAAGTATATTTCATTGTTGCCGGCAACATCAAAGCACCATAAATGTGCTCTGTCCAAGTAAAATGGTTTCAGGCTGTTACGACAGCCTGGAGGGTATAAATATTATGTGAATGTGCCCCAGTGTTACATTATATGTACAGTGCTTGTCTTGTTCAGTGTGGTGAATATTTAATTACATATGAAGAAAAATCATTTCTGGCCATGCAGGGTTATAAGCTTTGCAATGATAAGACTTGCATCTGCAATAAACTGACTTAAAGAGGTTGATACGATTACTACATTGCCGAAAATACATGTACTCAACTGGAATACACATCTGTCCACTCTTGCTTGGTTTTAAAGTTGAATATTCTTTGACACCCTATAACAATGCCTTCCTTCTCTATACTGATAAAATAAGGTAGTTTTCTAAGTAAGAGAAGGAGATAGTTCATTCCACACCTTTCTAACAGAATTTTTCAACATATATTGGAATTTGCCAGACTGCTGTAATGGCAGATCACTCTGTAAACTGGAACTTGATTGATCTCTCTTTCCCAAACAGAGGAACACGTTATACCAGCAACTGCTTCTGCCATTTTGGTTTGTTCTGTCTCCACATCCTGCTGGTGTTCTTCGAGCCTGGCTTGCCACTTGTTAGTCTCAGCACTCAGTCTTGCCTGCCATTCCTTATCACAGGACTGCAGTTGCTCCTTAAGTTGCTCCACCTCCTTTGTGCAAGCTGCTAGCTCTTCGGTCACTTGGCTGTTCTCACATTCACCTCTCAGCTTGTCTCGTTTCATCATCATGGCCTGCTTTAACACTTCCACCTGCAAAATAGTACAGTTGCTAACAGGAGCAATAACTCGCTTAGATGCACTTACACACCAGTGGTTATTCACACTCATGAACATGATTTGTGCTTTGGTGCACATTTGTTACTTATTAACCCACAGATCCATGATTTCTTTTTGTACTTCCACTACCGAATGACTACTTATACAAAAAATTTGTTTTAAACTGGTTTCCATCTTTGTTTCAATGATGTGTAAAACCATCGTACATTTTGCAAGATTTCAGACTTCCGCCATGGAGCAGCTGAGGTCTTTCCTCTCCTGGGATGTTGTGCAGCATAGGTTGGTAGTTACAGACGTTTCTGGACAACATATTGCACCCATCTTCAAGATCCGCATGACCCTTGCGGACAGGACCAATATGTTGTCCTGAAACATCAGTAACACACTATCACCCTACACCACACAACATCCCAGAAGTGTAAAGACCTCATGACACATTTTGTTTTCACACAATTTGAAACAAAATAGGCTGGTGTACAAGACACACGGTCAACTTGTACTTATGAGGTGTCCAGTTCGAGTCTCAGTAAGACATCTTCAGGGTTTTGTTCTCTTCCTCAGTCTCTCCAGTAAATATATGGATAGTACCTTGAAAGAGGCCATGAAGCAACAACCTTTCCATCTACTTCTGTCCTGTATAACTTACGCACTTTAAACAGTCTTAAAGTAACCTAAGACTCAACCAATCACAATTTACAGATTATTCTTTTAAATTTTTAATGACATGAGGCTTACAGGAATGAATTCCATAATTTCTTTGTAACCTATGACTCACAGTTTGTTCCCAATCTGTCAGGTTTCTCCTGACTTCAAATTTTGATGGAATTTTTTCATGTGTTAAGTCTCATATTCTTTCGCATTTCACACAAAAATTGTACCTTGTGCATTGACATCCTAATTTTTGAGCACATGATATTCCTGACAACTGGGATAGCTAAGCCAGTACAGGGGCTAGGCTACAGGTGGTGAGTCTGAGGAATTGTGACTTGATGTCCAGTGAGGACAAGAGATTTATCTGTTCTTCAGAGTGTCCAGACTGACTCTGGGGTCCTCTCAATCTCATATTCAATGGTTACAGGGGTCACTTCCATGAGGATAACTCACCTCAGTATAATGCTGAGGTTGAGAATGAGTGAAACATCACTTCACTCTCTCATATACCTTTGTGGTGGCAGTGTCAGTTTTACCTTTACCTTATGTGATATTCTTTGACAGAGCATATTATTACCAGTGATAATACTTCTGACCTGCATGGGCAAGGGGGGGATGCATTCAAATCTCACCCAAGAAACCAGCCATTCTTACCATTCTCATGACTTTTTCCAGTCTGTCCAGGCAAATGCTAGGACAGTACCTTAAATTAGGCCATGGCAACTGCCTCATGCATTCTTTTCAATTCATCATTCACCAACCATCCTATCATTCAGTGCTATAAAGCCTGAGTTACTGACTGTGTTGTTGAATAAACAACAGATACACAAACAGTGAAACGCCTGGGAACAAGAAACAGAACAGGGTACAATGTCACAGTTGTGGATTGATATTACTTTTTCGAAATTTCTGAACCAGTAGTTTCAAAAATGGATAGCAGAGAAGTAGCACTTTGGTGTAAGAACAGTTCCATATTTCCGGACGCTGGCATTAATTTAAAGTGTTCAAACTGGTGATCATGGTGCATGCATGCGCACCTACACACATACACCCACAACTGGTGTTCTCTACAGGCAATTGAAGTCATAAAACCAGTTCGTGATGTGGTCTCACTAACAACTAATACACCATTTGCAATGGAAAGTCTCACTAACCAATAATACACCACCTGCAGTGGCACACTGCAACCTCACTTACGACTGTAGTGCTATTTATGTGCCATTCTGTTACCAAAATATAACGTAACCTACTCCCATAATTATCTCATTTGACGTACGCAACAGCAAAAGCATGGTAAATTCTCAATGTGCATCAGCTGTAATATTACAGTGAATGGCATATGGCAGCAACTTGTCCAGGTACACTGCGCTGACAGCGCATTCTGCTGTATTGGGTGCACCAGAGGGCTAATAAATTACAATGAGAAAAACAACTGTGTCTACAGATTCAGTCTCTTACCTCTTTGGTCTTGCTATCAATAAGGTTCTTGAATGCTGCCAGATTGCGCGAATATTCCTCTTCAGCTTGTTCTAACTGTTGCTGATGTCTTGCCTCACACGTTGAGAGCTCATTGGCCAGGCAGCGTACGCTCTCCTGCTTCACCTAATACCAAGCCAAACAGCTTTAAATATCTCAGCTTTGGAAAGATTAACAGCCTGAATGCAACTTAAGATTTTACACACAGGGCCATAGAATTAAATGTGAAAACTCACAGACCAATCAGACAACCTAGAATTCCCAGTTCACCCTCCTTTGCATCACCTTAAAATTGGAGTCTGGTGTGTATTCAGCACATGGAAAATCACAGGGCCCACTTTTTTTTAAAGAAACAATAAATAGCTCACGCATTATGGCCTGCTCTGAATCCATGAGATTATGATTTCTGATTAACACAAAGATAGAGTTTATGTGAATAATACACATTCCTTGCAAGAATTAAACGATAATATTGAAAGAGAAATTGTTAATCTTTCAAAGAGATGAACTCTGTCATATGAAATATTTTCTGAATATGCAAGACCTGCTTAGAAGCTGTAAGTCGGCACACTTAGACTGTTCTATGAAATAAGGAAAGTTGAACTGCAGGTGGAAAACAGGCTGAAAATTCCTGGCAGATGGAGGCTTTCTATGTGACAGAGCTCCATGAGAGCGGCCATGCTCATGGGCATGATTAGAAGCAGGCAGTGTGTAATAATTACATCAACATTCTGGACCATTAACCTTTTAAAGCCTAGCGGTAACTTTACGTACCACCAAGTGTAACATTAAAAAATTTTATGTGGTGCCCACATTGCGTTTATGTGTTTTGTACGGATCTCAGAGCAAACAGCAACTTTTGCCTTATAAAACATTACCGACACTGGCTTTTATAACTGAAGTGGAGAGTGTTTACAGCGCCTTACGCGCTGAGTCCTTATATAAAACAGATACGCTTCGTCTTTAAAGGGTTAATCATTGTGATGTTGATATGGTATTAGGTCAAGTCAGTTATTTCTTCTTCCTCTTCTGTCTAAATTATGAACAGTCTATTGAGCATTGTTTTCAAACACATATAATATTTAAGGCTGTGGTTGTCTGGGCTGTGAGGCCATGAGGTTTGGTAGATAGGTACCAGTGTTTTGGAGGAACCTGCTGCCTTCATCTTCAGGTTATACAAGAGTGCCCTCATTAAATTACAATCAAATTAACTACCATGATAAAGTCAAATATTTTGTACCTGTTCTAACTGCTCCTGGTGCTTGGCTTCCAGTGTTGCCATAACTCTGGCCACTTCTTCATCTCCTGCCTTGTCTGTCAGTGGGGAACATGCCCTATCTACTACATCTGGATGGGTTTGCTGACAAAATATAAACTGTCAATTAGATCACAGCATTACCCACTGCTGCATGTACTTGTGTATTAACTTGGCAATACTTTACACAGAAAGAGGATAATGTCGACATACTTATTTCTAATATTCTTGTAGCTTGAGGCTGTTAAGGTTGCTACGAAAATTCAGAAATATGGCATAGGGTGCATGAAAAGTAATGCCTCCATCTCAGTTAATTTTTTTAATAAAGATATTTTAATAACTGAAACACAAAAACAATTCTTGAAATGAGGCCTTTTATCACCTGCATTTACTTCTCCACATAATCACCACCATTTGCCACACACACTTCCGCCAATGATGGACAAGTTTCTCAAAGCCATCACAACAGAACTCCACACTGTGTTCCTTCATTCAGGTTGTGACAGTCCTTTCCACCTCTTCATTTGAGTCATGCAGATGTCCATAAAAGTCCCTCCTTCAATTTTGGAAAAAGATGGAAGTTATCTGGCGCCAAGCCTGGACTGTATGGTGGGCATGGTAAGAGGTTAGATCCAGCTTCTCAATTGCCTCCATGGTTATGTGAGGCCTGGCATTGTCATGTTGCAGCAAAATGTTCTTCTTGTGCTTCTGAACTCCTCTTAAGCATTGTTTCAAAGATTTGAGTGTTGCAATGTAGCAGTCTGAGTTGATGGTAGTACCAGGTTCAAGGAAGTCCACGTGAATAACACCATCTGTGTCCGAAAAAACTGTAACCATGACTTTTCTCACCCAAACCTGGACTTTGATTTTTCTGCAAGTGAAACTTTGCGACAATATTCCATGGACTGACGCTTGGTTTCGGGTTCATAATGATGAACCCAAGTGTCATCAGCTGTTATGATACTGTGAAGAAATTCCTCACCTTCATTCTCATAGAGTGACAAAAGTGGCGGGCAGATTGCAACTCTCGAAGCTTCCATCTCTGCCATCAGTGTGCAAGGAACCCATCTTGCACAAACCTTTCGATACTGAAGAACATCAATAATGTGACCCACATGTTCCTGTGAAATGCCAATTTCCCTTTGAGCGACTCATCAATTGTCTTTAATCAGTTCATCACCATTTTTCTTGTGAAACTCATTGGTTGCTGGCACAGGTCGTCCACTTCAATGTTTACCACACAAATCAGCTATTCCTGGTGAGCCATCCTTACATTTTTTGGCCCAGCGACACAATGCTCACATCAACACAGCCATCACCATAAACAACCTGCACTCCATAGAGAATTTCAATTGGAGAGATTCCTTTGGCAGTCAAAAATTCAATCTCAGCATGTTGCTTAAAGTGCACCAACAAGTGCTCAGTGCAGGCTTCCGTCTTCACACACAGCAGCAACACTTCTTAACACAGCAACTTGTTGCCAACTGAGGTGAAAGAACAGATGTTATAGAACACGTCCCACTTGTGGAGCATCAGTGCTGCTACCTGTTGGTGAGTTATAAAGTTGGAGGCATTATCTTTCATTCACACCTTGTGAAAGGACCAGTTTTAAAATTATATAAAATAATTCTTTATATTGTGATGTTCTAGGTGATGACACCATGTTGCTGTCTGAGTACCAGTGTCTTGAGAAAATACAGTACAGCGGAATTCCTTTACTCTGATGTCTTACAATTCAGAAATCCTGATACTCCGGTACTTGGGGAGAGTAGTTCCAGGACTGGAAGTTTTGCTTTTTCCTGGGGGGAGGGGGGCTTCATCAGTGAAACAGACAGATCTCAGGGACATGTTCAAAAAGACCTCCAACAGTGCATGTACATCAACTGTTGTGGCACCACCTGACCTCCTCTGTCCTACACCATCAACTTCTACGGCTATGAAGACTCCAGAAAGCAAAGAACCCGATGACCCTGAACCAGCAGCTGAAGGAGATATCCAAATGGAACACTCCTCCAATTGGTTGTGCAGACCAAGCATAGCAGCAGTAACAAAAAATTACCTGTTAGGACTTCAGGTCAGTATAGGTACCATCTTATAATGAGGAATATTTGACAATTCGGCACCTGTCTGGTCCCATATAAGCCAGATTAATGGAGTTTTGTTGTACTTTCCATCCTCAGCGTACAAATCATAAATTATAAAATACAAATTATATGTTACACTTGCCACATATTTTACATACCTAATGCAACGAACATGGTCTGCTTTAATAACAGATGCTCTTTTTTTGCATATCTCTTTCCATATCCAACTCCAAGGCACTACATTACATGGTGCTAGTGTCATCTGCATTTCAGAAGTTCACACAAATGCCATGTTCATGTTATTGCTGGTGAATGTACAATTGTCCCTGGGCCTAATTGCACATGATGTTATACAGGCATATGGAAGAGTGGAAGTACGTATCAACGAATTCTGAACCGCAGCACAAGATGGAAATCTGTGAGTCAGATTCATGCTCCGTCCAACTTATTACCAATGAAATCCCCCATAGCCATTGGACAGCAGGTGGATATAACAAATAGTCACTCACCCAACCCACAGTCCAATCATTTGGCCTCCAAATCATGATGTTCATGCTGATTTTCATGAAAATCCATTCCTTTAGTCATACATTTAAAAACTTATTATGATGAATAGACACACAGATAACACACCTGCATTATAAAATAAGTGGCTTATAAATGTAAATAGCAGTTCATAGTTTTATGAGGAATGTATCATATTTATTACAAATCATATATAGATGTTTTATAAATTTATGATTGGATATGCCTACTGCCCAAAATGCTTGCATGTAATGATAGCATTTGTTTACAGAATTTTCAAATGCAAAGCAACAAGGTGCCATAGTATGTCCTATTCATTCAGTAACAAGTGCCATCACTCACCTCAGGACTGAACTGCAGCTCGCGCACAGCCTCCATTTTTGCTGCAACATGAAATATCACTTTAAGTTCAACATCCTTTTAAAAAATGTTCCTCTAAGAAAACATAAGGATGGTACCATGATAACATCCTTTCAAATCCATTACTCATTAACCACTGTATCATTTGACCTTAAATAAAACTGAGCTATTTAAAGTGCTGTTGAATGAACCATAAATAATTAAATGCTATAAAGAAATGTAACAAGAATCAAGTGTTACTAAAAATTCATGTTGAATAAGAACATAGGCATTCTGAAGAGCCAGTTCAGTGAAGAACACTGATCATTCTTTTGGACATCAACGATGGATTTCTTTACCTGAATATAGAAGTAATTTTTGTTTGATTAGTTTCAATTTTCCATATAAGTGTACAACAGATAGTGTGCCCAGATGTTTGGATTAACTAAGAGCCTGTGGTGCATTTCCTCCACAGAAATGGGATCCTTTATAGTGAAACAGGTAAACCTAAAGTGTATCTTTTATTTGAGTACCCAAATCATATTTTTACAGATCCTATTCATGTTCAAAGGGGACCAGGATAGCATAGGCTGCATAGTCACTCACTACAGGCTGGACAGTCTGTGGTTCAAACTCTGGTGGGGGCAAGATTTTCTGGGCCCACACAGTCTCCTGTACAATGGGTACCAGGTGTGTTTCCTGGGGATGAAGTGGGTGGGGCACGATGCTGACCACATACTCTTACAGAGTATAAGTAGAGCTATACCTCTACTTCCCCTTTGTGCCTGCTTGGCATGTAATGGGACAGCCTTTACTTTTATCTACACTGAAATACCCTACAAGCATACAACAATGAGACCAAGGCCTCTAAAAATACATGCAATGGGGCCCTGGCCTTCCTGATCTGACATTGATATATGCAAGATTTCACTCAAATGCTACAAAGGCTTTCAGTGTCACAAAATGTCAGTTCTACAGCTCCACTTACCCCTCTCGATCTCCTCTGTAACAGTTGCTGCATAACGACTGTCCTGCTCCCGGGCTGCTTGCAAATCCACCTCCAGAGCTCGTACCTTCTCCTTTTCAGTATCCAAAGCTCGCCTTAGTTCCTCAATTTCTGTTGAATGTTGGAATGTCAGCAGCTCTGTCACCTGTTCATGGTACAATATTTGATATTAACCATTTCTCTTTAGTAGCTTTTCCTTTTGATATTCACATTGTCATCATATACGTGAGGATAATATTAAAATGGACCTTGAAGGAACAGGGACTGGAGGTAAGGAACAGATCAAATTGATTCAGAACAGGGTCTAATGGTGCAATTTTGTCTACATGGTTATGAATCTTCAATAAAAAGTGGGGAATGTTTATCAGCCAAATGGCTATCAATGTTCCACCATGCGGTGGGTTAGTTGGAATGTTCAGTACTTCTGCTGCAATGCTTACCTTCTGACGCTCAGTCTCTAGTTCTGCCTGTGTCATCCTTAATTTTTCGGTTTCTAAGTCCAGAAGAGTGGCAAGATCTTTCTTTGCCTTCTGCTCACACTCCAGTGTTGCCAGAAGTTTCTCTTTTGAACTGCACACTTCAAGATAAAGCTGCTTCACTTCATCAGATTCTTTCTGAGCCTCCCTCAGTTGAATGCTGTAGCACAGGATACTTATTTATTTATTTACTTCTTATTCTCTGCTTCTTGAATGATGCTCTCAATACCTTACAAAATATTACATCAACTGACAGGATGATCAGTCAATAGTGAACTGGAGAGGATGTGGTAGAAGTGCTAATGGCCCAATCTGAGATGCCATCCTGGCATATGCTTACAGAGACTGAAGTAACCCACTCGAATCCTCAGTCACTGTAGCATTGCAGCCACTCTCACGTATTTATCAAGGGCATTACGTTAATGCCGTTGTTTCTTCTTTGAAGACAAGTCTCTGCATACTCTCGCTAGTGGTTTAATGCCACCACCATCAGAGAGGGTATGCTTATGCAGGGACCTTGCAACAAAGCATAAAAAGTACAAAAGAAGCAACTGCATTATCACAGACTGACAAAATACCTGGAAATATAGATATGCAAGTCACCCAAATAGTACAAACAGCAAAGAAGATAAACCATACTTCGTACAAGTTACAAAATTACTGCATGTCCAGCACGAACAAAAAAGGAATTGCACATTGACATGATCATGTTAATTGCTTTTAAATAAAAGAATACAGTTTTAACTAAAGCAGAAGTATTAAGAACAACAATAGACTAAGTTAATAATACACAACCAGAAAAAAGAAAAAAGAAGAAGAAAAAAAGGGCATGTTAAACCAGTAAATGTCAGAGGAATGAGATCACATCCCTTAGTAAAAAAAAAGCTTAATCTGTGTATTTACATTTTATGCTTCACGAGTTTTAACACTGGTGGCCTCGATACGTTACGTATGTTCGAACAAAACAGGCACTGTATGTATAATGTGATAGTGAGGTGCATTTGTGTAACCATTGTTGCCGTGGAAAAGCAGTAAGTACTGAGTGTGTGTCTGTAGCCTTAGTTAACCACCATGCAAAGTGCATGCACTGTATATGACATCTGTGGCCTGTACGGCTCTTTCAGATTTTTTCACGTTATCTCAAAAATGGCATGGTTTTTGGAAAAAGGATTATTTAACATAAAATGCATGTCTTGATTTTCTCTACAACTTTTGTCTGACACATTTCCCAACCTAAGAAGAAATGAGTGAGATATCACAAGTGTACATAGGTTGTCACATAAAGTACCCCTTATTCTTTTCAGATTTTAATGAAACCTAAATTTTCTGGACAGATTTTTGAAACATACTCAAATATAAAATTTCATGAAAATCTGTTCAGTGGGAGCCGAGTTGTTCCATTTAGACAGATGGACAGACAGACAGACAGATATGGCGAAATTAACAGTCGCTTTCTGCAGTTTTGCAGACACAGCTGAAACAAATTTAAGACCTGCAGATGGGTGAGCAGCATGACCGAAACATGCTTCCTTTTTAACTGTGATATATGTGCTGTTAAAAAGTTCTGTGTTAATGGTGGAGACGTTTTTGCTTCATGGTGAACCTTCAAAATCAAAACCAGTACAATTCCCACTAGGGACAGAGGAAAAAGTCTCTGCATTTGCTATGTAAACTATATCCAACCACCTGGTCATGATTTTCTAGCTCATTCACAGGTTTAGTCTCTCAGGACACAACACTTCTTTCATACCTTCATCTCTCACGTCCTTTCTTCCTTTCTTTCCTGTCAGCCTGGTAGTACTTTCACCTCCTTCCCTCCAGAGCCTGGGTAGCATAGTCAGTATAGCAACTAGACTACAGGCTGGACAACCTGGTTTGAGAGCCAGCAGAAGCAAGAGACTTTCTCTTCTCCCAAAATGCCCAGACCAGCTCTGGAGCCCAACCAGCTTCCTATTGAATGGGTACCAGGGTCCTTTCCCTGCGGTAAAGTGGCTGGGACAGGAAGTTAACCACTCACCTCCATCTAGTACTGAGGTTAAGAATGAGTGCAGCGATACCTCTACTTCTCCTTTTTGCCGTCATGGTGCAGATGGTGAAAACTTTTACCTTTCGTTTTCTCCCTCCTTCCTTCCATTTCCATCACTAGTATTGGTCCTATCAACAGACATCTCCAACTGCCTTTCTACCTCCCTTTTACATTAGAACAGTTCAGCTGAATATCCTCAGAGGCTTTTATAATCATAGAGAATACTGAAGAATGTACGTGTTACTGAACGTGTTGCCCAGAATTAATTATATCTATCAGACACTGAGAGTAAGTACGCATGCCCACTGTGAGTGCAACAGGGAAGACCACATTTTATCCATCTATGTCCTCCATGAGAACAAACATATATCAACTAGCTGTTACATATAAATGTGAATATGCCTGCTTACTTGAAGTCTGCATTCAATGCTTGTATCTGCTCGTTTGCCTCTTGCCTGACCCTTACAACTGCCTGGTCATGCCACTGGATGTATTCCTGATTGTGTCGATCAATGGCCCTCAGCTTCTCCTCCACATTTGCTTGGCGCAAAATTACCAGCTCACCTTCCAAACGGTATCGATCTGCCTTTACAGCAGTAAGTTCTGACTGCAACATCATACAGTGAAATCTCAGTGCAATGATGTTCAGAGAGAGACATTTACTGTGTAAAATGTTAGCTTGAAGATACTGTCTCCTGAGATGCCACGTGAGAGTGAAGTACAGATTTACCAGCATTTCAGAAGAATCTCTTGCATTCATCTTCAAGGTAGCTTTATTCTTGTCCTTATAATGGAGGTGCTACAGTCCATTGAAATGTTGGTAAATCATATATGAAATAACACACAACTCTAGAATAAGAGTTTTTTATCAGCATCAAAACCCACACCTTGTTTAAGTTCTCTCTAAATCCATCAAATAGTAGCTTCTCTTGAGCATAATGTAAGCATTTCTTCCTTCAGCATTTGTTCAACTGACTGACACACACCTGCAACTCTGTGATGCGAGACTGAAGCTTTGACACATCTTCCAAGCTGCCCTGTGCAGCTTGATATTTACGTAACTGCTCCAGCAGGTCTGCGGCTTCTTCCTGAGGCACAGAATACAGAGAAAACTGTTTCATTGCCAGAATCTTAAACACCGTTGTGTAACAACATAACAACTCTTTTTTTTATTTTGAAGACTTCTATGTTACAATGGAAAGTAAGTTTACAAGGCATGTGTCCTGAAGTGACTTACTGAATCTTCAATATGGATGGCATGTAATTAAATGACAAACTATTTTTAATGAGGTCCTGTTAAGACTGAGAATCATATCCTACTGGGCAGTGAGTTGTTCCATCTCCTGTTCCTAGAAGTCAGAGTCCTATCTCGCTGTTTCCTACTGTTTTGATGTTATTACTATGAATTTGTGAACTCCCAGATGTGTCTTCAGGACCAGAAGCTGATAAAATCCCTGTGCGTCCATCACACCTGAGATACCACATCTGAGCCATTGCGAATATCACTGTAGGTCTGGAGAGCCCTTCACCCTCCAACATTTCAAGCACACAGCATGTACATTAGCTTATAAGTCATAATCTTTCTGCAAAAAGATTTTCTCAAGAAATGGCCAATCCTCCAGGTGTTGAGATACAGATGCAGTAGCAAATTGCAGCTGAACTTAGCCGTACATCTGGTACGACAAAAGTACACACAGAAGTTGCAATCCAGTTTTTAAAATCTAAGTTTTGATATTACCCTATTTACCAGCTTTTCCCAACTGACCTTGAAATTGTCAGTCTGTGCAAGGTAAACTGCCTCTTGCTGTTTCATTGTTTGGATCACCTTGTCTCTGTCCCGAAGCTGAGCCTGCAATTGCTGGATTTCATCACGTTTCATCTGCAAATCTTAAACAGAGAGAATGAGTACCTCATGAAAACTTAACACAATATCATATCCGGCAGTCTTTTCCAAGGGTGGACGAGTCTCAAATGTATACTCAGGAGCCTAATAAGAATGTCTGTCAACAAAAGAAATGACTCTCTTTAACCCAATTTACAGTCATATAACCTGTGGTGTGCAGAGAATGCCACAACTCAAATTTAATTAATATAGTATATGGAGTTCTCATGATAGTTAAATGATGTAAGACTATAGTCTGCTGAGATGCAGTGTTGTGTAATTTATTACCAGTGTTTCAGAGGGACCCACTGCTTCTGTCTTTGGAGTAGACATAAGTAAGAGTCCTACCCTAAAGCGTGAAAAAGCAAGTTCAGCCAAAAGTTTGTATCTACCAAACTACATGGCTGTCCATCTAATGTAAACACACTACAGTTTTATATTTGCTTTAATAACAATGTAATCCTCTTTCAGACTGTCAGTTCCCTACATGTTAAACATAATGGTTTCTCCCAATGATGTCCAATTTTCTCACATGGTCGGAACAGAAAACTGTGGCGTAAAACTTGCAGCCAACTACACTTTTTACCATGGTGCCTGATATTTGTGCATCTTCAGACTGAAACTTGCTTCACTTGAACCTTCTGGCACCTAGAATTATGAGGTGGCTCCCAGATTTTTGGAAATTTGCGTACCCCTGCAGTACACCATAAAATATCACAGAGCTTTAGACTTTCTGCATTACTGTGGTGACATGTAATGTGTGAAGCTATAGAATTGTTAATGCTGGATTTGTTACATCAGCTGGGGCTTCAAACTACACTGACTGCTACATGGTCTTGTATAAATACAATTCCACTTTAATAAACTGTGACAGGTATATACAGTATTTCCATTTCTTCATGTAACAGAAAATTAAGGCTAAATATGAGATTAAAAGACATGTATCAAAATGTGGTTATGTATTGGCCATGGTCAAATCTGTACTCATGTTGCATACATTATTCTGCCAGACATTACATTACACTGGTATTGACGCGACATCAATAGTTGCATCTGAATGTGAGGCACTAAAGTTCTGTTCCTTACTTGCTAAGCAGCGCTGCAGTTCATCCCGTAATTTGATATTTAGGTCATTGGAAGGTTGTGGTTTAGAGTCCATTCTGAAAGAGTCAGAATCTTCTGGCCCCAGGAGTCCAAACTGTGCCACAGCCTCGTAGCATTTTAAGTCTGAGCGCAGAGTGTCCACCTCCATCTACAACAGAAATTGAGATACTTAAAAAAACACTCTTTCTGAAGCCAAAATGTGGAACAATCACATAAATAACCCTATGCTGTGACAATCCACTCCCTTCCCATGAATATGCACATTCTCTGTGCGTGTATGCATGGACACAACATCACCATTCCTGGTACAATTCAACACACCACACCAATCAGCTACTCATTTGTCAGCAATATAAGGATACACCTGCGACGTGTTCCCTAACATGTATGTTTCAATCCAAATTTACCAGTTCTTTTCGCTGAGTTATCTAAGTTTGTACCAAATGTTGACAGTATATGGTCTACTATCAGCAGTAAGCTTTAGATTCACAATATGGCAGCTTATGAGGAATTTAACCTTTAAGAAACAGGACAACAGTGTCCCATTAAATGCAAAATCTGTTTTTCTGAATGGGAAAACAGTGTCCTTCAGTGGACACTTAAAGCAAACAGTGCTCTGGTCACAGCAGAAAAGCTGGCATTTCAAAGGCTGTAAGCTAAAGGTTGAGAAATGATAATCTTTGACTTTAAAAATAAAATTCACTCATGAAGGTTTACTGTGCCAAGTTCATGTAAAACAGCTGTATTATATACACTGCCTGTTTGCATTCACTGGGAAAGGAGGTGAAATTCTCTCACATCTGCCCTACTCCCCTAAGTTTGCTCTGCATGACTTCTAGTTGTTCTCAAACAGGTAAAATTCATTTCATAAACCAGTATCAACATGCAAAGAATTGTGCTGCAGAAAAAGTCATAGCAGTGTGACAAAACGCAACTCTAAAAATGGTTCTTGAAGTATATTCAAAGTTTTATATACAGGCAGTAAAAACGTACCTGTGGTATAAAAACTGCACAGGGTTCATATACCCTGACTCCAGTAACAAATTTTTTAAATGGAAAAATAAACTACTTTTTGACTACATTACATGCATATAGTCTCATTCATTCATTCATTCATTCATTCATTCATTCATTCATTCACTCACCCATCAGCACAATAACTCACTTTAAGTTGATGTACATATTTCTCTAGTTGCACTTTCTCTGCAATGGTCTGTCCATTATCCATATTTGCCATCAATTTCTGACACTGCCGCTGGCTGTCTTCTAAGTTTACCATCAGCTGGTTAATGGTGTCTGTCTTCTCTACCAGAAGAGCTTCGTGGGTTCGATTCAAGTCAGTCAGACGCTGTCTTAATCCATCACATTCAGTATCCTATAAAAAGAACAAATAATAATCACAGCTTTCACAAAGCATTTACAATTCACCGTGCATCCCACGTATACTACCAAAGTATGAATTACACAGAAATTCCAAAGGACCAGGATATTATCCTGTATCGCCTTCCTTTAATGCATGTCATCACTTGTAGGCAAATGCTGTCCCATATATTTATGTATGTCTGATAAGAGACCATAAACCAAGTTCTTCGTAGAAAATTCAGTTATGCTGATGTACACTATGGCAGGCTGCTGATCAAGAAATTGTCTTTTACAGAACCCAGAGGCTCCTTACTGTGTTCATGCAACCTCTCGTAAGCCAGGTGAATTCAGTAGACATTCTCACACTCTGTTTACTTATGATCAATTCTAATATTATAATCTCATCTCTAACTACATCTCCTAACGTTCCACTTCAGGTTTCTTCACAACCACATTACAGAACTCCTTGTTATGCAGTTTTCTCCATGGTCCTCCTACTTTTTTCCTCTTAGGCACAAATATTTTCCTCAGCAACTCATCCTCAAACACTTTCGATCTATGTTCCTACCTTTAAAAAACCCACTTTCACACCCATACAAAACAACAGGTAAAATTATAATTTTGTATGTTGTAATCTTTATATTTTTAGATCAAAGACAGGATGACAAAGGGGCCATAAACTGAAAGGCAGCAAGTGTCCCCCAAATTTGACAGATCACTAACTTACATAATCATAAATTTATGCTTCCTGCTGCTGTCTCCTAAGATTTAAGGATTTGTATGAAAACCATGACATAATGTTGCCCTGCAGCATACCTTGGCATTAAGCTTTGCTGTAATGGATTCTATCTGGTTCCTGAGACCAATAATTTCCTTTTCATGTCGTTCCTGTACTCCACGGATCAACGTGTCTCTATTAGCCACATTGCTACGCTCCAGCAAGGACACTTTCTCTTCTAAATCCTTTACTGATATATGTGCAGCATCCAGTTCTCCTGACAGCTGAAACACGTTACACACAAATAATGGTGCAAGCCTAGCACACAGAACTTTACTTTGAAACAAGATTACAAATTTCTCTTAGGCAGGCAACTGGATTGAAATTGGACCTGAAAGTCAAAAGAAAAGGCCAGGTATTTCCTTTCAGATGTGTCTGCATACCTGCAGATGATGTATTCAACCACTTTGTTCATCTACCTGCTTATAAATGTGAAACAATTCAAGAACTGCTGGAAAGATTTTAATGAAATCTGATAATAGGGTGCTTAATATTCATTGAACCTTTCAAAGTTTGGGGAAAATCAGGCAACAATAACTGAAACTTTACATGCAGACCTACGCACATTGTTTTCAAGCAGCTCAGATTAATTGGTGTGTCACTCACTAAATATTCATCAGACCACAAAATCTTTACAGTACGCATACCGTTGTTGAGTACAATAAATACATACACAACGAAAGCCGTCCCCACAACTTGTTCTTTCAACTTTTAAGAAATAAAGAATAAGTTGTGATGATGGCTTTCATTGTATATGTATTTATTAGACCACAAAATGTTTGGAACCGAAGTTGTAGTCACAAAAATGAAACATACATTTTGTGTACAAACAGTTCCAGTAAGTGTTATAGTTTTAGAGACACTTAAAACGAGAAGCCAGAAGTGCACCAGAATTGTTACAGTATGCATAAATTTCCTAAACTGCCTGGAATATCTGTCAAGTAATTTAGGTGGTGAAAAGTATTAACCACTGCAGAATAATGTTGGATAGAACTCTATAGCAAGCTGAAGAAAATACAACATTCTTGCAGTCATATTATTTACCTTCAAATTGGACTGCTGGACATTCAACAGGTTCAGTTTGAAGGTCTCAAGTTCTTGCTCTAGCTCTGACACTCTTTCTCTGCTTGATACTGTAACACACAAAACTTTCTGAGTGTACACAGTACATGAACAGAACGCACAGATGTTTAGTCTCTTGATACTGTAACACAACAAAACTCTTTGACTGTACACACAGCATGAACAAAACACACACGTTCAGTCTCTTGACACTACATCACAACAACACGTTATGAATGTACACAGATAACATACAGAAAGCAAAGCTGTTCAGCCTCTTCACTTGGATTTAATCCAAGCAGCCCTCCCTTCCTAAGGTAGTGAGGACTCACTTCTCATTCTGCAGGTTCCAGATCCTTTATAACTAACACAATGGAACAGAGAGCTTCTTTAGAAACCAACAATTACTCACCTAGTCAAGAAATTCCTTGCATGTATGGAATCTGAGGGGTCATTATTAAGTTCCAAAGACCAATGAAGAGTTCCAGGTCTGACACAGTCAGTGTCCATGTTCCTTAGCAAAATACTGTACTACACGTCTCATTAAACATAAAGTTACTTACTGAGATTTTTCATAGACTGTGCATTCTGTGATACTGCGTGCGCCTTCTCAGCACTTACAAGCACAAGTTGCCGGCGTAGCTGATCCTGCTCTTGTGCTGCTTGTTCTTTCAGCTGCTCTATCTGATGAACAAGTTGCTGCAGCTCCCTCACACGCACCTGATACAACACTTCTAGCTGCTCCATACTGCCATACTCTGTAGCAACAGGGAATATATAAACTAATGCAAGACACCTACTTTCCAAATACGCTGTTTTCTTACATAACTCACTGGCCAACTTTGTACAATGAGCAATTTGACAGAAAATTAGGATCTGAGCTTCATGCAAAGTAAAAACTGGCCTGATAAAAGTACTGTAAAGCTGTTCCAGTGCTAAAATACCATGCTATGATGACATATGGGGAAGTGTACCTATAGACCCCATGCATTATTAACCTCAGCTCAGGTGGAGTTAAGTGATGAGCTTCATCTCCTGAGGGTTGTACCTCGGACAAAGAAAGCCCATAATAATTATACAGAAGGTTCAGTAGGCTGCAGATTTGGTTTGGATAAGGCACACACGACACAATTTCTTGCCTTTATCATCCAGCCCACTTTCAGTCTCCATACTGTGTGAGTCATCCTGGGAAACTTGACTGATACAAATGACAATAAAATTTGATGAAAAACTTTTAGTGTAGACCCATAACTACCAAATTTCATTGACGCCCCTTCTGTAAATGCAATACTAGAGGCTGGATGGTCTGGGAATTGAATTCCAGTGGGGGTGAGAATTTCCACACCCATCCAGACTGGCCTTGGGGCCCAACCTGCCTCCTGTACAATGGGTACCAGGTCTCTTTTCCAGGGGTAAAGTGGCTGGAGCGTGGTGTCGACCATCCACCCCCATCTAGCACTGACACTAAAGAAAGAGCAGAGCTATACTTCTACTCCCACTCTGGGCCTGCATGGCCTGTTCTTGGGTGAACTTTACTGTAGTTTCAGATATTAAACACGTAGAGATCTGTATTAACAAAATCTTGAGGTTCTCGTGGCCACAAGTATCAAGAGTGCATTCCTCTGGGATATCACATTGTGTAACTGGTAGGCATGTACCAGTTTTTCAGAGCAACCTATCTATATCATATCATCATGCTGCATCCCTTTCTGTTCATTCTGAAACTGTTCAAGGGTCACAGAACACACCAATGGAATGATTCTTGCATTACTTAAAAATCCTGTTTAACTGCTTACATAGAAATAAAAATGGAGGCAAGGAGTTGTGGCCTATTAAAAGAACCCATCCCAGCAAGTGTCCAGACTACAGAAAACTACAAAAGATCATGGTATGAATGGCCTGTAAGTGATCAAAACTCAAACCTGCCAGCTCCTCAAAACAACACTATAACAACTTTCTCAGTACCCTATTCCTGGTAGGGACTTCTAATCAAAATAAGTAAGCCAGAGATCTTTAATTCACCAAATTATCAGCATTTAGATGTACTGGCTGTGTTTCCCTCCTAAACACATGCAAGCATATGAAAGTATCTATCCTTCAAAATTCATATTTATGCACATAATTTTTAATTTTAGCAGCTTTCATTCTGCCAAGGTATTCTCATAAAAATATGCATGCTGTAAGCAGCAGCTGGTACACATTTAAATACTAAAAGCCTCAAACTCAACATCAGCCTCAGAAACAGATTCCTTTGCCATCAGCCAAATTAGGCACTGCAATTGACTCGTGGCATGTGGAGATACCCTGCGCATCACCAATACTTTTCTCCCTCATCCTTCCACAGTAGGCATGCATAGTATGTCGGCAGTAACAACAGTGGGTGGAGGGGGGAGGGAATTGTGATTTGTTGCGCGGCTGGTGTGTGCCATTCTTCAGTCACCCCTGTACAGCCTACACGCAGGTAAGGGTTTCTCTGACTTCTCAGTTCTGCTGGTGAGTGTGGGGTGTGGTGGTGGTGGGTGTGGATTTGGATTAGGTTTCTATTTGATTTTGAGGCTTGATGGTGATGATTATGATGATAACGATGATGACAATGATAGTAATAATACATATTGTTTAGTAGTGCTACTGCAGTTCCATTTGTCCTAGGCACAAAGGTGTCATGTGGGACAGGCAAAGAAGTTAATTTCAAGAAAGTACTGGATCAAGGTCTTGTGTTTACTTATTTGTGGGTGTCAGTGTATTTCTGTTTCCTAAACCTTCACGGTTAACAAATAGCCTGGAATCAGACACAGCTGAATATCCATGTAGCCAAATTGGCCAGCTGATGTATTGATTGAATTCACAGACAGTGAAACTCACTATGCATTACTTGCATAGTATGCATTGTTTCATAATTTGTGTTTTATGTTATGACCCATTCTTTATTTGAAACTTCTTGGTTCTCTTTCTGAAACTTTGTCCTTGGGATTGGGCACAACAGCGTTCGGTCACCAAGGATTATAATGACCAACATAAAGTTCACACCCCCACCTGATGATCGGCTAGATTCAGCCAACACAACAATGGAGGGAGGCCAGAACAGTCAGATGAATACAAATAGAGATATTAGCCAGAAAAAACACTTCGCGATTCTTTTCATTTCTGATGCGGACAGGCAGTAAATCTACTCTTCTTTGACTGCTTGACCCTGAAGATAAAAGCACAACAGTTTTTGGAATTTTGGTAACTTACCAATCCACACAGTATTCAGATCTTTATAAAGACCTGAATCTTCAGAAAATCCTTAAATATTCTTAACTAATCAGGAGCACGATCAGTTAGAAATGCTGATGTTGATCCTGGCAATGGAGACAGAGCAAGTGTTGGACAACCATAACATGGCTGTCTGCCCAAGACCTTAGTGCACTTATGTGCCATGAAAACTTCAGTTCTTACACAGAATATCCTATTACCTGCTTTCCGGTATTGCTGATTGCTGTCTTCATAAGGCCTGTTTCTGAAGCAATACTGATAGTGTTCTGACACCCCCGGACTGTCCCCAGCTGGCTTCAGGTCAGAGTACTGTCTGCCAGCACTTTGTTTCAAATCATTTTCTGCGGTCTGTTGTTCTGCGCTGGTGAGAGGTCTAGTTATATCTTCTTAAACAGAACCAATAAATGTATGAACCTCAGACAAGTGAGACAAGAAATGTGTATGGAACAGCCTGAGAAGCAGCCACTTGGAAGGCCAACAAAAAGATGAAATAATAACGTACAATGTATGTTATGAAAACAGGACGTGAAGGACAAAGACGGAACTGGCTCAGAATATTCAGTGGCAGGTTCTATCAGTGGCAATGAACCTTTAAGATTTCTTACTTATAAAGTATATCAAAATCTGTTACCATAATGCCCATCTTCATATTATCTTGTCCTTCTTAGTCTTCCAAGTGACTTCATTCCACGAGTTTTCTCATAAAAATTCTCTACATATCTCTCCCTCTGAGTTAAACATTCAGACCATAGTAATCCCCTTCCTATCACCACCCTACCAATGTGACAAATACTCAAGTTTTTTCTTATGGAATGTTCTCTATCCACCTCATCCACATTGGGTTAAATGTTCTCCATGTTACTGTCCAACAGATACAATTTTTGTTCTTCCTTAAAACATAACATTTTTCACAACAAAGTTGCCAGAAAGACAACTTAATACTTACAAAGAACTATTCACATACACAATTAATTTCTTTCAGCCTGTGTCTGACAATGTATGAAGCATACATCATACACTCTCTGGCACAGCATGTTCCCCAGTTTCAGAATAGGAGTTCTAGAATGTCATCTGGCACCATATGGCTGTATTCCAGCAGGAGCAGACCAATTCTCACATTATTAAAAACAACATGTGACTCTGGCTTGTTGCACCAACCAACCTTCAAGCACAGCAGACGAGTGACAAGTGCTGTTTATGGTACTTAAATCATCATCATCCATGAGATCATCAAATGCATTCGTAAGAATGTCTTGGAGCTGAAACAGTAATTAATTTATGATGACATACTACATTTCATTACACTGTCTTTTCTATGATACACATAGTGAACAGTCAAAAGCACGATATACTGCTTTGAAACAGAATTTTCTTCCCTACACACCTTTATTCTGTCACACTATCACTAAAAACATATCAATTCCACCATCTCCTAACTCCCAAAAAACTGAATCCATGTCGCTATGAGAACATACATAAGACACGCAATGTATATATAACATAACACTGAGGCACATTTGCATAACCATTTTTTGCTCTGGAAAACCAATAAGTATTAAAACTTATGAGTGTGTGTGTGTGTGTGTGTGTGTGTTCTTACCTTCATTACCTGGCATGCACACCACTTATTTTCTATGCTGCACTGCAGGCCTCTTGTCACCTGTGGCCTGTCTGGCTCTACCATATTTTTCCACATTATCTCATACACAGCATGCTTTTTGGAAAACATTTATTCAACACAGAGTGTGTGTTTTGATTTTCCCTACAAATTCTGTCCAAAATATTTCTCATTCTAAGATGAATGTACACAGGTCTTCATGTAAAGTGCCCGTTATTCTTGTCACATTTTAATCAGACTTGAACTTTCTTGACGGATTTTCAAAAAATCCTCAAATATGAAATTTCACAAAAATTTGTCCAGTGTGAGCCATGTTCTTCCATGCAGACAGACAAATGGACAGACAGGCAGACAGACAGACACGACAAAGCTGAAACTTGCTTTTTGCAATTTTGTGAATGCCCCTAAAAAGAATGGTTCTTCATTCAACATCTCTGAGTAGGAGTTAATAATGCTGCATGTTAGCTGGAGCACCTTGGTATAGTGACTAAAGATTGTGGTCCTCATGGCTGTGACATTATGTGGCTTTGTAGATGGCTACCAAGGTTTCAGAGAAACCTCCTGTCTGTGTTCAGAACACTAGAGAATTCCATGCTGAAAATGGACACTGCACATTCCTTTGAGAAGATGGTATACATTTACCAAGCTATGCCTAGGGAGGAAGCAGGTACGAAGGGAAACCATGAAAAACCCAGGACAACCAGTCTCAAAGCCTAGAATCAAACCCATGATCTGACACATATGAAGTATGAATGCTGTTTATAAAATTCCACAGGTTTCCACATTATGATACCATGTAATATGGTGCACAGTTACCAACATTTTGTAGGTGCTGCCACTACAAGGGAAGCACTACGTTTCTCAAAAACAGTGATACCCAGTTACCAGTGTGGAAGGTGTGATAACCCAGATGACCACAAGTACTTACATCTTACAGGGAAGACGTATGTTCCTCTACACTGCTAGTATCCACTTACCACCCTGCACAGTGTTGTAACCCACAAGATTACAGTATGAATGGTGACCATTTGACCACCATGTTTGTTTAAAATCACACACCTTGCAAGGAACAGGTTACAGTACCTCCTTATTCCTGCGTTTCTGGTCTTCTTCTGCTTCATCCTCCTCTAGGTGCTGAAGACTTGTGTCCAGTTGCAAGCCCTCAGAACCTTGAAAAATACTCATGCCCGGATTCTCCATTAAAAAATCAAAGGGGCTCATTAACCCAGCTTTCTAAAAGTAAATAGAGGCTCTTCTCTTCTGTGTCCTGTGAAACATAAAGAAATACATTCTTACAACGTTTTACTGATGGAATTGGAAGCCGGTAAGATTTGGTCACATTGCACGCGATGAAACATAGTCTTATGTTACAAAGATGAATGTTCATCCATCAGTATTGGAGCCAAAATGTCAGAAAAACTGTAGAAATGGTTAGTGAACTTTCTTCCAAATATAAGGACTCCAACAATCATCTATAAATAGTAAAAATTCTTGCAAATGGGAGGTGATAAAATGCGGTGTGCCACAGGGCTCCATTCTTGGCCCTTTGTTCTTTCTTTGCTACATAAATGACTTACCTACAATTATAAATAAAGACAACAATATGGTACTTTTTGCGGATGACACCAGCATTATAATAACAGATAGAAACAAACTGGATTTTAATCTAAATATTAATCAGACTTTCAAAGATATAAACACTTGGTTTAAGGTCAACCTACTAACTCTGAATTTTAACAAAACTCAATACTTAGAATTTAGAACTAAGAGTTATTATAATGTTAATACACACATTAAATATGATGAGAATAGTACAACCAATGCTTCTGAAATTAAATTTCTTGGACTAAACATTGACAATACTTTATCTTGGAACCAGCATATAGAACATGTAATTAGCACAATATCCACTGCATGCTATGTATTGAGAAATATCAAACACATAGTACCACTAGCAACATTAAAGGTAATTTATTTTGCTCACATACACTCTATTATAAGCTATGGTATAATTTTGTGGGGCAACCCCTCTTATGCTAATAAGGTGTTCATTCTCCAAAAGAATATTATTAGAATTATAATGAACACTAGACCAAGAGATTCTTGCAGGGAAATTTTCAAGAATATGGAAATAATGACCCTCTACTCCCAGTACATATATTCATTGATTTTATACACAGTTAACAATAAACATTTATTCAATACTAATAATGGAATCCATACATATAGAACTAGATATAACAACAATCTACACTTCCCATTAGTTAATTTATCAAAATTCAATAAAGGGCCTTATATATCAGGTGTTAAAGTTTTCAATCACCTTCCTCAATACATAAAAAAATTGGTAAATGATCAGAAACGTTTTAAATTCACATTAAAGAGGTTTTTACATCATCATTCTTTTATTCAACGGATGAATATTGTAAATATAAGGAGGAGAGAAAGGTATAAACTGTAAGTGCTGACTTTGATAAGTACTCTATTATTGTCACTAGAATTAGATGCTAATATTACCTTACATTTTGATTGCAATGCTCTAATGGTATATTTGATAATTACTATATAATTACTGTACTATAATTGTATTTAAACATATGACATCTGTAATTATGACAGATACTTCCATATTAACTGTGACTATTTCCACATCCATGGTCTTTATTTTGTACCTGTATACGGATATACGGAAAATAAAGGAATGAATGAATACCTACCCTAAAGACTGAAAACAATGGTGACAGGGGAATAAAATAAAGAACAATAAAGTAAAATAAACTATATCTAAATAAAATAAAGTGACATAAGCAACTGCTAATAACCAAAGCTGCCAAAGTGTACTCCAATAAGCACCTCCTGAGCCAAATTAATCCAATCTATGTCCTGCCAATCCATTTCCTTCAGAGCCATCTTAATATCATCCTCATATCTCTACCTAATCTTAAAAGTGGTTTTTTGCTTTCAGGTTTTCCAACAAGAACTTTATATGAACTTCCCTCCTCTCTTGTGTATGTTAGAAGCCCCACCCAGCTCATCCACCTTGATTTGATCTCCCCACTATTTGACAAGGAGTACAAATTATGAAGCTCTTCATTATGTAATTTTCTCCATTCTCTTGCCACTTCTTCCCCCTCAGCTCCAAATATTCTTAACACCCTGTTCTCATGCACCCTCTGTCTAAGTTATTCCCATGTTCTGCAAGAGTTTTGCACCAGTACAAAACAACATGCAAAATTATAGTTCCAAATATTTTAATGTAATGTTTTAGATACCAAGTAGGACGGCAAAATATTTTGATATAAATGGTATAACACATACACGCAACAACCATGAATGCTAAAATACGCCACAGAACTCAGTACACAGACATTTTTGTTTCTACAACAATGTTCCAAACCATGCGCTATTTTTGAGAAAAATGATAAAGTGCGACTTGAGCTCCATGTAATGTAGGAATTAAACTGGGCTGATCTAAACCAAAAATGGGTTTGAAAACTTTTAAATGTAGACTTCAAATGTCAAGGGTCTGGAAAGCCAGTTACAGTGTCACTTGTAAACAGGACACAATGTTCTCATTGTGTGTTTGTGTTTGTGTTATGTACTTATACAAAACCAAAATAAAAAAAATTTGCAACATACACATCTTATATGATGTGTAGAACACTGCTGAACAGCAACAAGAAGGCACTGCACATAACAGTAAATGGCTGTATTTGTTAACAAACCTACTTACACTAAATATTTTTCATGAGTTAGGTAAAATATAAGGCATGCAATAAGAGGCACATCAAGGTGAACACAGTAGGAAATTAGGCATCTCACACGTTCTAAACACACTTTCCTGGCTAAGTTTCTTAGGAAGTAACATCCGACACTACGACAAAATTTCTCAACGTTAAAAAGCTAACGTCAAAAACTAAATTTACAATTAATAAGATAATATTCCTCAAACATATGAGTTTCTTTTCTCATCTACCTCATACTAACAATATCTATCAATTTGGTGAAATTCTCATAAATCCATTTATTATACCTGACAGATTTAGCAAATAAACCTATTTGTGCTTTACGAGCACTTACTACAATCACACATTATAGAGTCTAAATGGTATACTATTCGTGACAAAAAAACTACCTCTTCTCGCTTACATGCTTAATACTCGCGAATGACTTGAAGCATAATCAAATTATGAAACGAAACTGAAAACACATTTAAACCAAAATCAACACACTGTACGATTTAAAGCATAACGTACGCTAGTTAACAATAACGTACATTATTCCATTTTAACGCTGTAAAAACTTTAAATTCACTGTATACCATACCAGCCTGCATATACCTTCACACACCTTGACATCGAAAGAATTCAAACGGCATAGCAACCCGGCCTGAAGCAGAACTGCCACTAGTCAAAATTCGAGTTATCCATGCACAAGGAATTTCTCTCACAAATTTGACACACTCCGTCAGATACTCGTAGACACGACTCACTTGATCAGTGATCCATGACCTATTCCGTTTCATTTCAGCCATATAGACAGAGCAAATCCTGATATAGTGTCTTGAACTCGCTCGACATATTGTCGAAAATTACTCAAATATGAAATTTCATCAAGAAGCGTCCCGTGGGATTCGAGCTGTTCCATGTGGCGGGACGGAACACACACACACACACACATATGAACTGTGGGGACATCGAAGCTGATGGTCGCTTTTCGCAATGTGGCCAACGCGCCCAAAAACGAAACGCGTTATGACTAGTGTTGGTGTTGAAGTATACATATGTTCAAAACAGTACATCTTCAGCGTAGCTGAGTCACCAGGTTTCACGGCTTTTTCCTGCGGCTTTTACTGTGGTTCATACACCAACATTTACGTTACAACCATGGATCCGAACAGTACATCTTAACCGTGATGGTGAGGCCACGATGCGCGACACTTTACTGTATAGCTCTTACCATGGCTCACAACCATTGTCAGTAACCACATTTGTCCACGTCAGGATTTTCGCTATCGTGGATCAAACACTAATTTCAGGTAATCCGTGGGTCTACACTCCACGGACCCTTGGTAGCGGCCACGGACTACACATAAAGGTAGTAGCTGTAGGCGCGGTAATCACGTGGCTGAACCGTTGTGTATACTGCAGCGCATGCAGAATTGTTGTGTGGTTAGCTAGAAATATGATTCACAGGTTTGCAGCTGTAAGTGGCTCAGAACTCATTTAGGGGGCTTAATTTGATCGTGCATTAGGCAGGGCATTAGAATACTGCAACATTCCGAATGTCAAGTGTAACACTTGAAACGCAAAGTCCGATTTTGTGTTACAGGATCAACCAGATCTTCAGACTTTTAGGACGGTGTTCCAGTACTGTTTTGTTATAATTGTGATGCCAGTAGCATCATTTTTTGGAGCCAAGAGTATAGTTTTTGATGGTAAGATGAGCACGTTAGCAGCGTAAACTGTTTACACATTAACCTTATAAAGCCTAGCGGTAACTTTACATACGATTGGGTTTAACATTAAAAAATTCTACGTGGTACTCACATTGCGTTTATGTGTTTTGTACGGACCCCAGAACAAACAGCAACTTTTCCCTTACAAAACATTAAGGGATTGGTTTTTATAACCGAAGTGGAGAGTGTTTACAGCGCGTTGCGCACGGAGTTCTTATATAAAACATACGATTCGTCTTTAAAGGGTTAAACCTCTACTGAAACAATAGCCCCAAGCAGTGCTAATATACAAAACGCGTTTGTTCAGTGATACCATGTACTGACCGATGTATTTTGTCACTTATATGATTCCTGTGAGTAGATGCCACGATTGTACCTCAAGGCCACAACTCTTCTTTCACAACTTGTTCTATTCATTACATGATCATCACGCCCAACTTCTCCCGATACTATGTAGTTTCTACAGTTCCTCAACTGTCTCAAGGTGCAAAGAGTACCGTGCTGCGATGTGAGTTTGGTATAAGTGTACTGACTTTTGTAAGAGTATGCCTTATACCTTGAATATGCAAACAGGTACCTCCAGAATGGCGGTGAATTTCTACCAGATTGTGGCATCATATTGCAGAAGACAGTACTCTTCAAAGTCACTGTCATGAGGACCTTGAATCTTACACATTTGAAGGTGGAGTTCAGGTTTGGTGTTGGTGGTGTTGAAGTTCAGTTCTAGATGAATTTTGTGTTTTTGTAGCCTGAGTGAGGGCCATTCAATCAAGAATGCATACCATCTTCTACCACATAGAACATGTAAGTGTGTGTGTGTCTTTTGTGGGTATGTAGCCCTAGTAGAGGCTTTGTGGTCGGCTATTCACTTGTCCAGCTACCGTATTTAGCTGAATAGAAGGGATAATTTTTCCTAACTCATTAGCTGAAAAATTGGGGGTCATGTTGCAATCATACATAGAGTTAAACATGTTCTATGTAGGCATTTTGATGAGAACTGAGGATTGTGAATATGGATTGTCTTATATTCACATGGATATGGTAGTCCTCCCAAATGTCTACATACATCCATAAACCTGGAAGATGGGCTGCCCTGGGCTGTAGTGCCATACTCGACATGGAGTGTGTGGCTTGAACATGTTATTCTGTTGTATACATAATTCTGTTTTTCCTTTAACAGGTGTACTAGGACTTACACATGTACAAAGCAGTGTGTACTCAGCTATAGTAACTGTTGTTGTTCTTCACATTATATTGGGAGTCTACATTCACCGAGCTTTTTCATCAGACACAACGCAGAAACCAGCCAAACAAGATTAAATTCTGTTACCTGTAGAAGAAAGGTATTATTTACTTGAAGATTCAAGTCTTCTGGGATGCTGTAATGCTGTTGCATAAGTAGTTCCCGACATTTAGAAGGACTGTGGTGCCGTCACCTTCGGAGTGAAGCAGTACAAGAAGGCATTAATATCACATTGGGCATGAGTCTTCACCCATGCCACTGTAAAAATGTTAAATCTTGTAGCATTTACTTGTATTTAAGCAGCTTCTAGACCACTGAAACTGTATTTTAGTGTGATGCAGACACTGAAAATAAGTTCCATTTTAATGTAACAAATTTATGAATAACCTTATGGAATCATATTCCCTGAAAGTACATTCTCATGCAGTCCAACGCAAGATTTGTAGAACTGAAAGTCTGTGCAGTAGGAAGTAGTGTTTATGTGTTCTGCTTAGAACTTACTGTTAGTGGCATGCTTTTTATAGTTCATTTCAAGCTCACATCTGTAATGTTGTACACAGCCAGAAGATAGCTTTTAAAACCTAACATAAATTATATATATAGCCTCAGGGTCAGCTGTCTGCCACACCCAATTAAGCATGCTGGGCGCACACTTGCATCTGCAAAATATTTGCATATTGTAAGTTTTTTCTACGGGAGGTTCCTGCAGGGTGCAGATGCAATCGTTACACCTCAGGTATATTCATTTTGGGAATAAAAAGTGTCGAGCGCAGAGATAATCTGTGCATCCTGAAAAATTGAATTTTTTTTCTGAACACATAACGTATGTAAAAAATGCCATAATCCTACCTTTTTGATTTTATGGCATAGAATTAAATGAGAAAATGTCATGAAAAAAAAAAGTCTTGTAAAATTCACTGATAGTTGAGTCTTGCACCTGGAGGACAGGTCGACAGTAATGTGGTCTTCTGTTCTAAGACACACTGGTATATAAAACAATCCTGGAAAGCAGGAACGTGACATGTCAGGTATGTATCATCATGCCTTTCTGCAGAGCAGAAGTCAGTGATCATGTGAACTGTTCTAAGATTCATCAGTATTTAAAAAACAGGAATGTGCCATTTGAGTTCAGTGTGCATCGTCACATCCTTCTGTACAGAACAGTGGAGGGGACTCCCTGTGCCTGAAACCTTCATGGAGAGCCAATCAGCAGCACTGTAGTGTTTGTCAGTGGTAGCATTTATAACAGAAACAAGCTCAGAAACACTTGGTTCCCATGATTTCCACTCTGTGAATTACAGACAGACAAAAATGGATATTTGCACTGGCCAAACTGTGATGGCATCTTGTGGTCCACCTTGGAAATTTCATGAATCTAATCTGCTGATAGAAGTGTAGTGTCTGCCTGTAACACAAATTATTTGTCTTATTGTAAACATACTTATTTTGATCAGCGTAATTATTGTAACTTGCCGTAGCATTTCTGCTTGAAAATTCTGGCAAGGAGACACTTGATGGTGGAAGGCAAATGTACCAGTACACAAAACATTTATGTTTTGTTTGTATCTACTCTTGACTTGAAATAATTGCAAAGTGAGTATGTCTGTCCAAGATGCGCATCTGAAATGACCCACCATATTTCAGAAAATAATTTGCATTTGTGGTGAGGAAGGAAGGGTGTCTACACAAAACTCTGTTAGTGAGGTGAATTCTCACTGTATTATGTTACACTTTAGATGGATGGACAATACAGCAAGGGTCAGAGATTGCTTGTAGAGACAACAGTTGGGACAGTGGAAGGAGTTTTCTACTCTATGGATCCTGGTCACAACAGACTGACCCTGACTAAAGTTGTTCTTCATCCATCAGGCAAGAAGAGAGACGGCTTTTATCACTATTATAGAAATGAAGTCATCACTGGTAAGTGTATATCTCGGCATGTACATGTGTGAAGTATCCGACTTTCCTTTGGCAGTTATGCTGAAGACTGTGAGACATCTACATTATATAGTAAGACCTCTTTAATTGAGAGTGCTTGGCACCGAAAAATCAGGCTTTGAATTATCTAGTTTTTTCAAAGTTATGTGGTCCATTGAACTCCGAATGTTATGTTGTAAGCTGATTTTTCTTGCTTAATGAATTACAAGATGCCCTTCCTGTATTTATTTTTTTAATATCTGCTACATAATTTAATGCAATTTACATCAAATTGCAAGCTAGCAAATAATAATTCACATTTGTCAAACTGATCTTCACACAATAATGTAGAATACTGTAATCACCGTTCTTCCAACATGGTCATGAGGCTATGTCCAGTGTCAGTAGCCCAGCCAGGTTACTTCACTGTGCATAACGTAAGACAAAGAAAAATGTTGGAAACGTGTGTTGAGTACACAGTGGTTCCTTCAGATCACAGAAAGGTTGTGGTTGCTGTCTGCTGTACTTAAGTTAACATAGTATGTTACTGCTGTGATGCAGTGTTACAAAATGACACAGAAAAATGACTGCCACATACATTTTCACATGATCGTTTGTATCACAGAATGGTTACTGAAGTAACTAGGAACAACCTGTGTGACCTTGCAATTCCCCACTTTCATTTCACAGCAGTGCACAGCATGTCCAGTGACTGGTAGCTCGTGCTGTGTACAGTCCATGACAGGAAAGAATAGACTGTACATTTCATTGTGACCACTGCAGAGATAATCAAAATCCAGCTTGGTATGTATTCATTATGTACGTACAGCTGTATTTTGGTTGCCCCTTTGAAGGGCATATTGGAGTGTGGAGAAACCTGACTGGTCCCAGCCTCACCACAGTGTTGTAAGAACAGTGACTGCACCATGCTCCAGTAGTGGATGAATGTTCACTGAACTGTCTAGTGATGAACGGGCTGTAGTACAGCTGCAAACTACAAATTAACCACATTAAGAGGTAGAGGAAGTCCTATGTTTAAAGCTGGAGAAATTATGCACTTTGAATTATGTGGGAGTTTGAATTAAAAAGGTTTTTTGACTAGACTGCTTTTTAGGTTCTCACATGGAAGTAATTTGTGACTGCAGTCCCTAAATTTTCTGGATAAAATGTCAGCCAACTATATTTGCCATGTACAATGGATTTTGGAAACAGTTATAAGGTACAAAGGAGTCAATATAGCAAATGGGCTACAGCAGACATGTCAGAATCATTGATGCTTGCAGACCACAGTGAGCTAAGAAATGTTGAGGTTGGGCCACAAGATTTTAAAAATAAATAGGGAAAGATATAGTATTATAAATTATGATGGTAATGTACCTACCATACATAAAACAGTATCTTGTTAATTCCAAATCTAAATCAAAAAGGCATTTAAATTACATTATTGGGTACTGTTCTCATATCTCACCTCTATAATTAGATTTTCCAGAAACGTGGCACCTGCTATTGATGCTTCGCTTCTTAATGTAAGGATTAACATTTTGTGTTGATGCCACTTTCATTACTGATAAATTTTATGGATGACCAGGGAATATGGGTTCAATTCCCAGCAGCAGCAACAGCAAGAGATTTTTTTTTCTTTACAGTGCCCAGAGTGATTTCAGTACTACCCAGCCTCCTAGCCAATGGGTATTGGTGTTTTTCTGGTGCATGAAGCTGATACTTCACCTACGTTTAGTGCTGAGGTTAAGAATGCACTGAACTATATCCCCACTCCCCTGTATTGCCTCATAGTGTGGTGCTTAATTAAGCACTGTATTTTACCTTTAAGGGTTTATGACTGTATTGGCATTCTTTCAGTTCGTATATTGGATCCAGGTTCATATGCAGGAGTTAGCACAGAAAATGAGGCTGCTGGGACTTGGAACTTAATGCGAAAGGTTCAGCCAAAAGTACATGCTGACAAAGTGCCGGGGAAAGTAACAGAGTCAGATGTTGTTATGAACTCCATGCCAGGATATGGACATAGGAGACACACTGCTATGAGTGAGTTCTTTGTTGAGATACATGTCATAAATTGAACCATTGTAATGCAGTACCACCACATCTTTCATACTGAATCATCATTCACATTATTACCATCCTGATAGGTGAACTTGCACTATAAACAGGATGACACAAAGGTCGGGCTACAGTTTCAGATTACATTCATATTACTGCATACTGTTTCAAAAATTGTTGAGACTGGTTACCTGGCTGTTGTGCTGTGTCAGGTGGATAGGTCCTGTACAGAAAAACCTGTTTGCCGTAGCAATTCATAATTTGAATTAAAGTTATAGTGTTACTGTTGCTCCGCTGTGTAGTGCCAGACACAACCACGAGAAATGACATGGACACAGCAATCCCCCCCTAACAACCCTACTGTACAGGTGGTTGTGAATGTGTAATCCACATTTTTTCTGAGTATTTTTTCTTCCTGCTATAAGTTATGTTTTGTGGTCACTAGTGCAGAAACACGTCAGCTTTCTACCCGCCTTGCCTGATAGAAGCCCATGTAGGAGGTGGGTAAGGTATTTGAATCAAAGTGTGTCACATTATTGGTCACACTGCGCAGGTATCAGGTTTGATAGTAAGAAAAACAGTAATGCACTTCTGGGTGTCTGGGATAACACAAGGGAAGGAGACTTGAATAATTCACTCATTGGCATATTCCACATTTACTAAGACTCCTGAAGTCTGAAGTGCATGTAAGTAACATTTAAAAATTAATTTTCTATCCCAGAGAACAATTTCTCCGTGACTAAGGTTCAACAGATTAGAGCTGTTTAGAGAATCACAATTTATTTTCTGAGCAACATACGGGCCAAATACGTGACTGTTTTATACCCTTTGCCATCTGAATTAATATTGTGAATTCCAACAGTTTGGTCCAAATTAATTTTTCAGAAATGTCTAATAATCAAATCTCAAAAGTGGCCAGTAGGTAAAGAACCTTAAGGAAGTAAACATAAAACACTGTAAAATGTGTTAATTTGAGCTCTAAATTGGACCTGGTACACCAGAAAGCAGTGTTGAGTAACTTCACATTGGACTGATAGGGGTTAATGTACATGCAGTATTAATCACTATGTTGTAAAGGGTTGATTTCATGTGTATCTGTACTGTGTACGTAGCCTTTCTGATGTACTTCTCATTGCCTGTGTGTACATTTCAGACCACGGTAAACTGAGTGAACAAGAGTATGATGCACTGAACAAACTTGTCAAGAATCATGTGCTGATCACACATGTGGGAGATGTATTCAGGAAAGCTGTGAGTACCAGCTGTATGCTTTCTTTGTTTAGCATTTTGAACACTTCTCTCAAGAAGACTTAAAATTTTCTAAATGTATTGCTCTCATACATCGTCATAAGTTTAAGATTACGGTTTTCTGGGATGTGGTACCGTGTAGTTTGGTAGATAGGTACTCCATTTCACAGGAACTTGCTACATATACCCCAGACATTGGTGCAGCAGCTTCCCCAAAATGTTGGCCGTGTCTACCAGGCTATACAGTGCAATGTTCATCAACATCATGAGGTAAATATTCATTGCCATGAAAACCCCAAATCTCGTATCATATGAGATGCATTCCAGAAGTAAGTTCTTAAGTGAAAATGGTGTGCAGTAACCTTGTTAACTCTTTCACTACGAATGGCGACTCTCGTAGTTGCGCTGGGGGCATTTAAACAGTCTGCCTGGGACGAATGACGACGTCAGTCATCTTCAATATTGTGTCGAATTTGGAAGCATTTTTTCACCCCTTTCCTACGCACCTCTCAGGATTTCTGTGTGGTATGTCCCCTGAATGTGAGAGCCGGTGTGTGCAGTTATAAATGCTCCCTGTCCACCCCTGTAAGGCCTCCAACAGTCGCGATATATATGTCAACACATTGGTGAACTGCGCATTTCTCAGCTGAGTAATACCGTTCTTGAGAAGGAGCGTTTTGTTTATCAGTCGCACTAGAATCGTGTGTGGGTTGAATATCAACAGTGCGCTATGAAGCCAGTTACTAATTGACGGCTGAATGGTTTTCAGTGGCGTACTGTAACACGTATTTTCAGACTGAACTAATACAAAAGTACTGGAGATATCCATAAAAATCTATGTGTACAGCTACAGGAGGGCTCACAGGCGTGTCTGTTGTAGTTCTGGGGCATTCTGTAGGGGTTGTGTGGCAGAAATCTGTAACACAGCCGTCTAATATAGTAAAAATGTCGGGTTCACCCTTGAAATACGTGGAATTTTTCACAGCATTTACGCCGTAGGCTTAGATCTGTTTTGCTCTCATCATGTAAGTCGGTCGTTAGTTAGGGTATTAGATTTATGAGTGCACAGGAATACAAAACCGTCTTTGTAACAGACCGGGTAGTGTTCAGCAAGCAGTAGCAATAACAAATATGACGGACCGGGTGAGGAGGAGGAGGACGAGGACGAAGACGAGGAGGAGGAGGAGGAAATTGCGTCCGCTGTTTTTCACAGCGAAGCCACGAGGTAGTAACCTAGCCCAACAAATGACCTTCAAAAGATGAACCCGTACAGTGTTTCACACATAGTGCTTACGTTGCCTCAGCTGTGGCTAGACACAAACATTGCGACTTCCTGCCATCGTCACGAAGGCTTGATAACCCAAGCCATTAGAGGCTGAAAGAGACCCAACCAGGGCGAGGAATGTGACCGGCCATGGAAAATAAAGACAGTCTTTTGAAACATTCAACCAGGTTTATGCTAAATTCTATAACCCCTCAGAACATTTGGCAGTGGACAAAGTAATTGTAAAATTCAAAGGCAGAGTTATATTCAGACAGTACATTTCCATAAAAAGGGAACGTTTCGACATCAAAATTTGTAAACTGTGTGCCGAATCAGGTTATACACATGACATGAGAGTGTAGTTAGGTAGACTCGTACTGCGACTCTGACGACATGAGTGCAACACATGCGTGGCGTCTTGTTTCGCGGATTATCACACGAAAACTAATTTGTGTAAACAGTGCGGGCGAATGTGTATGTGTGTGATGATAGAAGAGTGATCAAAGGTGCCACGGATCTTGTGCAGCAACCAGAATTATGTGAGTAATAAAATATTTACCCCACATTTTATATAATGCATGTAATTTGCAGGACTAAATTTATTGTAAAAATTTGTGAATATTTTTTCCCGAATTCACCAATTCATTAACACACCGCGAAATTTTTTTTCATGAAATTTGAATGAAAAGTCTATGAGATATGCTTTTTTATCTAAGAGCAAGCGTTAGAAATTAAATGCCCAGAGAAAAACCTCGGCTGGGGGACCCGCGCCGGGGGATTTAATCGCGGAGTGAAAGGGTTAATACCTCAACAGCTCCCCCACCCCCCAATCCTGTCTGTGTACCCCACTTGGAAACACAAGGAACTTTTCAGTGGCATGTCCTGTTACTGGTAACTGTTGCCAGTGCATTTATTAATGGTATTTCGTCCTTCAGAGTCGATCCTGATCTTTGTGAACAGTCAGATATGACGTGAGGTAAGCCTGAAGCACAGAAACATGTTTCCTTGTGGGAAAGAAACTCCATACCAAAACATGTAAAACACCTGACTGTTGTGTGGCAGAGTTGTTAACTTATGTTGTGGAAACTTGTTCAGTGACAAGAATTTGCTCTGTGTGTCACTGTCTCTGTGTCTTCACTATAACAGAATCACTATGTGTTGTGGTTGAGTGGTTAAAACTCTGCTTCATATCAGGAGGTCTTTGATTCATATCCTTGTCTAGTGAACAGCTCTGCTGCTGAGGTGTTTTTGTGACTTTCCTCAGTGTGTCTAGACAAATGCTGGATAGTACGTTTAATTGGGCCATGGCTGCTTCTTTCCACTACCTTGTTAGCTGAGCTACTGACAATGCCAGTAAATAAACTAATGGAACAATAACATCAGGGAATGATAATTAATAACTTATGGGTCCACTGGACTTTGAGAAGTCCTTCCCAGTCACATCTGCATGTGCTTGCAAGCGTCATATGACTCTGAACCTCTTATTTGAGTCCCCAGTGTATTTAATCTTTTCTGTGATTAGGTATCGCCCCGTTGCCACAAAGCATTCAGAGATCATTGGGCAATTTTTGGAGAACTTAAGTATTGTGTGTTTAATGTACATTTGACAAGAAGTAAGTGATTCTACAGCAGACAGTGCTTTGCAGTCAGTGACCTGTATGACATTAAGAATAACCTATAACTCTTATAACAAGCGTTACAATTTACATCAGATAGCAGTTGTTACGACTTCATCCACTTGCATGCTTCACAAAAGTAACTTCATCTGTTACCTGTCACCACTCCTTCACTGCAGCAACACTGGAAAGCCAGAAGTTTGAAAGTGTACTGAACCGCCTGTGTGTTGAGAAAAGTACGCAGCAGTGGGGAACTTGTTGCATTTAACAACCAGAACTCTGGAAGTTAAAGACGGGTACACTGATATTAGTAAAATAAATTAAACATGCCATCCATTCACTTAAACTGTGGCTTTTGTCACCAGTATCCTTATGTAATTCAGTTCAGGATTTTTCATCTTCCTGTTTTTCACATAAAATCATAAATATTAAAAAACAAAACTACAATTTTGATGTTATGTATGGATGCTGAATGTGGTACTTACGTTAAGGGAATAAATGTAGGCTGAGGGTGTGGTAAACAGGATGCTGAGGAGGGTACTTGGACCTAAGACAGAGGAGGTAACAGCATGTTAGAGAAAATTACATAGTGAGAAGATTGATGGTGGTACTCCTCACCAAACAAAATTAGCATGACGTCAAGGAAGGCAACATCAGCAGGATATTTTGCATGCCTGGGAGAGGAGGGAAGTGGTTTTGGCTAGAAAACCTGAAGGAAAGAGACCACTTGTAAGACTTAGGTTTAGATGGGACAATAATGTTCAGATGGCGTAAACAAATAGGACTGGGAGGATACGGACTAGATTCAACTGGCTGAGGATAGACAAGAGTGGAATTTTTTACATGTGTTATTCAACAACACTGTCAGTTGGTAAGACTATATAATATTGGTGCTAGATGGGTATCCAGCATTGGTGGAAGGATAGTGATAATGGAAACTGCAGTATGTGGAGAAATATCTGTCTCAGTGCCACTTTTTCCACCACAAATCCCACATGGATTGGCCTGGGATTGAACCTTGGCCTGCACGGTGAGAGGCTGGCAAATAAATGCCTGAGCCATGGCATGACCTGCCAGGTTTTTGTAAACATGGTAATGAATCACCATGTTCCTTTAAATAGTGGGGAATCTCTTGACAGGCCGAGTGGGCTGTTAGCTTATCAAGCAATATCAGGCTAGTCTTGTGTATAAAAGGCAAAGGCTTGCTCTTTTGTCCATATTGTTGTTATGTATGGTAGCACATAGTTACAAGTAGCAGCAGAATATGACAGTAATGGAAGATATGCTCAAGCTAATATTGCAGTATCCACCTTAACCCAGAAGGAGTCTTCTAGATAGCTGCACTGTGTAGTACATACTGTTACTCTGTCAAGTTTAGTGTTGTAATATGAATGTAGCTCTCTTTCCAGACCTTTACAAGTTTTTGAGGTTAGATATTTTTGATGAAGGTTTCTCTTAATAATTTTGTGTTGTAATTTCCTCATGAGCTCTGTGCTAGTCTTTTGTAGAGGACTGTAACTAGATTATAGCCCATGTGGTAACACAGTGTTTTGTGAATGTTGGTTGCACCAGAGCTGTGTCTGGGTGGCCCACAGATTTAAATGCCTGAGAGTATGAACATGTTACTGTACACTTGTTGGTGCTGGTTATGTTCTGCAACAGGTGGAAGACATTAAGGCAGAGCCTTCTGTTGGTTTGAGCATGGATGGAACCATGTTTGGGCGCTACAGTAAAGCCAGCCTTGTGAGCTTTGCCACTCCCAGCTGTGCTTTTCTGTTTGACATATACAGTCTTGGTGATGCAGCATTTGATAATGGACTGCGTGATATACTGGAATCTGAAAAAATTGAGAAAGTTATTCACAATTGTCGTCTTGTTTCCGACTGCTTGCACCACAAACATCGAGTCACAATTTGCAATGTCTTTGACACACAAGTAAGTAGAATAGGAAAGCTTTTGAAGTGCATGTTTAGCAACACTGACTTAAAATGCTGTTGCAGAGGTAAAATTCTGCAATGTGTGCTCGAATTACCCGGTTGTCTTTCACGGGACTGTTGCAAAGCTTTGATGTATTGGTTGTAACTGTTAAATTCATCCACTGACTGCCAAGAGATGGCATGCAGTTCAATCTTTTGGACTTGAGTCTTTCATTTGAGCTATGTCACGGCACATCTTGCTATCAGGTCAGGGTAGCAACCTGTTGAGCAGTCAAGCGCTCACTTTAAAAAGGGCTGGAAGTCAAGCAAACTTAAAATATTAGTACACTTACATGTTGTGGTTTGGTCTTTTTTCTGGGTATGTACATTTTAAATTAGATTTTAATATGTGAGAAGATGCAGGGCTCATTTACTTTCAGTACATTTCACTATGTCAGGTGCAGCATAAGGGTTATAATAGACTGTACGGAACAGCTAAAAGAAGCCCATTTAAACTGAAACAGGACTGCAGAAACATGTTACAGTCTGGAGTACACCTGTCAAACTGGAACAGGACTTGAGAAGTGTGTTAACGTCTGGAATACACCTGTTTCTGTGCAGTCTGACATACCTTGTTATTTTTTATTTGTTAAGGAACACAGATATGAATACCATATATTGTACAGGGATTATCACATTGAACATTCAGAAACTGTTCTGTCCTGTGTAATGTTAAATATATACCACATCAAAAAAGCTCCACACAGATGTTACAGGTATCACATCTACTTAGAGTTTCACTTATGTATCAGAGTTGCAGAAATATGTGAAGTCTAATTTGAGGTTCATGTAAAGAATTATGCTGATAAAGGTGAAGTTGGCCTTTTGCTCTTGTAAGGCATAATGCCAAGAACATTTATGGGGGAATGCAAGTATATCTGTACACATTCTTAATCTTGACACTAGGTGGATGTGAACAGTCACTTTAGCCCTGAGGAAAGAGTTCCTAGTACTGAATGGACAAGGGGCTAGGTGGGCCCCACAGCCAGCATGGACCCTATGGAGAACAGAAAAATTTTTGCTCCTGCTGAGACCTGAACCCTGATTTCAGTGTTGTTTAGCCTGTAGCCTAGTGAGCTATCCCATCTTATCCCGATATGAAATAAAATGAAATTCATTTTACAACTTCTGGTATTGACCCCCCACGAGTACTGAATTTAACAAAATTTCAGTGATACTGGAGATGAAACACACTGACAAAACGTATGAAGTGTTCTGATTTCTTCAGATTGTTACAAGCATGTTCTGTTATATAAAAAAGTTTCTGCAGGAAAGCAGTGTTGAGTTGAAAGATGTATAAGGAAAGTGTGAAAGCTGTAAATATCTGTCAGTATGACTGATTCAGGTAGCGGACCTGATGGTGACACAGCAGCGGTGCGGACAGTTCCCTCGCTGTGTGCGCAGTTTGCCGCAGTGTCTGAACATATACCTGAATCTTCCCGAAAACCTCATCTCTCACCAGCAAATCCGTGAAGGATATGCTGTGGTAAGTCATTGTAGTGGTTTAGTTCAGTGTTAATTCTGTACTGAAGGAATCTCTTTCTTATTGCCTTATCTTTAAACTCATGAGATGGAAACCCTAAGTAAAACATTCGACTCATCAAGATACAGCAAACAGGCTGTTCAGAGAACTGGACAGAGTAGATTCTCTAGAAAATTTGTATCAGTTCACAGGAAAAAGAAGATGAGAAATGCCTTGTTAAAGAAATAAATTCTGAACATAGCCCATGAATGTAAAAAGTGATTAATACATATTTCAGTCATAGACAGTGATTATTGTGACAATCCTGACACTTACTTATAGTTACTACATGTTTGGTATGATTGTACTCTCCTCGGGTGAAGCATCTTACCATCTGTATTATAATATATTAAGTGCAATGTACTGTAGTCACTATTGAAATTAGGGTTACAATAATCTTAAATGTTCAAAGAAGAGGTTTTCCGGCATATATTAGTAATTTGTTTATAAAGTTTCCTATTGTAATCAGATTTACTCTTACTTCATTTTATGTCCTGTTACATGAGTTTATCATTGTGGTTCCTACCATATAGCTTTTTGTGAAATTTTATATTGGGGAGTGGGGGTGTTGTGAAGAGTCAAGTTTGGTAACAGTCTGACAAAAATAACTGGCATATTACATGAAAACCCATGTACATTTATGGTATTGTTACAAATTGTTTGCTGTGTTGGCAGATACTGAACCTGATGTCACTGGATATTTGGTTTGCTGTATGCATAAAAATGTTAATTGTCATAACACTGTCAATTTTTGTTTGCTGTATGTTTAGTTGGATTCACTGCAGTGGAACAAACAACCTTTGCCCATGAAACTGGAGATAGCTGCCGTGAAGAATTCAGTTTTTCTGCTTCAACTCCGGGAAAAAATCCACCAGGAGCTGATGAGACCATTCTATCAATGTGTCGACATATTCCTCAGTGTCGTGAGGGATGCAGACCAGCCAGAGGCTAGTGAGCACCAGGTATGAAACTCAGAGTTTGTTACTCATATTTTGTAACCTCTGGAACCTCATAAGTGCTGCACTGTATATATAGGAGAGCAGAACTTTGTCTGTTTAAGTAACAGCATACAGCGGTAACATATTACAAGAAGATAATTATTTAAACATTTATTGCTGACAATTGTGTTGTTTAAGCGTTAGTCTTGTCCATCTTTTTTCTTCATAAATATGATTTATGATGGAATTGATTATATGTTTTATTATTCACATTTGGGCTGAATTTTAATCATGAGTTTTTCACATTTCATTATCACTGTTGACTGAAATATGTTCTTGTCATAGCAGCCTAGTCCATAATTTGGAGAAATCTTTTGCACAGAAGTCTCAGCAACACAGTTGGAGTTACTGTTGTTCCTAATGTACAGACATAACAGTATAGCTGTTAGTAATCCAGCCACCACATCCATGTGACTGGGGCCATCTGGTCTCCTGCCTGGTGGGCAGTGAAAGAGTAGGAAAGCTGGCCATTCACCTCCATCTAATGCTCAGCTTAAGAATGTGTGATGCTTAACCTTTTAAAGCCTAGTGGTAACTTTACATACTACCAGGTTTAACATTAAAAAATTCTACGTGGTGCCCACATTGCGTTTGTGTTTTGTACGGATCTCAGAACAAACAGCAAATTTTGCCTCATAAAACATTTAAGAGACTGGTTTTTATAACTGAAGTGGAGAGTGTTTACTGTGCAGTATGCACTGAGTCCTTATATAAAACAGATACACTTCGTCTTTAAAGGGTTAATCTGCTTTCCTCATGTATGCCTCATGGTGTAATTTTGAGACACAGGGGATACTTTCTTTAATGCTGAGGCATGATTTTATTCAAATGTAATTATAAGTTATTTGAAACATCTGTGCCTTAGATTATGCTTTACTATGCTTATTTGAGATTTTTCTTGGTGTCTTATTGTACAGGTAAATGTAAGGTACAAAGTAAAGTTGTCTCTGTGCTTAATTAAAACAAGGCCATGAAGATACATGGGGGAGGTGATGTATAGCTGCATGCAGTCTTGACCTCGGCTTTAGATACACCTGAATGTTCACCTTGATGCCTCAGGTACATTATCTGTGGGTAAGAAGCTCCTGGTACCCTTTGCAAAGGAACATGCATCGGCCTCAGAGCTGGTCTGCATGACATAGACAAGAGAAAAATCTTGTATCCCTGCTGGGAATCAAACCCCAGTTCTTTCATCATCTAGCCAGTTGCTGAATCATGTACTGACTGAGCTATCCTGGGACCTTTTGTAGTGCAGTAAAGTTTAAATATTTGTGACATAAAATTTCACAGCTTGAATACTGTTTTAACATTTGCTGCAGATGAGTTAAGTGGGCATAAGAAAATGTGAACTTGTGCATTTGTCTCTACAGGCCAATGATGCAAGGGTACCAATTGACTTGTTGTCACTGAATGACCGACCAAAGATGGCAGTTGCTGACAGGAAGACACTGCAAAGCTCTGTGCCTAATCTGTCTGCACGCTGAACAAAAGGGAAAATGCTTCATACTGGAAAACACATTATATGCTTTCTTCTTAGTGTTGAGAACAGACTGGGGTTGGTGGCAGATAAACTGCAAAACACAGGAAATTAACAAATTTAGTGTGTCTTTGGTTTGTGTAACAGCTGGTGCAAATGTGGATTGAATGAGAGAGTTCTGAGTTCATTTTATTTTCCAACAGAAAGTGTTTTCTTATGCAACATATTCCTGTGTATCTGTTTCAACAGTTAAATGCAGTGGCACCAAGAATTCCTAACACTGCAGTTATACAGAATTTGACTTCGGGAACTGACTTTGAGTAATAATTATGGCAAGGGCCTCTTAATACCAAATTTTATCTTTTAAAGGTGGAGTTTTATGAAGCTTTACTTTAGAGAAAGAAATGTGGGTTTGTGGTGTACTTGTGACAGCCATCAATTCTCTGTTAACTTACCAAGAGAACTGTTACTAATAAAGTCTGTGCCATGTGGCACATACTTTTTCAAGAGCTGTTTATATATGTTTGGTAGTGTTCAAAATGTTTTCCAGTGGAAGAACTACATGATACTGGGTGTGTCTAAGGCAAGTGACTTATTCAGCTGATTGAGAAGTTTCCCGCTGTTATGGAACTTGAAGATTTGTCACTATGATGGAACTACATACAAATTTACTGCATCCTTGGTCAGTTTTTCTTCATTCTGATGATTGTTATTTTTACAAAATCGATCAGTAATGTGCCGAATGATACAGTGATCCTCCATGGACAAACCTTTTATCAGACTGCTTATTATATTTTCTGTCATTTTTCATACTGCAGATGAGTGGAAATGCGATTACTGCCTCTGTCTGACTGATGTAATTTTGTCTCATTTCTTTGCAGTTACACACTTCTACAAATCTCACAGTTAATGTGACTTTATCGTGAGATACATAATTGTATACATATAGTGGAGTTTCTCCAAGATTCAGTGCGCACATAAATGTCTGCACTTTCCTTTGTTCTGCAGGTTTTAGTGTATAATGTATGTTCACCTGACATCATTTGTATACGTGGTATTTTAAAATTAAGACCCCCATTAAAAATAGACTGTATGTATCTGTGTAGTTATGTTGTATTTTTGAAATGAATTTGGTTGATGGAAAGCTGTATTCTGTAATAAATATCTGTAAGATAATTTGTCTCAGTTTTTTAAATTTCTCTTTGTATCAATACCTTAGTGATGGGAATATTTATCTATTTTAATGGTAACAAACACCATGACTAATGCACTTTGTTTGCACCTAAGCACATCGCAGAGACATACAAGTTGATTCATGAGTTATCGACATAACTGTATAAGATTTCTTAGGTCTTTGTGATAAAAAATTTTCATATAAACATGTATCTGATTTTGAATGGCTACCTCTTTATGGCTGCTTGCAGCTTAGAATAAAAAGGTAAGGATTATTGAAAAATATGTAAAAGAAAATAAAATAATAAACACAACACATGATGAATTCAACATCTAAATTTACCTTCACAGAAGAGATTTCATTTAATTCACAATTTCCTGTGCTTAAAACAGGTTTTCAAAAATCCAACCCTTGGATGCAATGCAACTCATTCATCACTTGTGCACAGTGCGCATGCAGGTGCAAGAGATAAACCTTAAATTTGTTTACATTACCTACCATTCAGTGTTACAAACAGTGCTTGTACAAGGCCATACAGTGTGTAAGCACCGTTCACAGGAATGCGTTAATGGGAACTGAAAAATACCAACAGCACCATAACCGCTGTGAGTGGACCCATGTTGAAAGTACATTTTTTGATCACAAAGAACTAGGAAATACCCTCCCATAGTTATGTCCGTACTCATGAATCACCGTGCATCAGTAAGGTATGCCCCACACATTTTAGGCCTTTGCATGAGATGAGACTGAGCGGTCAGCTCTACCTTCCTGACAAGAACATCTGGTACAAATCATACAGGAGGCTAAGTGCACTTAACAGGATGCTAAACACACTGCCGGTCAGTAAGAATGTCTGCTCCTACTCTAAATAAAACCCCAGTTACCCACCTACACGCATAATTTTTCTGCCTGCAGTATCATGACTCATGTTACATACGTGGAAGTGGCTTTGGACACTTTTTGACTGTGCATATGTTTTGCATCTGACTCTACAACTGCATCTAAATACACTATTCTATTCACAGATCAGAAACAGTATGAAAGTTTAAAAAATGATGATACTGAAGGAAAAAATGCTTAAAGGGGCCAAAGGTATGATGGATGGCCAAGTAACCAAAGGTGTACAAAACAGTGTAGTGAAGATAAAAGAGACATGCTTATGGCAACATAAAGAATGGAAGGGCCTCTCTTGTAACTTCACTGATAAGTGGAAATATCACTGGATGACTGCTGTACATGAACATCATAAAGACAATTTTTAGAGGGTAACAAAGAAATTGGTGTAACCAATATGTTTATTACTTTGAATAAATTATAAAGAGAGCAGTGAAGAGTTTCACTGCTCTGCAGATCACTTTGTCTGTTTTCAATTTCAGCCATCACAGGGATATCAAGGAGGCCATATGAATTATACTTCTAATGAAATCTGAACGAAATAATAAATTGCAATGAAATAATGTAAGGAAGGTGTGCCATTTGAAGTTTGTCGCGATTTTTAAAGCATTCGGCATTTCAAATACGCTAACTACACCAAGTTTTGAGGTGGGACTTAGTGTAACAAAACACCGTTGGAAGAACTAAATTTATGTTAAAGCCATTTCTTTTAAATGGAAAATTACAACATGGAAACATGAAGCAATATTTCATTCTTTCTCTCTTCCAACTTTAACATCCTATTTTACGGTACTGTAGCCAATGTGGTAAGGTAACATGTTTGCCTGACATACTTTGAATAGTGTATGTATGTTAAACATACTCAGAATCATCAAAACATGGACAGGAATTCATAGTTATACCCTCTTTATTGATATTCCAACATGTTTCAGTTTCCATCGTGAAGGAGATGTAATTCTACACAGGAAATTATTTTGTTGGTTGAGTGTTATGAACAGGGAATTATGTAGACTCATCTGTTGGCTCCCTGATGATGGAGACCAAAACATGTTGCAGTAACAATGAAGCAGGTATATCACTCGGAATTCCTGTATGTAATTTGATGGTTCTTTCTGAATACGCTACATGAGGTACATGGTAAAAGCATATGTTAAAATTTAAATAGATGAAAAACAAAATATTGCTTGTGGTGAAACACACAGTCATATGCTGCCATTAAATTGAACATGGCAACCAATATTTAATGATCGTAAGTGATGAATTATCAAAGATAAGCACTTGAAATATACAAATGTGAATGATGATCAGTTTTGTTACTGATGTATCTTTATGTTGAATCTCCACTACTCTAGTTCCAGTGAACAGTGTACTGGGAACTGGGTATATCAAGAGAAGCTGAAGGCCACATTGTTGAATTGTGTGTTGTGCTAACAGTGACATCCTAGACACATGCATCTATTCTTCTGTCTGCTATTAATAATGTCTAAATATGGCATACAGAGTTCAATTACAAATGTCTCACAAGTAAAATTAAATTCTTAAGAGTAATTTCTAATTTGTTAATTTAATGTTCGAATGTTCCACTTCATATTTTATAATTATATAAATAGAAATTTTATTATCTGGAATTTCAATAACTAAGATTTCAAAGTGGTTCACATCAAAGGTTTAAGATGCATCATTTGTTTCCACAGCCTGCATAATGTATATAACAAGCCTTTTAAGAACCTTTTCACCATGTGGCCTTAACTATACAATGATATTTTCTTTTTATCAGACACTGCAATCACATACATGGATGTAATAAAGGCTTGCTGGGAAAAGAAATTCACTGTGCTGTAACAAGATCAGTGCTTCAGAAAGCATTTCATTGGCACTGACTGGTTTAAATTTGATAAATTTATTTGTTCTTCCACTGTGCCAGTGTCCTGCAAGTCAAAGTATGTCTAAATAATGCCACAGGGCAGACCTTTGCAGAATCTGATAGTGGCAGAGACTGTCAAATTCCCTGCATTTATGGAAACTGAAGGTTAATTAATGTTTTATATTGTTTGTTAATTAATGTGTTCACAACAGCCTACTACTGGTCCCTGGCCTACAGCAGATAAATCCAGTCCACAGTCTCATCCTATTTCTCTATCCACTTCAATATGACCCTTCCATCGATAGCTAGTTGTCCCAAGTCTGCTCTTTGTTTCAGTTCTTTCAACTAAAAGTTTCTATCCATTTATCTCTTCCATGCACACTGCATTTTTCCATCCATGTTATACTTCTTGAGTGGATTGCCTGAATAATATTGGGCCCCCAGCCCCCTATTCAATGGCCACCAGTGGGGGAAAGCAATGGGTGTGTAAGGCTGACTAGTCACCTCCATCATCTAGTGTCAAGATTAAGAATGGGAGGAGCTATATCTATACTCCCTCTGTATGCCATCAAGGTGTGCACAGGCACAACTTTACCTTTTTAATAAAATTTAGAGACCACTACATATAATGAAGCTCCTCATAATGATCTTCTCCAGTCTCTAGACAGTCCTCCCACTTGGGAACAAATACTCTCATTATCTGCCTAATCTCACCCTCTCATAAAGTCCATATGATATAAATTAAAATACATGACAAAGCTGGTGGAGTATAAAAATCAACCATGCTTGGAAAAGTATCAACATAAGTTTTAAGAAGTAAAGGAATGATAAATACAGATAAATACACAGACTTTCTAACACAACTGTTCACTTTACTGCAACACAGCTACATGTTTTAGTCCACTATGGAATCATCATCAGGCTGTCAAATACAAAAATGTTGAAAATGGTAAACATGCATACGAAGTATAAACTTCATGAAGTATACACCTCATACAATGGTTCTGCAGTGGACTGAAACATGTTGCTGTGTTACAATAAAGCGACAAATGAAGTGTATACTTTGTATGCATGTTTACCTTTTTTAAAAAATGTTTATTTGACATTCGATGATGTTTCTGTAGTGCATTGAAACACATAGCTGTGTTGCAATAAAGTGAAAACCTGTGACAGAAGTCCGTGCATTTATGTATATTGATATTTAAATGTGTAACGGGGTGACAAGCATCAAATTTAAAAAATGAAGGCTAGAAATATTGAAAGAAGTGAACAAAACAGTATGTAAATTATTCACTGTACCTTGACGCGTCTGTAATGACACGCTGAAAAGATGCTCATACACCCACACGCAGCGACAAATTGACTAGAGACGCAAAAATCGGTACTGTATTCCAGCAACACTGCACAAAGCTGTCATCCGCACTACATAACCTAGACAGTTCAAAACACACATGTCAAACAGGCGATCGGTCCCCAATCCTGTGACCACAGATTTTCTAATTCTGTGACGTCTGATCCACGGATTCTATCTCTCTAATCCGTACGTCCAGTAACAACGGATGAGTACTGTGCTCTTGCTCTCAGCTATCATCCATGATACCCACCGGCTATCGACTACAATGAATCGAATACATCACATGTTAAGTATCGATTGTCCCATGATACAATGAAATCGATACCAACAGTGGAAAATTACAGGTTGAATCAAAGGAGTTGTCGGATGCGATGCAGTACCTAATTTCCATTGTATTATTTTGTGGTATAAGGAAAGAGTTGTATGTTGTAAATAGGGACTTAATTTCCTGTGTGTATCGTGTGGAAATTTTACATTGGCGAATACTTTTCACAATATAAAAACCTGTCTGTCAACTCATCTCCTGTCGTCTCCTTCATATCCGCACGTGTTTGAAAATTATGCCACCGTTCTTAAACCGGCAGTGAAAGGAGCAGTTTGTCGTGTGAGTGCAGTGTATGTTGTTTGTGTTATTAATCTGCATTCGTGTCGATTATTGTTGAATTTGAAGAATTTGTAATACTATATTAATTTTTATTACGTGCGTATGAAATATATATTACAATAATAATGGCAACGATTAATTGCAATGTTCGTGCAGCTTGGAATGATACAAAGTGCTATCGGCTTGCCGGTGCGGGATATGATGAGTTTCACTCCCGTGTAACAACAGTAGAGGAAGTCGGAAGTCAGTCAGAAAAGAGTGGAAAACATGAAACGTCTCATATCTCGTCTGATGGTTATTATGGATCTTTACCAGCAGTACCATTTATAGACGATTACGCAATGGATACAAATGATGCGGGTGCAGAAAATAGCATGGAAAGTGGAAGAGATCCAAAGAATGATGCTTGCAGTAGTGCACTTACACATATGCCAAACTTAAACGAAAATCTTGTGTCTGTGGGAGTTACCCTAGGTAGAAGAAAACGTATTAATGACGAGCATAATACCACAGCGGAGCCCAAGAGGCAACGCCACGAAGGTAATTTGAGTAAATTTGTGACGAAGTGTGTGCTTCTAAGACAGTTTGTATTGAGAATTTTTGCTTACAGTGATGGGTTTTCATTGGGAGTTTTGAAATGGGAAAAAGAAAAGAGGATAATTGTTTAAGACACTGAACGAAGCATACTTTTTTATACTACGGTGTTGCTTTTCAGAATTTTGTGGCCTTACCCCATGCCAAGTTAAGGTGCTTCCAACAACTCGCAGCTTTGATGCTCACTATCAACGGTGCATCATGGGTCACTACGTGTAAAGAGCAATAAATAGCGAACAGGGAATTACGGTTATAAATACTAATTATTATTTGGCCCCTTTCAAATTATCGCTTCTAAGAGGTTTTGTTTCTTCTCTAGAACACGATTCAGTGAGTGAAAAGGTCAGTGACAGCAGCCTACAGGTCGCAAGTGATGGATGTGATTTGGAATTGGTGGAGAAGCTGCTGAAAGAAACACATGGCTGTGATCTGTACCACTTTGATGCCTGTGATCTTTAGTACCCCCTAAGAACTACGATTGTACATTGTTGGCGCCTGACAAGGTGGAAGTGTATTTTATTGTTTTTTACTAACACACTTTTGTAATAGAATAAAATAAATAGGCTTACATGTATTCAATCATGATTAAATAAAGTTACCACGTCGAACATGCCGATTACTTTGTGTTATTCTTTAACCTTTTAAAGCCTAGCAGTAACTTTACATACGACCAGGTTTAACATTAAAAAATTCTACATGGCGCCCACATCGCGTTTATGTGTTTTGTACGGATCTCAGAACAAACAGCAACTTTTGCCTTATAAAACATTAAGAGATTGGTTTTTATAACCGAAGTGGAGAGTGTTTACAGCGCGGTACACACTGAGTCCTTATATGAAACAGATCGCTTCGTCTTTAAAGGGTGAATTAGCTAAGTGGCAGAAAATCCCAGTGTGATGCTGGCTTTTGAATATTGTGCATGAATGTTCTATTTTACATGTGGATCTACAAGGAATGTTGCTTATTGCAAGACTGGGTACTGCAAAGTGGGCATCTTCATCAGTCACTGTGGCAATTAAAAAATATGCCGTGTATTTACAGCAGGAAGTGTGCAGTTTTGGAAATGATACTTTGACAAGTATGGTGACATTATAGATTTAACAGAGTGTAATAGGAGTTTGTTTTACTGCACCATATTTAGGCAAACTGGAGGCCAGCCATCATTGAATGTGTAATGGTGGCATTTTCCTTGCCAGGGGAGCAGGAGGTAATGACAGTGTCATGATGGAAGCATCATTGAATGCTTACATTTTCATCAGGTGCTTAAACATGTAGATACCTTTTAGTAATTTAATAGTGTAGAACCTGAATGTTAAATACTGTTAATACCAAAGCTTATGATAGAACATGATTCTCAGGCAGTTCCAGGCCAACCTATTTCATCCCAGCCCATTTCAAAACGTATCCTTTCTGTTTTTTGCATGACCATTATCCAAGAGGTTTCCACACCAAAATTCTATAAGTATATGGATTTTTTTCTCCTGTCCTAGTCACATGTACAGCCCATTGCTCATTCCACGGTTTTCCAGCCTTAATTACACTATGAGCTGTATAAATCACTAATTTTTCTCAATATTTTGTTCCCATCAAGTCTGAAACATAAAGTGCCTGCCAAAATTATTCTGTATATCCTTCAGTATTGCGGAAAGAATACAGAATTAAAGCTTCTAACATACTAACAGGATTTGCAGAATTTATTCTTCCAGTTTTATCATGTATATAATTTTGACTTGTTACCAATATTCCTGTGTAAGTTTTGAAATGTAATGCAATCTGCACTTTATGTTTATGACAGAACATTTAAAATGAATGTATAATCACGGAAACAAAAATGTATGTAACTACTGGAACAAAATACACTAAATCAGTACTGCCATGACAGTGACGCACAAACATGAATTTTCTGTCAGTATGGTATGAGGCTTAACCTTTTAAAGCCTAGCGGTAACCTTACGTACCACCAAGTTTAACATTCAAAAATTCTACGTGGTGCCCAAATTGCATTTATGTGTTTTGTATGGATCTCAGAACAAACAGCAACTTTTGCCTTATAAAACATTAAGAGATTGGTTTTTATAACCGAAGTGGATAGTGTTTACAGCGCGGTACGCACTGAATCCTTATATAAAACAGATACGCTTCATCTTTAAAGGGTTAAACAGCTTATTAAAATATATGTGTTAATAAAAAAATTCACAACTAATCCATGATTGGTTGATATTGCTATAAGGAATGAGTACACCAGGTAACTGCAGTGCATAAACAGATGTCCACCAGGCAGGGCCACATGTCAAGATTTTGGAATTGCCCAGGGCATTGCTTTCAGATGCACAGCTCTGCCCTAAGAGCATGACGTTGGGAAGCCGTAGAATAGTAAGCATAAACAAAGATAATACAGACAGGAAATTGTAACTGAAAATCAATTGTTTTTACCTGATTTACAAGTAAAAGTACTTAAAAACAACAGGAACAGGCCTGTTTATGCTCAATTTTAATGTATTATTGAGGAATGGGGTACAAAATGCAAGGGAATATTTCTGGAAAATGCAACAGTTTTTCTTATGTTAGTTTTGGTGAGACTGACAAAAATGTGTTGTAAAATCAAGAAATGTTAAATCCAAGTGTCCTTGTATTTTAAAATAATTTATTAAATATACTGTCTTCAAACTTCATCATTTACAATGAATTAGTACGTAACATGATATGGACCTTGTCTAGCTCTACATCTGTTATCAACGCTTTTGGTAAGGTGCAGACTTAAAGTCAAACAAAAAAATCCCACTGTACAGCGCAATCTGTAATGTGATCAACTTTGGGCCAACGGACTTCGAACGTAAAACTGCCCATGCATTTAATAAAGCACCATGCTCGTAAGAGCCAGACATCCCCATTCTTGACTTGGCACCACATACAGGTGACAGATCAGCTTTGTACCCCGGCTGCAGTTTCACTGGGGAAACAGCCATCAGTACTAACTGGGTGGCACTCAGTGTCAGACTAGACACTATGGTGAAGAGAATAATGATTCCTTTCCCTGCTGGTAATAGACCCTGGTGTTCCAACCTTAGCCAGTGACAATGCTGACATCTATCCCAGTTCCCTCAGGAATTGATATGATATCATAAAGTAACCAATCAGGCATTCTCAGCTAGAACTATGAGCTTTTATGTGTAACAGAGAATCCTATTCATGCTGTGGCCAATGTTGTTCCCGCCAGTGATGCAGCTTATAGAGGCATTTAGTACTGATTTATCTGGTACGTAGGTTGCTCAGAAAGTAATGCCCCACATTTTTTTTCTCATTCCAGAATAAAGATAGCAATGTGAAAATTGAGAGGTAGCAACACTGATGTTTATTGTGCACGTGTGTAATTACACGGTTGTCCGACAGATAGCGCCCCTGTAGTAGTCTGTGAAAATGGCGTCTGCGTCTGACACGCGTTACAAACAACGAGCTGTAATTGAATTCTTAGTGGCGGAGAAAGAAAGTGTGGGGAACATTCACAAACGGTTGTGTGCTGTGTATGGAAGTTGTGCAGTCGATAGGAGCACCATTGGATGCTGGGTTCAGAGAGTTAAGGCTTCAGGAAGTGGAGAAACGGAGCTGCATGATCCACCGCGGTCTGGCCATCCTGCCACAGCCACGAGCCCAGACATGTTGCAGCGCCCTGATGACATTATTCATGCGGATCGGCGCATCACAAGTCGGCAATTGGCCGTACAGCTTTCAGTCAGCACTGGAAGTGCAATGGCAATTATTGACGCTTTGGAATATTCAAAGGTATGCGCAAGATGGATTCCTCGAAGTCTCAGAACCGAGCACAGACGACAAAGGAAAGCCATCTGTTCTGAATTGTTGGAGCGTTTTGGTGCTGAGGCGGAGGCCTTTTTGTCCTGGATCGTCACAGGTGATGAAACCTGGGCTCACCATTATGAGCCGGAGACGAAAAGGCAGTCAATGGAGTGGCATCATCCGCAATCACCAAGAAAAAAGAAGTTCAAGACAACTCCTTCCGCCGGAAAGGTCATGATCACCATCTTTTGGGACATTGATGGAGTGATTCTGGTGGATGTGATCGCCAGAGGTGAGACAATCAATTCGGACGCGTACATCAAAACCCTCAAAAAACTGAAAAAGCGTTACCGGCGAGTGCGGCCTAACAGGAATCCAGGAGGCATGTTAATTCAGCACGACAATGTCCGCCCTCACACAAGTCTACGAACCCAGGAGGCAATCGCCAAATTTGGTTGGACTGTGCTCCCCCATCCCCCCTATAGTCCTGATCTGGCGCCATCAGATTTTCATCTTTTTGGGCGACTGAAGGATGCACTGCGTGGGACAAGGTTTGAAGATGACGAGAGCGTGATTTGTGCAGTGAGGACATGGCTACGTGAACAGGAAACCAGCTGGTACAGGGAAGGAATGCAAGCCCTTGTTTTGCGCTGGCGTAAGGCCGTAGACTTAGATGGAGATCATGTGGAAAAATAAGATGTGTAAAGGAAACATCCATTTATACTGTGCGTGAATTTCATACATTCTGAATAAATAGTTTCCGAGAAAAAAATGTGGGGCATTACTTTCTGAGCAACCCTTGTACTTCCAACACCAAAGGGTTGCCAGATATTAGAACACTGTACCAGCAGTGTAGCCAGCCACCTCATGGACAGACATAACCATTTAATTTATTCCTCCATACCCTGTCTTGTTTTTCACACTGCACTTTCTATTCCCTTTTCATCACTACTCTCATAACATGTTGTATATATAATGTGGAAAAACCAACAAGACACAAAAACACACATTTTGCCATCACTGTCTTAACTGTTTGCATACATAAATTTACCCTGCAAATAGTCTTTCTCGATTAACTTCTGGTTTCAGAACTCTCAGAATCTGTGCTGGGCTCGGCCGGTAGATGGACAGTGGTAATTAAATGTATGGGATCTCTGTAAATTTCCACTTAATACAGCTTTCAAGATGATCCAGTGCCAGATAAACCAGTTTTGACCTTGAAAGTTCTGCATTTGGGACAAATGAAAAAAGGAGAAGTGACCTGAGAATTTGTCACACAAGTCCACTGCTTTAATCCTGCACACTGCATAAATGAACTTTACAGTCTATTTTCCTCACAATGAAAATCATGCTTATGGCATGTAATATGTAATGTGTTTTCAGTTAATTAACAGGTTTTTCATGAAGACCATCATGTCACTAGAGGCCACTGCAGCTTGCTTTAATTTCCCACTACAGATCAGACCAACATGACGACTTTGAGAATATAGGAAGCTTCAGTGACACTAGCAGAACTTCATGCTGGGTCATGAAGTTTTGTTTTTCAATAATCGTAAAAAATAAGCAATATTATTTGAGGCCATACTTTTGTGGAATGTAAAATAATGTGGTGAGAGGGTCAAATCTTGACTTTGAACAGAATCGTTACAACAGCTCCAGAAAGTGATAGTATTAACAAGTCATGAAATGTATGTATAGTGTAACTTCTGGTGCAGATTTTCAATCTGTGAATGCATATTCCACATGTTCTCTTAAAAATAATGTAAAACAGGCCAACAAGCACAAAGACGGATGGGAATAAATTCACTTCAGAAAGTGGAGCTAACGACTGCATTTATACAACTTTTGAAGGAGGGAAAAGCTTAACTCCATTAACCCTTTAAATGCATTCCTAGACTAAAACGCAGGAACGAAGGTGGGTGAGTGAAACACTTTCCCATAGAAGGAGACGGATACTTTTGCAGCCACCAGTGCTAATACATGAACAGCGTCTGTACCTAAGCAAGTGCTTCAGCCACCACGTCAACTGGATAGTAAGCACGTGAGCATGTCCATTTCTGCAGCACATCTGCAGCCACCTGCCTTCGTTCCAGCACGTACGACCTGATTGAGCATAATTGGTTTTAAAAAACCCAAACAAGGTAGCAATGCATTTTTGGGTGATTCTCAGGAAAAACAGCAATTATTTTTGTATACAGCAGTAACTAACTGGTACCAAACTGGTATTTATAAGGCAGACACTGTGTTCTGTGAAGTAGAACTGAATTTTCAAATATCCAGATTATGTTCACATCTCAAAAGGATGATTTTGTTTTCATAATTTCAAGATGTGTGCAGAAATGTACGTAGGTCTCAGTGTGAAGTGTCTACAATCTGATTTCAACCAATGCTGGAATATGCCGCATTTTCATGGAACTCCCCACTACAAAATTTCATGAAAACCTAGTCAGTAGTTTTTGAGATGTTACACCTGAAGACACATATGATGCAATTAACAAGTGTCATTTTGCAATGTTTTGTGTCTAACACACCAAAAAGTGGGGGAAAAGTATGTGCTGAAGAAAATGTAAAACTGTGGGATGACACATGATATCTGGAAGAATGGATTAATTGAAAAAACATTACAAGGAGATATCTCTACATTTAACCTCCAGACCAATTAGAACTTGAAACTGGTAAACACAACATTTAGGTCTGTGAAAATATGCAAGACACGATTTAGAAACTTTGTAATATTACAATATGAATTAGGGTGAAAATTATGAAATTATATTTACAAATCAACAATATTTTACCAAATGGCTAATTATTTATTGTCAAGAAATTCTGAAAGAAAAGTGAACCATTCAGCTGTTGAGTACATACTCAGACAGTATTTCTAGTTGATACTGTTTATGATTACGCCAACATATATTTCCCACATTCAGTCTAATTTTGTTTATTTAAAAGTATCATAAATTAACTGAATAATTTCCACTGCTTAACTGCTTTTATCGTAATTTGTCATGTTCTGTTACTTCACTGTCCAGAAATAAAAGATTATCATTATTCTAATTTGTAATTACGTATTTGGCCTAGTACGTCTTTACTTATCCAGCAACTGAAGAAAAGGCACTCCAGTTGAAACTCTGTTATATCACTTGAAGTCCTGCCGGGGCTACACTATGCACAACGCACTAGAGCCAGCAACATCTTCATAAGCATCAAGGACCTGGAGCATCTGAAAGACAAAGTAGGCCTGCAGCACAGGTAACTTCTAAAGACATGAATTGCGTATGAGTTATCAAAGAATGGGATCTTGGGTTGGGTATCTGTATAGATGACAGATATATGTTCACTTCAGTCATGCTGTGCCGTCCACTGGCAGAGACGTTGTGAGGAGGTGATGCCTCATATATGGCATCCTACTGAAGCTAAGCTATGAGGTTCTCACGGTAGCAAGTACTGACAGTTCTGTCTCGTCTATGTGACACAGTGCAGTGTGTTACGAGGATAGCAAAGTTCCAGAATAACCTACTGCCTCCATCTTCAACGCAGAAGACACACTACATGGCATAATATCCTAAGACCGTAATATTAGTCCTATCAAATATCTGTAGCAGGGGGCATCCATTTTTTTAAACAGTGGGCCACACGTTCAGAAATTTGTATGTATGCAAGCCATAGAAATTTTTTACAGATAACAGTGGTGAAGCTTAGCCTGTTAGCTGTTCAAAAATAGGGACATACTGTAGCAGTAATACAGAAGTGGCAGGGAGGTTGTGAGGCCCTACTCACCTACTGGTTCACGTATGTTATGTAATCAGGTAAAAGAATATGGTGCACAGACTCTTGGACAGGCGAGAGGTTTGACATGCCATGTCTACAGTACTAAACTTGATAAAAACGGAAAACTGGTACGCGGAATTCAGTTGCCAAAACTCGATAAAATGGATAACCAAACATACTTGAAACATGGTTGGCAAAGGATTACTTTATGTCAACAGGCACACAATAGCATCAGCAATATACCTGGCTGGTTTGCTGGATGTGGTATGAAGCTGTGACAGTCTCGTTCTGGGGTACTGCTGCCACTGCATGGTGCTGCTCTCTGCTGGTCAGTAGACAAACGAGTTGGGACTCGGTCTAATCCTTGCTCCCTGTCCTGCTCTACTTCCCACTCCTCTTCCATCTGATAGCAAAGCATCAAGTACAAGTTTCACTTTAGAATGAGACAGACATTATAGTTCAGTGAATTATGGCTGACACGCATCTGATTAACTGATTTAAGGACACACAGTGTAGATTCAATGGTTTCTTACTTCTGAACACACATTTTTGGTAGCCATTGTTTTACACTGTGTACAAGAATCAACTCAAAAAAAGCTGCATATTTTCTCTAGGGAAATCTACTATCTCTTAGAATTTCAGGATCCTACACGAAGTGGCACTACAGCTGCTCCAGCCTCAGAAGTTAGTACCACCTCCAAGTTGGTATTATTGATGGCAGGAAATTAAAATGTACAAAAGCGAGATCCTCTCTACTGGCAATATGCTCATACCAAGTACTAAGAGCATCAGAAAACTGGTTCAAAAGTTATTCTGGGAAAGAGGGTGTGAGCAGACATAATGATAGTATCTTATGTGTCATTTGCATACAATTCCTGTATAGTCTTACCTCTGTCTTAGTGAAATCTGCAGTTTCATCACTGATGGCAACTCTGTCATCTGCTTGTAAGAGATCATTCTGAAAACACAGGGCACATAACACATATTACATTATACAGTCACAACAGCTGACAGAGTGATTTGATCAAATCTGTTGTGCAGTGAAGTGTTTTTGGTTGATCAACTGTCAATACAGAATGAATTTTTGGGGTTTTTGAGAATGTCTCGGCCTCCACCAGAAGGGACAGATTGTATCACTACTTGAGATTACAATTCACCTCTGATGCAGCTACTGCATTATTCACAATGCAAGAATCGTTAGTAGATGTCCCTTCAGCCTGAATGCTGTGACCCTCACTGGGGACTTCCTCTGCGACAGACATGGAAGCAGCACTCTCTGCTTCCAGTTCTGGTATGCCACCCACTGACTCCTCATGATGTGATTGGTCAGCTTCTGCAAGGTCACCATTGTAAGCCTTGGCACCTAGTGCAGTATCTCGAGACTCATGGTATGTCTGAAAAAAGCCAAGGAAGGTGAAACAGGAAAAACATTAACTTGTATAGAATTGTTTTAGTAGTACAGTACGGAACAGACAACTAGCGTACCCTCTATAATACCACAATATGTTTGCAGTAATTTAATATGAGAATAAATGCTCAGTAATTCCCCAGATGTAAAACCCAAATGTTTAATGACTGCTAACACAAAAAGTCAAGACTGTGTACAATCCTGAGCCATTTATGCTCACCTTTCATCCTCACAACCTACTTCCCTAGGATCTACCATCTAACCACTATCATCCCAGAACTATTACGGACTTTTCTTACATGACTGCCAGTTTCTGAAGTCAAAAAATGTTGAGTGGTTTCAGCTGGTTGGTGCATGATCCCACCACATTTTGTACGTTCCTCTGGATCATGGTGCCTCGTCACAGAGTTCTTGCAACATTCTTCATTCCCTTCCTGTAATCAGAACATTGTGATGTCAAATTTAAAACCACTGCAAGTGAAATGTTAGGTTGACGTTTACACGGAAATGTCTCTAGTGTATAGGCAGCTACTGCACTACACTTACATGTATATGCAAGGGTAACATCATGTGAATCTTCAAGGAATAATGTAAGAGGATGTGGACGGCATTCATCTAGCTCAGTATGCGGGACAACAGTAAGTATGCAGATGAACCTTCCAGTTACATCAGAGGAGGAGAATTTCTTGATAAGCTGAGCAACTGCTAGCTTCTCAAAAAAACCCTGCTCCATGCAACTGGACAGGCATCAGAAAGACACAGTGAGCCTCTTTATATCTGACTGAATGTTCTGGCGCCTAACGTCAGGTATGCCTGTCATGCTGTGACTACCACCACCAACAGGTATACCTGTCATTCTGTGACTACCACCACCAACAGGTATACCTGTCATTCTGTGACTACCACCACCAACAGGTATACCTGTCATTCTGTGACTACCACCATCAACAGCACTGTGTAAAATGAGAGCTTTGAAAGTGTGGGTAGGAAAGGAGGGAGGAAAAAGCCCTCTGTATTCCCTCTCCCCTACGAAATTCATCCACTGGCCGTGCAGGTTTTCACATCCTCAAGGGTGGCACATGGGGTGTGTAGTGGTGTCTCACCTACCAGACGAAAGATACGTTCAAAATTTCTTCTTCAGGCAAAGAGGACATTTAAATTAGGCTCCTGTAACACCCTGGCAGTGTGCAGTCTGTGACTGATGATGTCACAATGCAGCAGCCAGAACCAGGATGGGGGGAAACTGTCAAATCCGAACACCTCTTACCCAGACCACATATGCATGACTGTCACTTCCTGTTAGAAGAAGAAGAAGAAGAAGAAGAAGAAGAAGAAGAAGAAGAAGAAGAAGAAGAAGAAGAAGAAGAAGAAGAAGAAGAAGAAGAAGAAGAAGAAGAAGAAGAAGAAGAAGAAGAAGAAGAAGAAGAAGAAGAAGAAGAAGAAGAAGAGAGAATGGAATTATCAGTAGCAGCAAGCCTGTTTGTAGAAATGGTTTTACTTTAATTCTCACCTTCTTTGGCACGAACTCAAATGTCAGTGACAATGGCTGCCAATGCCATGCATACCCCCACCATCAGCCTTTCCTTCCACCACTCTGTTTTTATCATATACCTCTGAGAAAGAAAAACAGCTGCTAGCTCAAGGATGCAAGGTTATGCTGACAGCAGTTAAATATAACCACAGACTTGCACCTGCTCATTACAGGGGAACAGTTAACAAGGCAGGCACTTGCTGCTACTGAATAACTTTTCTATACACAACATATGCAAGCTGAACAGTCATTACAATGTGCTTCACATTACAAGATGTACCCTTAATAACAAACATTCACTGTAATTAAGCATACATAGCACCGCTGTTTACTACCATCTTGCGGTGACACTGGTTTTTACAGGAAGAAGTGACAAATGAACCTTGCCCTGTTGGGACTAATTATATAACGACTGTGCCAACAAACAGGATGTAAAACTGTAAACTCACATTGCTGCTGTCTCCTCGGCTGACAGTACCAACAAGACGAAGGAATGTCAGCTCATTCAGCAGTACTTCGGCAACCACAGTTAGCAGCTCCTCACAGATATCACGGAGCCTGAAAGCAAGACACAGGCTTGTCTGTGCATTGTGCAGTTACACAGGTTATGTTACCACTATTTTTATAAAACAAAGTACTCAAGAAAATACATAGGCAACTAAACAACTGACAGTGATTTTATTAAAAGGTTTTTACAAAATATTTATTGAAAACTTAGATATAGCTCTTCATTCAATGCAACCACTCTGCTTTTTCAGAGCAATGGGTGTGGTTTAAGGAATGAAAAATATTTTGGTTGGGCCCTAAGATACTTCTGAACAGCTTCTTTCCAGACTGATACTAATCTCAGACACAAATTCATTTTGTTTAATCTCCTGTTATTCTGGACATGTTGATACATTTGTTTCCTCAACCTCAACATGGCTGTCCAAAGTGTGCATCATTTACACTGCCTGCCCTTATCTGTCAGGTTCACACAGCAATCACCATACTGAAGTGTCTTTTTCTGTACACATCAGTACTTTTCACACCTTCTAAAAAACTGGATGACAAGTTCTTTCTCTTGTTTGGTACAGTCTTACAGTGGAAAAGCCACACTAAATGTGTCACAGCACTGCCAGTTCGCATACAACACACTCCAGTACTTGCATATTCCTTATTTCTGCTATCTTGTTCAGCAATGTGAACATCAGTTATGTGGGATGGAAATGGCTCCAAATTGAGTCCAGTGACAAACAATAAGATCAGCTGTCTTGAACTTTCAGGCTAACCTATGACAGAAATGGCTATTTACTTCATTGCATAATTAAACAATCTGCTTCCATTCCTTTACAGTTATGCCACAAGTACAGCAAAGAGATTATGGTATTATCTTCTACAGTCATTACACAGGTCTAAAGAGCTGTATGCTTTACACCTCACAACAGACACCTTAAGCCCAACAGCACAGCAGTAACTAACTCTCTGATGGCAGAAACAAAAGCTCCAACACTGCCAATACCTAGTGCCTCTGCTCTTCTGTGATACTGCACTGTCACCGAATGACTGGTGCCAGAATTTTCGAGACAGCATGGTGGTTCCATCTGCAAGGGTTAATGTCCACTGAACATTCTGAAATTTGCCCATTGAAGATGGGACCACCACAATGTTCCCACACATTGTGCACCAATCATGCAGTGATGCAGCACATCACAAAGAATGGATACCTCAACTGCATGTCTCTGAAAGGCTAAAAACTGCCACTACCCAAGTTTGTCAGTAGATATAATCCTATGCCAGTTCCATCCACATGCAATCTCAGTTTCAGCTTTTCAGGCAGGTGGTTTCAAAAAAGATTTCAGATTCCTGTATGCACTTCTTGCCTGCTCATCAAAAATTTGTAGATTTAACCACCTCAGTATTACACGATCTGTACAATAATTCTGTGTATTACTAATGCCCTAGAGCACTCATTCACTCCATTCCTCTTACGTCCAAATACTTTTTTCTTGGTAACACATACAAACCTTAGTACAAACTCCGAACTGTGAAATAACATTAAGTGTGGAACCGATCTGCTGCAAGCATGCTCTATATCTCATATCAACAGATGAAACAAATTTCTTAAACACACACAATGGCTGCGCGTGTTACAACAAATACCTGCATCCTTGGAACTTCAGAAGTGCATCCTCTAGCAGAGGATCGAGCTGGCCTTGGTAGCAGCAACTCAGACGAGAGGGCTGCGAGGAATGCTGGGTGGTGCCAGCAATATGGGATAGATTCTGTGCTCGCACTAGCTGCAGTGTAAGTCTTCGTATACCCTCGAGCAGACATGAGGAACAAGTGTCATCCAAATGTGCTTTCAGAAAAGGAAGCAAGTCTACCAACACAGCCTGAACCTCCCAGTCTAACTTGCTTGACCGACCCTGAAATACAAATAAAAGCTCTTAATAATGTGCCACGAGTTCTAGCTGAAATTCCAAAGATTAAAATATAAAGCACCAAATTTATCTGCTAGTCAGCATTAGAGGGAACTTTGGGTCTCAACCCAAAGGAAGAAAAGAATGAGGGCCACAGGAAGCAAAATGCTGCTGTGAAAATTATGCACGGAGCATTACAATTTGCAATTTGCAACTGTCATATAACACTGACAGGGAGATTAGGTGAATAAGATGGGGATCTGAGACATCATTCAAAGTTTTGGTCCACAAACCTGAAGGCAAGAGACAAAAGGATAATATTGAAATGAAAATTTGACAAATAGGGTGTATGGGAGTGGAGTGGATTCAACTTGCTCAGGCCACTATTTCATTGTGGGTTCCCATGAACATGGCAACAAACCTTCACATTCCAGGAAGGCAGGGAATTTCTTTACAGCTGTAGGGTTACAGGATGTGGCACCTTGTAGTGCAGTGGACAGGTACCCAAGCTTTGGACAAGAATGCTGTCTCCATCTTCAGAGAAGAGAACCGAACATATAGAACAGTGACATAGTGCCCCATGCCTCACAGGCTCCCCCCCTCACCCCCCGACACAGCGCCTGCAGTGGGCTCACCTACAGCACTTCTGTCAGTAGCTGAACCTAGTGGCTGAGGGGAACAGAAGCGTTAACTATCACTCCAAAAATTAACAATAAATTCTGGGTAATAATCAACAAAGGCTACCTGACTATTGCACATGCTACTAGTCCTATGTATATACCAGTGCTATCATTGCTGTTGTATTTATTTACATAAATAACTTACTACTAAGGTGCTGATCATGCCTGCATTAAATCTGTCACATATAACTTCAAAGTTTTAGATCATCACCATCATAATCATTTTCACAACTGTCACAAATAATATTCCATACATAATGCTCTGCTAAATTTCACATTCCTGTCCCAAATGGTTTATTAATTACCACCATCAAACTAAAACTTAGTGAAAATGTTTGCAAGGCTGCCATGTTCTTATTTTTACAGTATACACTAACACAATAACCAAGTTTGCATGTCTGTACATAGTATCATCACACATTGTCTGAGGACCCTAAATTAATAGCCACCAATATTCATCCTGCCTCATATGCTCATGTCTCTCCCACTTATGCCTCACTGTAGGAAACTGAGCAGTATGGAGTTTGGGTAGTCTCCACCCATTATATAACATTCATACTAAGTTTCACAAAACTCAGTCAGCTGGTCCGAAGTTGGAATGGGGATAGATGGAAGGACAGACACAATCATGCAAACACAGAGACAGACAGCATGGTGGTATGGTAAGCCCACTTTTCTCCTTTTTAGAAGGGAAATTATGCTCAGAAACAACTTAATGTTAGATAAGAAGTTCCCAACATACTGGAAGTTCGATAGGCAGTGACATTCCATCCTTAACATTCCAGGCAGCATTCCTTGGAAGAGCCCGCGGTGAAGAGTGGGCAGATGGTAACAAAGCTGCTGCCCCTTCCTAGAAAATATGTTCCATACATCAAGAGAGATACTTTGAATTTAATACACTGACAATCAAAATATGGGCCCAACACAGATCAAACAACAATGGACATCTTTATCTAAGAATTAATAAATGCTGACAAGCTGAGTTGTTCAAAAAGCTCCATTGCTAACCATAGGCGATGCACTACATTAATTCATTCTACAATACGCATGACTTTTCTTTAGATATTGTTGATATGTCTTGTAGCGTTGAGATTTGTGTAGCAGCTCAGCATATGGAGTGGAATGTTTGTAGCTGTGTACGGTGTACTTTCTCCTTTCTGTATCAAATTTTAGGAGACTTCTGAATGATTTCATAAATTTTTTGACTGAACATGCTTGAGGTACTTGGTCCTGTGGCGTTAAGGGGATCTGTAACAACACACCCAGTGACCCATGGGTTATGAGCAATGGGTCGGGCACATAGCACACATAGGAGGCATAGAAAATGTACATCAGATTTTGATTATTAGTTCTGAAGGAAAGAGACCAATTAAGGCACCAATGAGTAGATGGAATAATATTAAAATAAACTGGAAAAAATTTGAAATAAATGTACTGCCGGAGTTTAACTGGCATAAAATACAATCCAATAATGGGTGTTTGTGATTTTATTTTAAGTTTTATAAAGGAAAAAAAAATTACATTAAAACGCTAAGTACTTTACATTTCCAGTCAAATTTTCTCTGTTTATAAGGCAGCATTTCTGCAGATGTGACTCACCTCACCTTCTGCAATGCTGTGGGGTCCAGAGCCGGACTCACACCTCACCATTAAGTTTGATAAACACTGTGCATCACTACCTTGTCCCATCACTGAAGAAGTCACAGATTGTGCCAACTGATTACCAACTTCATCCTACAATCAGCACATATACACACATAACATGAAAGAGGAGTTACAATTTAGCCTTTGTAGCTTTAAGGTTTTCTGCTGCTTAACCTATACTTTATGCCAGCATGGCTCAGTCTATATACTGACTGGCACAGCACAGGCACAGACTGTTGTCTGCCCCAGAACATCAACACCCACTCTGGGGCCCATTCCCTCCTTGGCAGTGAAGCTGACCACTCACTTCCCTGTGCTGCTGAAGTTACAATGCCAGTGTCACACCTCCACACCCCATATCTTTGTGGCATGATGCTTAAGTCAGCACAGGGAAAACTGCAGTCTGTTACATTCATGTGACCCCCATTACCTCCAGCAGAAGTTTTCGTTAGCTTAGTCTTCAAATCCTTAAATGAGGATTTAATTACACTTTATTCTGACAGCAGACAGAGAAGTAACTTGCAGAGGACACTAGCTGACAGTCTCTTGGGTAAAAGACATTGCCTGAAGATCACACAGTGGATTGGTGACTACACAGGAAGAAAGTGCTGATGTACTCTGGCAATGTGACAGCTTGTGAACAGTATATATTTGGGTAACCACAAGGGCAGGCTGAGAATTCAGAGCTGAAATTCATCCTGTTTCATTTGAAGGGAATTCCAAAATGTAAAGGCAATTTTGGTTTACCTCAAGTGATGGTGACAGCACTGAAGAAGATGGTTGACAGAAACATTATTACACTTCTGTCATTTATGGGTAACTGGTGGTCATTTTTTATGAGCAGTAAAAATATTGTGATTTTTTTGGGAAAAAAAATGACTGTTCAATATGGCAATAACTGTGTGAGCACAGGAATGTTAATGAATGTGCAGAAATTTTCATGAGTGTGCAAATAATTTTAGATGAGTTTTTGGTGGTGACTGTGTAATGTGCACAGATGTCAATGAGCAGTTAGATCAACACATCTGGACCAGCCAAAGAATCAGCACTTATCAGATGACATCTGAACTGTACATCAGTAACAGAAAACAGTGCAAGAATGGCTTACAGTCCAACCAAGGCCATTTTAGTCTTATCGAATTATAAAACCCGTGGACTTTGGGACTAATCAAAGTGTAAGTCAGTACAAATGAGTATAACATGGTACTACAACAAACTCAAATATTTTCTCTAAGACATGGATTAAAATATGGAGAGTTACAGTTTCACAGCTTAAAAACTCATTATTCCAGCAGCACAAATGCGTCTAAGTAAACTGAACCTCCTGATCAAATTAGCTGATACATCAAAGTGCCTTGTACATGAACTATCCATGAGGTTAGGGCAAACAGTAATTGTTAAAAGATTTGTTGTTCCCACAGCAACTTGTCTCAATTCGATTTCTTATCAATTTACTGCTATTTCTCACCTTGACATTCTCTTCGTCACAGGATACAGCACTTCTGCTCATGAAATGTTCGTGTCCAACCGCAACATTCTCAGTCTGCAATGAAAAACAATCACTACATAAGACAATACACATTCATTCATACATACGGAGCAAGTATATCAAGTACAAAATGTGTTTCATTTTTCTCTACAACTTTTGTTGAAAACGTTTTCCACTTTCATAAATATTTAGTGAAAGGCACTCAAGACATATGCAGAAACACATGTAAGTTTTCATGTAAAGTGTCTATTACAGCTGTCAAAATTTACCCAAACATGGGATCTGTCAACATAGTTTAGTAAAACTCCCCAGTATCAAATTTCACAAAACTCCATTTATTAGCTCTTGAGGTGTTACACATAGACAAAAGAAGAGACAAGCACAGCAAAGTTAATATGGGAATTTCTGCAAATTTCTGTCATGAATGCAACAAAAAAAGTACCATACATGAAAATACTACCCCAATCCCATTTTATGGCAAACATAAAAATACTTTCTTCGACACCACAACATGAAAGTGCAGAGTTCAGTACCAGTGAGAAGCATAAGATGTTCATCAGCCCCAAGGACACTCCCTCCGTACTAGGAAAATGGGTGGGGACTGGGCATGATAACAAAAGAATCCCTGCTCTACTGGAAATCCATCTTATAGTTACTTTATCACTGTACTACTTTGGCTCCATTCATTTTCAGTGTCTTGGGTAAGAATCGCCACAACACAAACTGGCAGCTAGTAACAAAACTGTCACTACAAGTCACTTGTTTATGCAGCTAGATGAACTGACACCACATGACAATGTCTATAAACTTGCATCTCAATTATGTCTGTACACTGTAATTTTACTAACTAACAAACAAACAAACAAACTAACTAACTAACTAACTAACTGACTAACTGACTGACTGACTCACTGACTGACTGACTAACTAACTAACTAACTAACTAACTAACTAACTAACTAACTAACTCCACTGAGCACAGTCCTTCTTGAGAAGCTAACAGGTCCTCAGCTAGTCAAGAAACTCCCCACATTTTATGGAACCAGAAGGTTTAGTACTGCACTCATAAGAGCCCGCCACCTCTGTAATTTTAATAGTAATTTATAAGCTTGTTTCTGTAACAGGCAAGGTCCTTGGTCTTATGACAGCAACTGTCCTCAAGGACACAGAGGTCCATGCTCACATCTTGCAACATCTGGGGGATCCACTGCAGGCTGAGGAGCCAGCACCTTAGCCAGCAGACTTCAAGTAATAATTTTGTCACCTACTTCACTGGGTTGCTGGATGTCAGCGTGGGGCTGACGACAGCTCTCCACTGCAGTACTGGCAAGAGATCTGCTGACAACTTCTTGGATAGACTGTAACGTCCTCTGGCGAAGAGGGTCGGAACTTATCATTTGAAGGTCACGGAACAGTTGAATCAAGAAATGGGGACGATTTTCATTAGCTGATATGAGTGCTGCAACTTCTGAGTACACGGAATCACTGAGGGCTTCAAACAAGGCACTCCTCACACTGCAAACACATAACACATTCCACATGCACCAATTCTTGCCAGTAATATAACTTCCTCTGTCATCAACCTAAGGCAACCATACAGATGTAGAACAAATTAATACTTACATAATGGAAAGAATGACGGATAGAAGGAAGAAGACACATAGAAGGGTATGTAAGAAATAAATAATTAGAAGAAAAAGAAAGGAGCATGAAACAGAGACAGGAAACACTACAAAATGAAGCAAATTTTAATGAGATTTCATCATTCAAACATTCCATATTTCCTATGTGCAATTAGTATGAGGAACAAACTTCATGGGTTGAGGAAGCCTGACAAATTCTCATTCAAAGAGTACTGCATTTGCTCTCCAGTCTACATATGGATTGTTCCACTGACAGAAACCTCCACCTCCACCACAGACAAACCTTGACGTATGTTACGAATATTGCCCCAGAGCCCACACGAAGCTGCACTTCCCCTCTGCTGATCATCACTCACAGGACCACTGAATCACTGGGCAATACAGCTCACTTCGCGGACGCCCCACCTCAGAAATGGATTCTACACCCTTGACCAAGTGGGAAGAGGCCAGGAAGTTCCACGCACACAACATGTGGCAGCATTAGAGAAACAGCAAACTTCATGAGGGAATGTGACATGAGAATACACATATCACAGCAGCCAAACACAAGAGCATGAGAGGCAAATCGAAGAGTGCACAGACACCTGTATGTGGATATCAGTGACCAGCTTCATGCTCTGACCTCTTCTTCCCGATAAAGGAACCTCTAATATAACACTGGACAGGAAACTGGGAGAACCCCAAAGCCAGTACGGATGTGGTGATGAGTAAAGTCTGTTGCTGGTGCCAAGAACTAAACCTTGGTCATCAGCCCACAAGCAGTCCAACAGATGGAGGACCTCTATCCACATTTATCAATGCTGAACCAGACACAAAACTAACTCAGTTCCCCTGTCACTCAGCGCACCAAGTGCACGGACTAACTGACATGTATTGGCAACTTCCTCACTCCTTACACAACCCTGAGAGTGCAGACAGAGTAAGTTTCTGAAACACTGGTTTTCAGCTGAAAAATAATACAACTGAAGGCCTGAAAAAATTTTAGTTCAGATATACTTACTGTTGTGGTTTTTGTTCTGTGGTACTGGCAGTAGTGCAGTTCTGTTGTGATTCAGACACTGATGGCAATGAAGACTTGGGAGCCTTCATTCTGTTGAGTGCACGCACTGATGCTGCTGCTTCTGACTGAACATGCAAATATTCACACAATTCATTGTCTCTGGATCCTGGGCTACACCGATAAGATGATAAAGATTCTGACGTCAAGGCAAAATTCTGATTATTCTGAATGTCTTGTCCTGTAAGTGACATGTTGCTGATATCCATCATAATATCTGATTCAAGATGAAATTCAGGCACAGAACTAAAATTATCATCTGCCGCTGCGCTTGAGGCACAACCTACTAAACCTGAAAGTCCTGGAACGTTTGCCTGCAGCTGTGAATCTCGTGGATCATTCTCATTTACCAAGATCTGCCTCTGTGCCCTAGGTCTTGATATATTCTGCTGAAGTTGGATATCACTGGAGTTATGTCGATCCCTTAATCTTCGATGGCAGTTGGCTGAGCCTGGCATTCCTACTACTTGATCATGTAGTCCAGTTGTGTCCGACACATTGTTATGGGCTGGCTCAGAGAGGCTCATATTGTCCTGGCTGTTCTGACATTGCTCTGCATTCAGTTTCTCCTTCCGAGACCTGAAACATAATTCACTATCGACGACTAATGCTCTGGTGGTACAACCTGTTGGCTCAACACTGTGAATCTAAATATCAATCATCACATGTGAACATGAGCCAGTTTAATCCATCTGCTACCTCAGACCTACTTTCTTAAGTGCAATCTTCTGCCTACTTCTTGGTGAACAACCGCAGGTACGTGGTCATGCCTTCTGCTTCAAATCTAGAATTTCTGGTACTGGTACCGTTGACACAAGCAAAAGCTAACAATATGTGACCTCCACTGGCATGAAATTCATGTTGAGATCCACATGACAATCAGCTAATATTAACGCATGTAACAAAAATGATCTGAATACACATATTCAGCTTGTTAACAGGGGGTAGAAGAATGAAATCAAATCTCAGCTGGAATACAAGCTATCCTCAGATTTTTCATGGATTTTTCAGTCTATCTCGGCAAACTCCAAGACAGTACCCCAAATTTGGCCATGGCCACTTCATTCGACATCCTCCCCAGTTCACTATTCATTACCATCGAATGCTATATGGGCGAGGTACTGGCAAAATTTTTACATAACTGCAAAGAAATATATGTTTTTAACTAACTCCATGCAATAGGGTCTCCTTTGCAAAGCCAATGGTTACTTGGCTGATAAAAAAATGTTCTGCTTTAGTAGAATCTGAATGTTCCCTGTGTTCACAGTGACCTGCCATTGGATGGTACCTTTTATTCAATCAGTGTAATACCTTCTTGTGAAAAGTAAAACTTATTAAGCTGCTCAGCCTCCTGTCACTTCCTCTCCCCAAGATCCAAATGTTCTCCTCAGCACCCTATTTTGAACACCCTGGATCTGTAAGAAGACTTTCTCAGGCTAGCAGCTGTGTCAGGCAGTTGAATGACAAGCAAACCAATGTTTCAAGAACCACCTCTGTTCTCATAATTGCTGCAATGATAACGAGAACAGAGATGATTCTCAAAATGTTGGTTCACTCCCAATTCAACAACCTAAGACAGCTGGTAGCCTAAGAAAGTTTTATGGAATTCACTCGCTGTGAAAGCTGCATATTAGGTACTCTAAATTAGTGTTGTCTCCTTAAGAGGAGTTTCTTTATGGTTTATGCAATGACACTGTCAGTAGCTCAAACTATGTAGCGTCAAACGGAGGATGATCAACGAAAAATGAACTTGCAACGACGTGGAAGAAAGTGGCCATGGTCTACTTTCAGCAGCTGCACCAGCACTTGCAGGAAGGCACTGACTGGAACCACAAAGCACTCAGGACAGCCAGTCTCAGGGCCACAATTCTAACCCAGGATCTCCCAGATATGAAACAACTGTGCCAGCCACCTGACTGCAGCAGTCAGTCCTAAAAGTGAGAGGTCACATTTCATATCCATATAAACAGGAAGAGAAGAACTAATAATGTCAGACAATCAAATTATTAGGTTCTTCAGCTGTAAGGCAGAAGGGGACAGGTCCTGAACTATGTAACAGCCTACAGTCCATCAAATTTACATGGCCCTCAGTTCTGTAACATCACTACAATTTGTTACTGCTACTCACATGTTCTGCTCTGGACCAGTGACTACAGCTCCCATGCCTTGCGACATGACTGATGTGCTCAGCTGAGGATCGACAGTCGCAAAGCTGCTGGACTGAGTAAAAGAGCCTCGTAATGTGTTGTGGGACCGATCCACCAAGGGGCTTGGGCTATGTGACACACCTTCGTTACTCTTTGTGCTTGTTGACAGCAAGTTTTGACGAGAATAGCTGGCAAGGAATAAGGAGAATCTTTCTTACTTCAGACTGCAATGACATGTAACATGCATGGGCAAACAAGAAATTCACATAAAAATCTGAAGGAAAAATTACTTTAGAGCAAAATATTAAAATAATAGGAAGTGAGGCACTGAATAAAACCAATCTTCAATCCTGAAGATGGAGGCAGCAGATTCCTCCCAGATGTTGATATGCATCCATCAAACTACACAGCATGACTGTCCGGACAACAGTAATCTTCACAGTTACCACTGACAGAACTTCAAACATCAAACAACGTTTCTTCATTTTTGTTTTCTTTTACCAATTAAATAATTTGTGCCATACAGGGCGTGACAGAAAGTACTGAAACATATTTTAATAATATTACAAGTAATGACACACATGAGGACATAACTGTATCAAATATTTCTTGAAAATACTGGCTGTCAGGTGACATCCTTCACAAGCAATACACGTCTTCACTCAGAAAGTATGTTAGACATTGCCTTCTGTAGTTCTTCATGTAAAATAGGAGCAATCTCTTCCTGAATTCTTGTTGTCATTTACTCAGTCATTGCTGAACAGGCAGCAGAGATGCTGACACATTTTAATTTGCCATAATTTTTATGACTTTAAATTTTGGCACACCTGCTAATTCTTAAGGTCAAGAGGGACTGCTGCAATTTTTCATGACACAGCAGTCTAAGATGAAACAGTGGTCAGTGAAAGATGCACGTTGTTCATGTCAAGTTTTTAGTTACACAACACAAATCCAAACATCATAAATGAATAAATAATGTCTGATGAGGCCCATTTCCATCTCACAGCTATGTGATAGGGCACAACTTTTGCTGTTGGTGACAACAAAATCCCTGTGAACTGTATGAGTCTCCTCTTCATTCTGTCAAGGCAGCAGTGTGGTGTGGTGTGGTGTAACCTTTCTACTGTCATCAGACCTTACACCTTTGAGAATGAACACCATGAAACAGTAAGAGTGAATGTTGGAAGTTACTGGGACATCCTTGAAAACTTTCTTGTTCCTGCTATGCACTATGTATGCATGCAAAACTTACGGTTCCAGCGAGATGGTACAACATCCCACACAGCTAGGATCTACATGGATATGCTGCGGAACATTCTTCCAGGATGACACATTTCTCAATTTGGACATATATTTGGCTTCCAGAATCTCTGGACATCACTTTCTGTGGGGTAAACTAAGTTCTTGTGTATTCTGTATACATCCAGCAAGATCTGAGAAACTGATATTATTGTACATTTCATTATATTTTCTGAGCAACTTCCATATCCTTTGGTGTGTAACCTGGATGGATTGTTTGAGAGAGAATAAATTATGAAGACAGAAATTTAGGAAGAGACTGCCACTATTTCACAAGATGAGCTACAGAAAGCCATGTCTAACCTACCTTCTTGGGTGAATAAATGTACCGCTTGTGACTGAGATCACCTGACAGACACTCTTGACAAGATAGAGGACATTTGTGTATCTACACTAAATTTCCACAGCTTTGTGAGTATTTTGATATAGCTGCCCTCAAATATGTCATTACTTTAAAAATTATTAAAATATAAAATATGTCAATGCTTTCTCCCACACCCCACCCTGTATACCACAACTGTACTTTGTTTTTCTGCTTCCCCCCGTGTGGTGTCTAATGACATAATATGCACAGGTGTGAAGAGCAGCACAGTGGAGACTTGTGTCTGGTCGGTCAGTGTCTTCCTCAGAACCCTGGTAAAATGACCTGACAACTTTAAACATTCCACATGCCCCTGAACACAATTTTCACTTGTGAATATTCTGCGTAGTGATTGCACTGTCTCCTGATTTTAATACCATGTCAGGACACTAATTACTGTAGTACAAACACAGACGCTTAGACACGTTAGCACTAACTACATCAGAGGACTATGAACTGTACAATGCAAGGAGCACACGACACTAGACACAGGACAGCACACTGCTGTAGTACAGCCTGCAAATCAGAATAAGCAGCCTGCAAGAGCACATAGAGCCAACAGACTCTGACAATGAGATTATGATCACAGATATTAATGATGGTCAACAAGCTTCCATTGAAGCTACTGTATTCATGTCAATCAAATGAGTTATTAACATAAGAATGAAAAGGAGGAAAAACTTAGGTCAGACATTTTAAAGTTGTCCAGTCCATGCATTCTGGATCACTGCATTCATTTATTCAAACCAACCAAATGCACAATATCAAACACATATAAATAGTAGAGACAAAACCCTGGCACGTTTCAGTAAAAATATACCATTCTCAGGGAGTAACGTGCCAAGCTAGCAGTGCCTCTACTATTTATATGTGTCTGATATTGTGCATTTGGTTGGTTTTAATAAACAAATACATTGAGGTCAGGAAGTTATACATGGTTAGTGTAACACACAGGCAAACACAACTCCAAAGTGACAGCACGCACTTACCAATTTCATCAGATGTTTTCAAATACTGAAGAACTTTGGTCACAGCCAGCTTTCTTCATCACGAATAATGGCATGTTTGTGGGGTGGTACAAATGTGCACATGTGTACTTATATAAATGGGGCAGGTACAGAGCAGGGAAGAGCATTTTAAAGGATTTATTAGAAGAATAATGCATGGAAAAGTTATTTGTAGGGTGCATTGTACAGTTCCCAACATTAGATCTTGCACATTTCAATGCCACTTACTACAGTGCACCCAGAATTACGACTACACGGTATTCTGTTATGGGCTGTTACCCCCAACTGAGTCACATGGGGCCATGACACTTATTACTATAGGATTGTAATAAATAAAGTCACAGCTCATTCTTTCAGCCAAAAGTTCTAGATTTCCTTTAAGCATTTTGTTTGTCACTGCACTTAAAATTAGGCTTCTGGCATGAGACACTGTGTATTTTCAGTATTTTGGAGAAACCTGCTGTCTCCATCTTCAGAGTAGAAGAAGTGAGCCAAGCGAGAAAACTGGTACATAATATAAGGAAGAGAAAGCTGAAACCACAACTGGGATTGTGAATGAGCTAAAGTGAGAGAACTGGCACATAATACACAGACAGGAAAGCTGGGACTGGGGTTGTGCGTGAACCAAAGCCCTGTAAAGGCAGCAGGCCCTACTGAAATGTTGATACACATCTGCCACATGTCAGATAGCTGCACACATGCTAGTGTAAGAAGGTCACATCTCATATCACTGCCCTGTTTGCTGAACATGTCTGTATTCCTGCTGTTCAATATATTACAAAACATGAGATACAGTTTTAGTTTATGTCAACTTCAGTATCCTTTTTTCATGCCAATGATCAATACAGATATATTCTTGAGCCCACCCTAGAGGGTTTTCAGGCCAGGAACAAATACACCAGTAAGGGATATCTGGTGAGGAGTTGAAAGGAAGGCAAGAACATGACTGCCCAAATTAATACCAAGCATTTGCCTCAAACAGAATCTGTGCCTTCACAATTCACAACTTGGTACCAGATATATCCCCCATTTTAACAGAAACATCCCAATTAGGTACACTGTCATATATGTCTTAAGACATGAATTCTGGGCCACATGGAAGTCAATCAACAGATGCAGTAGGTTTTCTAATTTGAGATATGTGAAAACAGTCATCTCCAAGACCACTCCAAGAAAAAGGGGGTGGGATGGGGATTAATATCTTGGCACTGACTTATTATTGGGTTAACTTCAGCTGGCAGGATGGTGAATAATGAAATGAACAAGATGTGGAAAGAACATGTTATGGTCAATTTCAAGACACTATACCAGCATCTGCCAGCAGTGATGGAGGAAAATGTAAAAAAACTCATTCAGGATAACTGACCGTCTACGGGGAATGATCAAAAAGTGGGACCACCTGAATATAAAGTAGGAAAGCTAACTACACACTCTCTGAAAACGGCACATACATTGGTTGATCATATATGAACAACGGCCCAATGAACATGGCAATTCCATCACAAATGTTAAAACTGTACCACTGCTAAATTTTCAACACAGGGTCTTGTAGGTACCAGAACTTGCTGAGATGGTAAAAATTACTACTATTTAGGAAAAACTACCTGCCTCCTTCTTTAGAGTTGCCTTGCATGAAGAAGACATCAAGCTCCTTCCAAAACATAAGAAATTGTTACAACTTCACAATATTCAGAAGACACCAATAAATATGCACCACCACAAAAATCCCAAGTTTCATCACTAAGTTATGATAACCAGATCACCGACTGTAACAAAACCGTCATGATATGTCAGCTTTGATCTGTTTCTGTGATACAAAGACAGGAACTGTGGAGGCTGCACATACAGCAGGAAACTATAAATATTTTGTTATCTTCAAATTCTAAAAATGCCCAGTACATTTTTCACTGAACTTGCAAGACTTGCACACAATTAAGGCATGTAGGTTAGGTCATGTCTGTTCATCTGCATGTTTCATCTCTGCAACCAGTGGACACGTTTCCAGGACCATAGCTAATGGGGGGCGAATTTCACGGCCACCCTGTGCAGCACAGTCCAAAAGGTGGCAAAATGGGCAAAAAAATAAATATTTTAATTAAAAAATTATGATTTTCAGTGCTCAACAAATTTTAAATGGAGCCAAATAAAAGGAAATTCAAGAAATTATTGTGATTTTCTTTGAATTTCATTAATTTCTCTTAGGGGCAGTCATTGTTACTCGCCCTGGAGGCCAAAAAGCCCAGCTACACCACTGCAGGTTCTGATTATATTTTGTCCCTACCAAACAATGTTGCCAAAAGTTAATTTTATTCCTGCCAGCTCTGTATCACCTTTATTATACGTCACGCTCATGTCAAATTTTTTCCATTTTTCCCAAAAGCAGTTTACTGTACAATCTGTACATGACATAAACACAGACATAATTAATTTCTACATTTATATGAAAATTTTCAACATAGCAAATATTTACTGACACACAAGGCAAAATACTTTATAATCTAAGCAAAATGAATTATGCAGTACAATTAGCTTCACCATGAATTTTATCTATGATAAATTAACACAAAGACCAACAAAGACATGAAAAATAAAACCGAATTCATTTGGAAAATATGTGCACTCAAAACTGGAGCACACCCTGCCACGTTATTACAAATACTACTGTATAATCATCAAAGACTGTACAAAGAAAGGAAAACGAGAAGTCAGTTCTAGAAGAATCAATGGTGTTTTACCTTCTAAAATTATCCCAGTAGTTGTTTGCCCTGTTTCCTGGTGGGACCTGATTGTTGAGGGCTGGTACAGGTGAGGGGGCTGTATGTCCCTGTAGGAGTCCTGGTGTTCCCCCTGAAGCCCCCTGTTGCAGCCAAGGGGCACCTGAACCAGACTGAGGAGCAGAGCACTGGATCAAAGAAGAGAGAGGCTGCTGTTGGGATCGGTTGTTGAAATTCACATTGTTATTCATGGGAAATGATAAGGCTATGGTACTGGCAGGTAGATTCTGTGCTGGGGTCAGACTGAAGTTTGGAACAACATTATTCAAGTGCATGTTTGAAGGTCCAGCATCGGCATGATGAGGGGAGAAAACAGAGTTTGCAGAGGTGGTTGTCTGTGAAAGATTTGGAAGGGAATGGGCACTTGTTACTCCCGATGAACCAGTCATTTCCTCAGGTGATGGAAACAGACCTCCACTGTAACTCAGTTTCAGATTTTGGTGGGGAGTGATAGTGGTCAAGCTGGGGGTGGTTGTGGTCTGTTGGAGTCTTGTTAGATTTGAGTGGGACTGATGTGGTGTTGGACGTACACTGTTCTGATTGGACGTGATGAGTATAGCTTCTTCAGGCTGACCAATCACAATGGGTGATGCATAAGTTTCACCTCCCTGAGTGCCATTTTCACAAGATGCTTTCTCTTGAAGCTGTGAATGTAATGATATACTATAAATAACCTCATTTCTCACAGGATGTGCAGCAAAGCCACTCACACAACAAGATATTTCACTAAAGCATCACATTCCATTATTTGTGAACAGAGACATATTTAAAGTTATGATCTTCTCAGGTGTGATGCCGTTAACATTTCTGGGGAACATACCACCTCACTGTTCAGTGCTCAAGAATATCAAGAGATCAAATCAAAATACACTAAAACCCTGTTAAGAAAATTTTGAAAATTCCATGAAAATCCTACTTCTTAAGTGGGAAATTTCTTAAAAGGGTAATTTTAATGAAATGGGAGAATTTGGTGCTTTTTTATCCTGACTTCTTAGGTGGGAAATTTTCTTAACCGGGTTTTTCTTAAGCAAGTTTCACTGTATTCCGAAACAACAGTATCTGTCAGATTACGCAGAAACATGTCTCAGAAGACCGTAATCTTTCTGTACACAGCCATCAGAAATCAAGATTAGTTGGTACGTCCTTTAATGAATCTGTTCCATCTGCAGAGGTTACAAAACACGAAATAAGATGAACGACAAGTATGGATGAGTCACAATACGTAGCAAGGCAATAATGGCCTAAGACAAGATATTCTTGAGAATAGGAACTATCATGAAATACCTCATGTAGAATGGCCCAGGTCTGAAACAAGAATGTGCTGAATACAAGTCTACACATGTTACCACTACGACAATCTGATCAGTGTTGTGTGGTAACATGTCTCAAAACACTTCATAATGATAATACAAAAGGAACGACTGAATTCAGCATGGGAAAGTGTACTGAATGAAATGTTTGAAATGCCATGAAGGTCTGTTATAAGAGCAAAGATAACAGATAAATGGCCTACCTCTATCCCACAGATACCAAGGGCTTCTCCCTTGGGGGTAAAGCAGTTGAACTGTGAAGGTAATTATTCACATTCATAAGTGCCAATGTCTAGAATGCAGGGAATTTACATCCAAATAACCTACATACTCCCAAACCTATTCTTTTTAAATTGTGGCCTCAAATGGGCCTATTATACTAGACCCTGATGACAGACGAGTATTGAGCACTCAAGAAATGAAAACAGGCATGGAAAAACCACAGTACCATCAGAAAAATCTGTCCCAGTACCACTTCGTCTACCACAAATTATGCCGTATCGAATATCCAAAGAGTAATATTTACAGGAAATACAGTTGTTTGTATATTGTTGAGGCAAGCACACTTACAGCATGAACTGCTGATCTCAATGCCATAATTTCCCGTTGCTGCAACCACAGCAGTTGGCAACAATGATTCACTGTTGTTAACATCATCTGTTGCTGCTGTAACTGGCTGGCTGCCAGCAACTGCTGGTAGTACACATCAGGAACTGAAGTAACACTTACTGGAAGGAGGTGACCAGCAAGACCACCTGAGGATTAAGTCACATTTACAGTTTCATAGTGGGTTAATTATGAAGCCATGGTTATCACCTAACAAACAGACAATAACTATTGTAATTTGAAATGTTTAACCTTATATCAACTACAGCAACTCAAGGACATCACCACCTACAAAGCAGAGGCAAGTGGATGGTAGAGCTTTTATACATTTTGTGCAGTGTATTTGTCAACAGGGCAGTTACAGAGCATCAAATGACAGAATAATAAAGAAGGAATTACAAAAAGACGTTGAAGGACATGGTCATAGCCTGTTTCATTTTCTACCCTGACATATGCCTGAGATACTGACAAAGGTAATGAAAACGCCAGTCAGGATAGCCTGTCTTGAGGCCGAGATTTAAAGTTGGGACTTGCTAAGCACAAAGCAGGAGTGCTACCTACTCAACCAGAATCTTCAATGGTTATACTTGTTTGCCTTCCTGCGTTGTATACTACTGTAGCAAAGGGGAAGACACGTATGAGATTTTAACTGGTGTGTCATTAAGAAAATGATTTTGCTGCTTTTCGAGACTTAAGTATGAAAACGAAGAACCTAATTAGCCAGAGAATATATCAAGAATTTATAGCATTACGGCTCATTGCATCTTTGCGTTTTACCTGTCGCAACAGAGTGGGCTTGAGGGTGGGGTGTGGTTGGGTATGGTGGAGGTGGAAAGCCCCACTGTGGGAGTAAACTGCTGCCACTGCCAACAGCAGCAAGTAGGTTGCTTCCGTGTTGCTGCTGTGCCTGTTCAAGCAGCATTCTCTGGCACAAATTGCTGGTGACCTCCAGCTGATGCTGTAACTGTATAACAATCAATACATCAGGTAACCACAGTGACATGTTATTTGGGATTTAAATGTTCCTTAACTAGTTAACACAGCACGTGGAATGTAAGTTTCATACTTGGGGTCTACATAAAAAGTACAGTAAATCTGAAAACTCAGTCAGTATTCGTCCAACACGGGTCCCACTTTTAATGGAAAACAAATCAAACTGTACAATATGTGAAAAATAGCACACAATGAATTACTTCACAACACAAAATAAGGTCACCAAGATCTGCAACTTTGTCAGAAACATTACTGTAAGGTCCAACAATATTTTACTGGAAAATTGGTATAAACAAACTTCATCAAAAATAACTAACCTCAGTAACATAAAGTTATAGAAAGACAATTGCATTTATACTGAGATAACAGGCCTGACAGAATAACAATATGCACTGCGTGGTACCACTGTCAGAAGTAAGTGTTCTGGCAAAGGTGCACACTTTGTTACTGACTCAGGCATACCTTCCACTTTTGCCATTTTCTGTTGCTGTTCATAACTACTGCTAACAAACATGATGACAGAAGAGCAAGCTTTATCCTTTTAGATACAGTTTTTGTGACAAGGATAATATTTAACAAAATATGTGAAAAATGTGACTCCAAGCAGTGTGATTAGTTGAGGCGCAACGGACCTCTGTAAGCAATATGTGAACATAAATTAAATGTGGCAAAGGAAACGTGCATACTCCAATGATACACCTTTTTGTTTCTGTTTCATACAGGACCTCACCTGAAGCGCTTGCTGCTGCCACCAGTTGGTGTTTGAATTGGAGTTCATGAGGCCTGCATTATGCAAAGTTGCAGAACTGCTGCTGTTGTTCGTGTCTAAATTGTTAGATGATGATACCAATTCCTCAGCAGTACACAGATTCTCTTGTCTCACCTGTTGCGATGATGGAGTCCACACTGCTCTGGGAACTGACGCTCCACTGTCTACAAAACCACAGTTAGACATTCTGTAGTTTCAAAGCACAGGAACAAAACAAGAACACAGAAAACAAGTCTGGAAAACATATGCACAACCTAACAAATTTGGTGCATTAGCTCCTTCTTCTAATTACTGTAAGACTTACAGAAAGAGTGTATTAGATATGACGTGCATGTTTAATTTTTCTTGACAACTTTTGTCACACACATTTCTTGCTCTAATAAATTTTGGTCAAGGTTGCCTTCCAGCATCCTTTGTGGTCATCGAATTGGATTTCTCTCCACAAAAATTCTGTATGCATTCATAACCACAGTCCAACTTTGATATGGTGCCAATATAATGAAGTACATTAAGTCCCCAACTTACACAAGTTCAAGTTACATGGATTCACACACACACACACACACACACACACACACACACACACACACACACAGATACATAAGTACTTGCTATAATCCACTACAGTATGGTACATTATGATAAATTGTTACTGTACACATACTTACAGAATAGTTTGTGTTTACATTAAAACTGCTTTCTATATAATTTTCATAAATTTACGCTACTTTTCTTAGCTGAAACTCTCTGCTGAAACGAATGTACATATGTACAAAACATACCACATTTACGCACTGTTTGACATGTATGGTTTTCAACTGACACAGAAATGTTCAAAACAAATTAACCATGTAAGTCAGGGACTTAGTGTGACTTACATTTTACAAGGTTAGCTCAGTTTCTTTAAATAAATACTGGGCCAGTGTCTTTACAGGAAACATGACTGCTTCCCTTCATGTCTTTTTGACAATTCATGATTCATATCAAGGGTTGAAAACTACGGTTGCAACCGATAAATTCTGACTCACAACTAATTTCCCATTCAGCATTAAAGACTTGGCTTCTGAAGTGCTTACTTTGTCACAAGTGGCACAAAGGAAATAGCAAACCACATCTAAAGAAGTTATGATGAACATGGCACAGCTACTTTTCCATGACAATCTTTATTAAATTAGATTCCTTCCCCTGCTATCTGATGCCTGGCTTCCGAGTATTTTGGATGACTAATATGACGTTAAAAAACCTAATCTTGTGTAACGAATGCAGGTGAGAACAATAGCAAGGTGCTGGGAAATACTCATCAACATTTGTTGGTGATCAAAATATTTGCTTGACTACCACATTTGCTAACAATATTGTGAATCTTGCTCACTATCATCCCTCATATGATACTATACAAACCATGCACATGACAATGAGTCACAAAATAACATTAAATATTAACAACACCAACACAGACACAAAACTGGAAACTGCCCGATGTGCCTGTACGTTCTGAAGCTACTGACTTCAGTTTCCTGTTACACACATTGCTCACCTGTAGAGGCTTTTCTCCAAACATTGTGGGAGGCAGGGCCTTGCCTCTGTGCACGACTGCAGCCCACAGCAGGTGGAGGGACAAGGCTGCCAGATCCAGTTACACTTGTGGCATTACTGTGGGTTGTATTTACGTTTCCAGACAGCGACAAACGCCCAGATTCTAAGGACATGCTCAACAGGTCCCTGAGAAACATGACGCCAGGTAACATACATAAAATCAAATGAAACTAACTTCATGCAATGCAGCCTTTCTTGGGAAGCTGCTAGTTGGCCAGCTACAGAAGAAATTCCTGCCTTTAAGAAACTGGAAGTTTAACTTATCTTGTTTACAGCACCCTGCCAATGGCTTCTATCCTGATCCAGGAGAATGCTGCCTGTATGGAACACCAAGTGTAATCACCATGTTTACAGCAAGCCACCAACAGTTCCTATCCTGATCAGAAGAATCCAGCCCACATCCTCACACCCCATTACTTTAAGACCAATATTTATATTATCCTCTCATCTTTACCCACCTCTTCAAAGAGGTCTCTCTCTTCACATCTACCAACTAAAATTCTGTATGCTCTCCTGAACTCTCCCATGCATACTACATGTTCTGCCCACCCCTGTTCTGTTTGAGTTGGTCACCCTAATAATATTTGGTGAAGAGAACAAATTACGACACTCCTCTCACTACATAATTTTATCCATAAATTTGTTCCTTTCTCCCTCTCAGATTCAAATATTCTCCTCAACATCCTGTTCCCCAACACCCCACAATCCACGATATAAAGTAGTCTGTTACACGTACGCAGTGCATACTTCAAGAGGGACTGGAAACAGATACAACCATATTACAATGGGGAGGGATTAAGATGCTATGGGACATCATAAAGTGAAAAAGAAAGTACGGGATACTTGGCTGGTACAGTGACTAGGCAATGGGATGGATGCTCAATGAATGACAATGCAAGTTCCAGCAGAGACGAGAGACATTCCTGTTCTCCAGTGTGTTCAGACCAGCTCCGGGACCCACCCAGTCTTTTATTCAGTGGGTACTGGGGGCTCTTTCTCTGGGGTGAAACACCCAGACCATCAGACCATGAAGCAGACCACTTATCTCCATCTAACGCTGAGGTTAAGAATGATTGGAGTTATACCTCTACTCCAGGCCTTCACAGCAAGCACAGGGACAACTTTGCTTGACCTTTCACAGGAAAATACAGCATCCAAAAAACAGCAATTTGCACAAGCCATGGAAGCAGACACGTTGCTGCTTATCCTGTTATGATGTGTTTACATATAAAAAATTTCCATATCCAACATTATTTGACCCAAGCGTCAATCACACTTCTGCTTTTGCATGATCACCACGTTAATATTACTGAGAGTTGAAAATTAAAAGTGAACAGACATGGGACAACCTTTAGGGGCATATGTTTATGTTACACCACCAAAGAAAGCCAATTTGCTAAAAAGAATTATGGGATGATGGGGGTTGTTGGCTTACATTTGGGCGTGACCACACAAGGATGGCTTTGCTTATAAAAAATGATATTAAACTCTCAAATTCATACCTTGTGGTTGTTGCTGTCTGAGACAAGGGATCTTTGTTGGTGCTGGTCGCGTTGTTTGTGTTACTGTTGTTCAGCTGGACTTGCCTCAGCTGTTGGGATGAACTGGCTGCAAATGCTTGCTCTTCCTCTTCATCCTCCTCACGTCCCTCATCACTGTGGCATCACAATAACTGGTAATTATGACCTATGGTATGCTGGCTTTTGATTTGTTGACTTAATGGTTTATTTTATCGTTTTAAAATTTAGTGGTTACTGTAACTACCACCAGGCTTAATGGCAAAACGCTCCACACTCTGCCCACATGTGTGTTCTGTAAGACTGCCACAATAAACAGCAGATGTTTCCCTACACAGCATTAACTGGTTGGTCTGCACAGTGATAGCACACTGCGTCCCCTGTGAGGTAGGAACTCAATCTTTACTCACACAAGTGGAAGTCAGAAAATAAGTTTACAATGTATCTATTTTGGGGTCTTTATTTTCATACCTCATAAGAACAGTTAAGATTTAATTGTCCTGCTGACCCATTACTCTTCCACATAGTTCCCACCACAACTGAGGCACTATTCACGCTGTCGGACAAGCTGTGCTATTCTCTACTGATAGAAGTACATCTCCTCTGTTATCAATCATCATATTACAACTGTTTTCACTTTATAATCATCTTCAAGTTTGTGACTGCCAATATTTTGCTTCAGTGCTGGAAACAGAAGACAACTGCCTGACAATAAATCCCCTTAACATGATCACAATCAGTTCTTCAGCTGCACAATTATATGCCATGTAAACTTTGTTTCTGATTGAAGTGTCATTTAATGTGCATGCTTCTCTGAACTATGCACGATTGTTCCACATATCCAGAACCTTTCTATATATAAACACAATGGACCTTCTGCCTGCAGAGATTCAGAACTAGCACAAAAGAATTCAGGACAACCAACAATACCACCAAAATTCACTGCCAGAAGCCATATCTCCAGTGTGCTGCCCAACCACAACTCACTGAATAAGGTGCAAACTGTATCAGTAACACACACCCACCCAAACCAATCAGAGATGCAGTCTAATGCGTGCGCGCATCCACGCACGCACACACACACTAACCTTGAGTAGCCAGCACTTTGCTCCTGAATGTCGTTATCCTGTTCTGCTAGGTCATCCAGCGTTCCCTGTGTTGAGCCACCCCATGTAGCATTGGTTGTTCCTTCAGCCAGAAAGCTGTAGCCTGCAATAAACACACTACTTACCCACTGTCACACACATTTTATTAAGGTCCAGAAGCAAGTCATGTGTTCACAGTTACCTGACAAATTGCTCACTCATTAATTCATTCCTTACCTACTTCCCTAACTCATTTCCTATCTCAAATCCTCATTAACTCACTACTAACTTTCATCCCTTGCTTATTGCTTTAATAACTCACTCCTAGTTCACATCTTCACTAACTCAATGAACAGAGCAAACTGACATGCTGATAACAGCCATTTCCTGGAAGCACCTGGCTTCAATCCTAACCAGATGGCTTGCTATTCTTACTGAAGCCCTTCAAGATTTCCTTCTGTGTTTAATTTACACCAGTACTGTCACTATCTCCTTCTGAACCATACCTTAAAAAAAAACAGTAAAGCAGTCCCATTACAGGCCTGGACAGGCCCTTGGGGTTCCAAGAGGTTGAGGCTCCCAGATTTCTGGACAATTGGCACATGAAGGTGGTACGGCTGTCAGCCATATGCACCGGCCACCTCTACCACTGAGGAAATATTCCTGTTACTAATTTCTGTTAGAGGCTGAGTTGACCCCATGGCCATAGTGCGGCCGGGAGGACTATGTCAATGAAAAATTCTAATGACACCATCGGGAACTGCATACGTAAATGTCTTCACTCCTTATCTCCTGTTATATAACCTCTGCCGCAAAATTTATTATTATTATTATCATCATCATCATCATCTCCTTTATGCAGGGTATTCACATTTATATACCTGAAACAAACCATGTTTCTAGGGTATACAGAGTTGCAGCTATTCTGCGCATTCTGTTAATGGTGCATATAGCGCTGTCTGCAATATTAAACCCTTTTATGCTTCTACATTAGCACTTTCCGCAGTGTGTGTGCTGTGCCCAGTACGGCTGTTTTCTGCAGTTCCTTGATATCGTGCTGTCCCGGTATGCTGCTCAAGTATTTTCTGAAGGATTTTGAAATGGTTCCAGTTGCTCCTATTATTACTAGCGTCACCTTTGTTTTTACATTCCACATGCACTGTATTTCTGTTATAAGGTCTTTATATTTTAGAATCTTCTCGGCTTCTTTCTTTATCACATTTCTGTCTCCCGGGATTGCTACATCAATTAGCATACATGTTCCTTTTTCATTATCCCGGATTATGATGTCTGGTTTATTGTTGGGGATGGTTCTGTCGGTTTGCACTTGTTGATTCCATAATATGGTTACCTTGCCCACTTGACTCGTTTCTACCGATTTTGGTACATGTTCATACCAAAGTTCACTGTCTCATTTTACCCCTAGTTGTTGTTGATGTTAATGTTGTTGTTGTTGTTGTTGTTGTTGTTGTTGTTGTTAAAGACAGAAAACTGTACTTTATGATGCTGAATACAATTTCACATTATTATGCTGAGGACACTTTCACCCCTGAGAAGGTAGTTCCATAGATAAAAAACACACGGCTAATGTGAAATCTGCTTAAGAGTGAAAAATCTATTTTCTAAATATAACTATGTCTCTACAGACAAAGGCCACAGCTGATGTGCATCTAGCAGAAGGACAATTTTCAGCTCTCCATGCAGTAACTGTCCTTCTGCAAGACACACATCAGCTCAGAGTTCAGCACTAGCATATCTCCTGGGTTAGCTGATCACCTTTCTTTCAGTCCTTTTCTTTCCTGAGCGGTGCACACAGTTTCCTTCATTTCCCTCTTTGCCTTCTCTACTGATACATTATAGCACTTCGCAGTTGTTTAGTCCACATGGTTATATTCCTAGCTCGTAAGCAAATGGTTTTACCCTTCTTTCCTCTGGTCGCCATTTGTTAGGTGTTCAAGTTATATGAAGCCTAAATTCAAAGTCATGCACAGTCCCTAATCAGATTAAAATAGTCTTAAATCACAAACACAACTGCGATCAGCCCAATTTTTAAGTGGAATATATTAGTCACTGGCCCTAAGCAGTAACAAGTCTGATTTCCCCCTGGTGAAACCATTGCCACATTCAAGGTCGCTCTCATGAGTTCATCAAAGCACATGGTATGCCGAGTTGGTATTGCAGCATCCACCTTTGCAAAAAAAGAAGTTCATGGGATACCTGCAGACAGCAGCAATGCCTAGTGTATGTTGTAATATTATGAAGTTCAGTATCTCCACATCAGTGTAGCAGGGTCTCCAAGGCTTTCCAAGCTCCCTATGTGCAAATTCAGTGAAATCATACCAGAGCATCCCTCAAGGGATAAGAAAAGGCTGTTGTAAAGACAGTGCAACAAAATATACTGTGGATAACTGCAAAGTGTCCTTACAACATTTCACAGTTCCATTAAACAAAGACAGAATCACACCAACACCCATCCATCCATTGACCTAGTCTACTGCTACTGAATCCCTAAAGAGCTGTACTATCCTGGCAAAGAATAACTGAAGGCATTCTTTGAATATACCACAGTTTAAGTACCTGGTGCCTCAGACTTGTCAGCAGAGATGTCACTACATACATCCTGATTGATTGACGACGTCTGGCCTTGATCTTTCCGCATCAGTTCCTCCAATTCTCGTCTCTTAGCCTGCAATTCTGCCTGAAGAAGCAACTGTTGGTGTGTTTGAGCATCTACCTGAAGAAAAAATAAACAAACTGATCCATGAATGACCTTAAGAAGTATGATTAGAGTATCCTTCAAGTCCCTTGTCAGTTATATAAATACATAATAGTAACTTCTATTTACTTAAATATTTTACATATTTTAAGCATTTTATCCAGTGTAAGCGATGTGTCTTTTTATATAAATGCTACTATTGGAACCAGAGCTCCCAGCAGTGTCAGTGTGAACTACTTAACTCAAGACTTGTGTTATAAACCATACGGACATCCTGTGTTATTCACAATAAGTATCCCCTGATGATGGCAACATTAGACGCCAAAACATATGTCGGGAAGTAATTGGTGGTTAATAAAAAGTGCATTGGTTGGTGATTTTGTTTATATACTGAAAATGCACGATGAGAACAATGTAAAACTTTTATTTACTTATTCACATTTTGCAGGAAATAACTGATAATTAATGTGTCAGAATGTGTGACAGCAGTATGCTTTGAATTGAAGGGAATGATAAGAGAGGAGTTCAAAAGAAAATCTCGCAAGCCTGGACATACAGATAAATCAATGTGATCTGCACAGTAACAAAAGGTACACGCGTTTTATGAACACCCTGTGTTATTCAAGGAAAAGAACGGGAATACATAAATATACTACAAGGTAACAAATAAGGTGGAACCAGATTTAAGAAGCAAAAATTGTGGTATTTTTTGTCAATAGTTAAACTTACTTTGTATTCTGATAAAACTAGAGAAAAAATCCATCCTTAAGCATAAGCTCTACTAAAAAGTGTTGTTGTACTTAACAAGCCAGCCAACTCTGCTGAACAAATTGTTCTTATTCTTAAAAAAGGCAAACCTAATGACAGTAAAAATGCATTTATGGAGAAATACCCGGAGAACAAGGTTGTAACAAAGCTGATAATCCACTGAACTGTGCATCACACTGCATCACATAACTGGGGTCTGTCATGCCTCCAACAGTTGTTTATGAACTTGCTGTAAGAATAAAAGTGGTAAATGATAATTTTGCTTCAGTGATAATGGAAGTCCTCCTTCTGGTAACTGTGCTATGAGAATGCTGGTTGTAAACGTAATCGTAAACTTAAAACAATGTATTCCGAATTCTATGGTTATAGGAGGAAGGCAAGCACCAGAAAAATACCCATGAACTGCAGCAAGACCGTCATGTCAAATATATTTATGCAATGGACCAAGTTCAACGCACGTATGGCACAATAAATCAGTCGCTATCATAAACTTCCACACAACCATTAAGAGATCCCTCTTATTTTGCTTTCTGTGAGGGTAAAAAGTAAAACTGTCCAAAATGAAGGGGGTGTTGGTGGTGTAACTCCATACATTCTTAATCTCAGCAACAAGCAACAGATGGAAGTAGTCAGCTTCATGCCCCAGAGCACTGGATGAGAGACTGGATGGGCCCCACAGCCAGGCTGGATGCTATGTACAGAAAAGAAGTCTCTTATCCACCCTGCTGGAAATCAAACCCCTGTCCTTGGTTGTACATCCTGTATGTTACTCACTATAAGCACAAAGTTTTTATTCAACCCCTTATTATGGGAGTACACAAAAGACTCTTTAGTTGTGCTGCATCTAAAGGCTTGCACTTAATTTTACTTGAGTGGGAAATGTCAGTAGCTTATAATTCTACCAACAGCTGACAAACACTCGAACACTGGTATCCATCTGGGAAACTGCACTGTGTCACATCACACTGCTCTCCCTTACCTGTGTGTTTGTTTTCTTTTCACGTCGTGGGAGTTCCCGCTGAAGTTTCCCCAGTTCCCTCCGTGCTGAAACTAATCTCTCCCGTTCTTCTTGTAGGTTAAGTGTTTGCTGACGCAGATCACGAGTCATGGCTTGCACCACTTCTAGTGTGACTTCACAACCTTCTGGCAATCCACTGGCACTGTTTAAATTCAAATGTATTGCTTTATTCTTCTTCTGATGGGAATTTTTGATGGGAGCAAAACAACTCTGCCGGCTTTCAGTTAAAAATGCCAAAAAATAAATAGGAACTTACGATGTCCATGTTTTCTTCAAATGGTTAAAGGACAGGTAAAGAGGGCAGTGGGAACTCTACACGACTATTAACAATTAAAATAGAACACCAAACGCAATATAATAGCCTCCACACTATCCAGTATGACCACCAACCAGCACCATTACTCTCAAAATCCAAATAAATGTATCCAGCTCTACATATGGGTAACAGGAAATCTGGTCCAGCCTACAGTTTCAATATATACCAGAATAATAAAATGATGTCAAAACTCAGTTAATGCACAGGAATCATACTAATTTACTTTTAACGGCATGCCAATGATACTTCCATTTAATGCCATTTTATTTCACAGAATTTTAGCTTTTCGACTCATGTATACCATACAACTTGATAACTGTTTCTTCCTGAAGATAACCACTTACAGGGTCGAAGCATGTTGAGGTTGATTGCATTTTGGTCTGAGACATAACCAATAAATAAGGTGTGTCTGATGGCTTTATTTTCTTTATTAATACAGTAAAACCCACAATTTTATGTTCCTGCATTTTCCATTTTCCGTGATTTTACACAGTTTTTGTATGATCCCAGCCAAATGCCCATATGAACGTTTCCCAGACTTTCCACTGCTTTCAGGTGGTCCCTACAAAAACATAAAATTGGGGTCTTATTGCATAACATCAACAGTATGGACACAAAGTTCTTATAGATTACTAAATATTAAATATACCTCTCATGCACTTGATGTTTGACTGGTGTTCTCTCCCTTTCCACACTGTGTCTCTGCACCCCAGAGGTGGTGCACTGCAGGATCTCTGCTTTTCCACCATCCACTTGCCCTTCTTCTCTGGCTGCTTCTTGGCTCAGCAAGTCAATGTACTGATCTGGTAGCGGCTGCCCACGGTTACGGAACTCTGTCACTGCAGCCAACAGATCCTGCAGATGCTGCAACCGTGCCTTGGCTTCTTGAAGTTGTCTGAAATTGTTTTACATCCTGATACCATCGCAGACAGACTACAGTGTGTAACACCACAGGATGGTTGAAAAATGATTACCTGGAAAAGCTGTGGAAGTGGTTGTGGCCCTATTTCAGACACTAACCTGATATAATTGCCTGGGGGGACTAATGGAAAGCATGAAAAATTCCGAAAGATAGTCAGTCTTCAAACTGAGTGGAATTTTCTGCTGACTTAATCCTTCCAGCCGCACTATGGCCCTGGATTCAACTCAGCCTCTAACAGAAATGCGTACCAGGAATATTCCTGGGGGTAAAGGTGGCTGGTGCATAGCAGTGACAACCTTACCACCTTCATGTGCTGACCCTCTTGAAATCTGGGAGCCTAAACCTCATGGACCCCTAAGGGCCTGTCTGGGCCTGTAATGGGATAGCTTCACCTTAGCTTTTACCCCCAGCATGTAAGTCTAAAGCTAAAGCGCCACACTACCCTGACCAGTGCTTATGAGAAGATGACACTAAATGTCTTGAAGAAACAGGCTGGAAAGAATGATTGGAAATACTGTATGAAGAGACTCTGGTGGGCTTCTTTGAACAAGATTACGTATTTCGCAATCAGCTCAATGAATATCAATTGTTGATTGAACACCCCATATAGTGGAGTTATACTGAGGCCACCTTCACTACTGTTTTGCACTGTTATCCTCTTCTGGCTGCCTCACCATTATGGTCACATAAATGGACCTGAAGGGGAATACAACAGCATGCCCCAAGTGCTGTCATCCTCACCATCCATGTCACTTCTTTCTGTTGTCTTATTACACGTAATTTTATGAAGAGAAAAAAAAAAGAGTTTCTTTTGTCTAGTGCAAAGTACAGACATGAATGTTGAGAAGCAGAAATCAGATACATACACAGTCTTGTGCTGAATATCCCTTGCTCTCTCTACTTCTGAGCCAGCCTGTACAATGTTGTCAGGTTTGCTGCTTCCACTGGCACTGGTGTTGCTGTTGCTGCATGCCACACCTTTAACACTGCCCCTTTTACTCCTATCTCGCTTCTGTCGTCGCAGGTTTACCGCTTGCTCTTCGTGTTCCAACTCCTCACCATCTTCTCTTGCTCCCTGTCCATCCTCAATTCCAGTCTGCACATAATACATGAAGCACATTACCTTGCATTGATACATATCTCAAATTTAAACTGTCACTAAATAAAAATGTGGTGGGTAATCCCATGACAGAGTTTCCTCAACTCTCCTCTATCCCCTCGTAAGCACTCTTCTTGTATCTGTGTCCATTCTTTCCCTGACCTCTTATTTTATCCGTTTGTTGTTTATTTAATAATGTTGTCATGAACTAAGACTATACAGTGTTAAAAGGTAAGAGGACTACAGAATAATGAATTTTAAAGGCTGCAAAATGTGTGATCACGGTCTAATTTGAGGTACTGTCCTGGTATTTGCAAGGACAGAGTGAGGAAATCCATAAAAAACCTGGTGTTCTGAGATTCAAACTGGGCACTTTATGAACACAAGTCAGAATCATGACCACTTCAATGTACACGCTCAGCATGATATCGGAGTAGGATGACTCATTATATGAGAATAATACACAGGATGAGTGCTAACAACAGTACACCAGGCAAGATTCAAAATTCCACGCCATTATTGCACGTTAACAGTCCATAATTAATGACATGCTCTGTCTACACCCACCTCCATGGTTCCATTACTGCCCCCAGCATTCTGAGCTGCAGGCACAATGCCTTTCAGCTGCGCAAGCTGTGCTTTCATCACGTTCAGTTCTGCAATCTTGTCCCTCACTACATAGTCTGGTTCACAATCTGAGCACTCTGCCTCACCATCTTCACTTCCATCCTTGCTACTCCCAAGGCCTACCTGTGAACCTACATTCACAAACACACCCATAAATTTATACAAAACTTATTTATCCAAGAATAATGACAAAAAAATTTCCCTGAAAATACCTGTGTTAAGCTTTACTAGCCTGCACTGCACTACTGTAACAATATATGCACACAATCCAACTGCCTGAGCCTTGCACTTTTCTCAGTTCTAACAACATTAGCATTCATTAAAATCCAAGCAGAAGTCCCACAGAACTGGAAGATTCACTACTTCCCATTGCTGGATGGTAAGGAGGCATACCGGGTGACCCTAACTGGTGAGCTGTGATTACATGGGAGCTTCAGAACCCCAAAACAAGTTAATACATAATGCAGAAACACAGCAAACAACCCCTGAACATGTTACAAAAATTAATATGTTTGTTGAAGAGCATTTTCATTTCCAAAACTTGATACGTACATTTCATTTAAACCTGTGTCTGAAAATTTACACTAAAGTTTGTAAATATTACAGACCAAACAGACATCAAAGATTAGATGTTGCAATTCATTAAATGTAAAATATGTTACACATGTTTCAAACCAACATTACATCTCAATGAGCTTCATATTTATGTTATGCCCTCATTTTTCATGCAATGAATCATTTTAGCACATTCACAATGAAAAGTTGAAAATATGTAGCTTCATCACAGCTGTCAGTCTGTCCATAACAACTCTACAATCTGTGAACACACTTTCATGAAATTTCACAGTGGGAAAACTTACAAAAATCTGTGAACACAATGCCCTGTGTACGTTTTGTAACTTGCTCAGCAAAGTACGAGTAGCAGAACAGTGATACAAACCAAAATAAACTTGCATTACAACTTTGAACACAAATGTCTCAGAAAAGTACACATTAGTTTCACAGATGAAACATGCACACAGACAGACCTTTTACCTTGCATAAGTTAAAATAATCAGTTCAAGACTCATATTTACATGATCCTTTTGCCTCATTTTGATCGTTTTAAGTTCCTCTTTCATTCACAAGTTATGTGATGCTGTTTCTAACCTGGCAGGCACACGTGAACAAGGCAATAAACCTTTTGGTTCCATACAGCCACAGAACATCTTGAACAGCTAAGCAACTATCAGCTTCTCAAGTACTCCACTTCAAGAAGTTAGTTGGCATGAGCCAGGTTGTTTGTAAAGTGAGTGTACTATTTACCTGTAGTTAAACAGGGATGATTGTTGAGAGTTTGGAACTCTGCCACTAGATGGTCCATATGCTGCTTCTTGTACTGCAGTTCTTGTAGCTTATCTTGTAACACTAGGTGCTCAGAAACTAGTTCTTCATCTCCCTCCCCAAGCAGCTGCACCAGCTGAATAATAATAATAATAATAACAACAACAACAACAACAACAACAACAACAACAACAACAACAACAAAAAGACATGATGAAATAGCAAAAGTTACACACCAGAAACTGGCAGAAGCAGCTGAACTAACTGAAGACAAATGCCCATACTATAGGTACAAACCAGCAAACGTGCTGGAGAATGACAACTTCAAACTGTACTGGAATCGCGGCATTATTACGGACAAAACAGTACCTTCCAACAGACCTGACATAACTCTCACAAACAAGAAAACAAAAAATACCTTCCTAATAGACACAGCTATTCCAAATACACACAATCTCGCCAAAACAGTAACTGAAAAACAAAACAAATACCAAGAACTGGCGAACGAAATACGTGTTATGTGGAAGCAGGACGCAGTACAAGTGGTCCCGATGGTAATCTCGGCCACGGGAATAATTCCAAAGTCACTGTCACAAAGTCTAAAGAGACTTAACCTGCACCCAAACACATATATACAAATGCAAAAAGTGGTAATTCTTGGCACATGCTCAATTGTAAGAAATTTCCTAAATTACACATAAGACCACTGAGCCTAATCCTGTTGATGATACATCCCAGGATAGGTGAATATTTCCCAGCTAAAGCTAAGAAGTGAGAAATTCGAATAATAATAAAATTAGTCAAGTGGGCAAGGTTACCATATTATGGAATCAACAAGTGCAAACCGACAGAACCATCCCCAACAATAAACCAGACATCATAATCCGGGATAACGAAAAAGGAACATGTATGCTAATTGATGTAGCAATCCTGGGAGACAGAAACGTGATAAAGAAAGAAGCCAAGAAGATTCTAAAATATAAAGACCTTACAACAGAAATACAGCGCATGTGGAATGTAAAAACAAAGGTGATGCCAGTAACAACAGGGGCAACTGGAACCATTTCAAAATCCTTCAGAAAATACTTGAGCAGCGTACCAAGACAGCGCGGTATCAAGGAACTGCAGAAAACAGCTGTACTGGGCACAGCACACACACTGCGGAAAGTGCTAATGTAGAAGCACAAAAGAGTTTAATATTGCAGACAGCGCTACATGCACCATTAACAGTACGTGCGGAATGGCTGCGACACTGTGTACCCTAGAAACATGGTTTGTTTCAGGTACGTAAGTGTGAATACCCTGCGTAAAGGGGGTGATGATGATGATGATGATGATGATGATGGTGGTGGTGGTGGTGGTGGTGGTGACAATGACGACAACAACAACAATAAAAACAATGACATCATCATCATCATCATCATCATCATCATCCCGCAGCTTCTGTTCTTTCATATTTTTAAAACAAAAAGGAATCACTGGTCAAGAAAAATGTGTAAAAAATGTAAGTCTTTTGGGAGAATATACCTGATTTCTATTCTCATGGAACTCATGGAGAGCATGAAGCCTATCAGCAATGTGCTGTATGTTGCCTTGGAGACTGGCTGAAGTACTGACACCATGCTGAGTTACTGGGGCCTGTGAATTTGAAGTTCCATTTGTACACCCTGCAGACCGTTCTTCCCCTACTGGCAGGACAGCACCAGGACACTGGATGCCAACAGCACGTGCCATTAACATGCCCTGAACAAACACAAATACATCTATATTATTTGGATGATACTGATGTAGTGACTGGCACCAATTTTCAGTCCTTGCTGCTAGTTCTCCACACTGTGATCTAATAATGCCTTCAGCCTTTAAGGCCCAACTGCAAATACATGTACCACCTAATTTAACATCAAAGGACCGTACATTCTGCCCACACAGTCTAGTTATGTGTTTCATATGATTCTAAAAACAAACTGTTTTCTTCTACAGCATTAACCCATTTCTCTTTGTAATGGGGACTCTATAAAAATTTGAGGCAGGAATAAAGTTGTTAAGTATCAGTTACAGGACATACAAGTTTTAAAGAGTTAAGACACTGATGCCAAAACCCCTAAGGACAACGTACATAACCACATGCCTCTGCCTGGAAGAGTAACACAGTGACGCACTTTACTTTCCAAGGTTCTTTGTGTACTGATCATGCAGCCAGCAGTTACCATTAGTTGTACCATGTACTCAATTCCATGGAGATACTTGTTATTTTTGATGAACAATGAGTGTTGAACTGCTTATCTTTATCCCAATATTGGCGTTGCAGTTAATTTAATTTTGCAGACATGTATCAAAAAACATGCACTAATATTCACAAAATGGCTGCACTACAGGACTTGTGCAAAATTAATATGGCTGAATCTTAAAGTATTAAAACACTGAGGACTTCAGCAAAATATTGACAGCATACAAGTTGATTTTTGTGGTTTATTTTACAGTTCTGTCAATATCTCAGACCACACTATGTCAAATGACAAAAAGAAGGGTAACTGATGAACTGTAAGAACTTGAAAGAATGTGGTTATATCCTAATTGAGGTACTGCCCAAGCATTTCCATGAGGGGACTGTGAAAAATCATGATATTCCTAGGTCACATTATATGACCTCTGGGTTTGACTCCAAAAGCAGAAGTGCCATCCACTCAACTGTAATGTTTCATTCAAGATTCTGTTGTGCGTATGCTGTCACAATACATGTTCGCATCTCAAGGTCTTATGGATTGGTCTAGTCTACATACCAAGGACTACTACAAGTTCTGAAATTTCCAGTCTAGATGACATGGAACAATCAAGGTAATGAAATCAAATGGATTCAAAGCACTCTAAATAAAGTTTGAGAAGTGATGCTGTAAATATTCCATGCTTATAAGCAGACAGTTACACGTTAGTTTTATTTCCAACTACTGCAAAAAGCTTAGTTTTTGTGCTGCTACATGTTGCGGCCATCACGAGTTATCATGCGGCATGATAGTTCCTGGAGTGAACGCTGTGTAACAAAAACCTTGGATCTCCACTCCACCAAAACAGAAGACATTTAATGCTGCAACATGTTTGGAGACAGCTTTTTTACATTTTTTTACATCTTACATTTTAATACTTCACTTGTATTTTCATGTAAATAATTTTTAGTAATATGGCAATTCAAATGACTGCTGTATGGCACTGGTGTACATATTTACCATTTACTGACATATGGTATGCTGCTTGTGTCTCTATATTACAGCTCCCTGACAACGGCTACAATAGGTGGACACAACATGCAGAGTGCAAAAACTAGCTTTGTGCAATACTTGGAAATAAAAATAGCGTGTAGAAGACAACTACACAGAATATGTATGACATTCAAACAGAGGGTTGTCGCAACCTTTACCTGTGCTGCTCTTGCTTCTTTGAGCTGATCCTGTGCTTTCTGTTGAAGAGTTAGTAAAGCAGCCTGGTGTTCCTGTAGGACCTGCAACTGAGAAGTAATCAAGCATTACATCATCACTATGCTCAGGGACTTTCAGGAAGATCTGCAACCCTGCAAAGAACCTATTAAAACACCTCTCTTCACACTTAAGAACTCAACAAACATGGAATTTATTTTAATTTGATACTATAGAATTTTACCAAAAAAAACTACAGAGTCATTTCAGTGTTCATTATATTGGACAATTGTAATGACCACTTTATACGAAGAACTACAAGCACTCCACTGCATATCAGCATTCACATCCAAAACATAACACACTTTGTGTATTACAACGAAAAATGTCTCTGGCAAAAACTGTAGGGAGGGATTAACAAAAGTGCCCCTTCTTCTCCTGGGGTTTTCTTGAAACAAACTGTACTGAAACTGCTTACTTTAAGAACAATCTTATCAGTACATACTACTATTACCATGGACCAACACAAACGCACGAACAGCTCTGATGTGAGCAGTGGTGGTGCAGGGAAGTCAGAAAGTAGTTTATGACCAGTAAGCAGCGGGTTCCAGTGAACAATACATGGTCTGATGTGCTGTTGTGTCTTGTGAATGCAAGTTAATACCATTATATGCCATTCTGTTCCATTGCACCTGGTTAGCACTGTGCATAAATTTGAATCTAGTGATGTTATGAACTGAATAGCTAACAAATGATGACCAGTGAAAAGTGACAGGAACTTATGTTTGTGACAAAACCTATATGTTTTCTCCACATGGTTACCTTACAGATAAGGGACCCTAACCACACTGTCAAGGTCAATGCTTTTCTTGTCAGTCAAGAACAGCAGCAACTAGGCCTGAGACACAGAAAACAGGATGAAAGTTTTTAATACAAAAAGAAAATGGTTATTAGATGTTGTGTTTGGTATAGCGTCTGGAGGTATCTGTTTTGTTTGGTATAGTGTCTTGAAGGCCCTGGACAGATAAAGAGAGAGACATTATACTGCCATAGCACAAAAGTAGTGTTTTATCCATTTTGCTTGCTATCAGAAACAACTGTAAACCTCTGGGATGACACGTCTTACTTCTTGTACCCTAGACTGTCAGAGACAAAACTTTTCACCTGAGAAGCCACCGGGGGCTCAAGTAAGTACCCCTTCTGCTTTGCATTCAGGAGGTCCTAGCTTCAAACCAGCTATCGTAAATAAAATTTTTGTGGGTTTTCTCAGTCCCTCCAAGCAAATTTTGTGACAGTATTTCAAATTACACTGTAATTTTTTCACTCCAACTCACCAACCACCCTACCATTCAACACTGTATAGTCTGAACTCTGACATGAAGGGACTGAACAGTACAGTGATGGCCAAAGGACCAGCCATTAACTTCTATGGGCAAATGGTAAAAAACTTGTTTTACAGTACGATGATTGTCTCAGTACATACACAGAGTATGTAGAAAATAGTTTATACTTTGCACAGTATCAGTGTATTAACCTTGTCACTGGTGTGTGCTACCGCAACACAGTGCTCAGAATGTTCATACTGACAACCCTTGGCACATGGGCTACCACAACCTTCAGTAGTGAATTTGAAAACTGAAATTTTAGCGCACCCTTTTGGTAAAATGTGAATATTTCATGACCCAAAAAAGACAACATTATGAAATACACAGCATTTTGTGAAGGAAAAAAATGGAGATTGTGCAGCATGTCTCAAAAAATTAAGTAAGTACACTCATCAGCTAAGTATATAAAATGCGTTCACTGAGGGGTAGTGGTAGGCACTTCCTATAAATAGCACACATGTTGGCTAAAGGTTGATGGCACATATTTGAGTTGCATGTCTGCTAGATAATAAAGTACCCTCCAAGGCTACCTATGAAAGAATTGAAACTTCTGGAATTGTAATGGCACATTTTCGTATCAACTGAAATGGCAAGTATCAAAAGCGAGTTGCATTTATAAATGTGCAGAAAACCCCAGGAAAAGGGCTGGCCTACTCAGTTATAAAGTAGCAGTTAAAGGAATGAGGACGCAGGAAATCACCTCATAGATATGTAATGGAATTACTCTCTGACAGCCTCCTATAAGTACGGATATAATTATTTACCCTTCTTTGAGATTCCTCCACTTTCATTTTCAATTCATTTCGCCGTGCTGAGTCTGATGACTTCAGAACAGCGCCACTCTGGAAATAAAGTATAACAGAGTTTGTTGAGCAATAACAATTTGGGTATCTCTCTTCTCTGTGATAACTTTTAGTAAAGTTCTGTTCTTCTATTAACAGAGACACGTTGATGGTATCACTATCATTAATGTACATCCAACTGACAGATTTTCATTAGATTTGGAATGAACATCAAATCTCTACACAATATTCAACCTTCGTAATTTTTGGTTTCCTATCTTAAACAATACCAACTTTTTACCTACACAACCTCTGGACACTGAAGCAACACTGGTACTGTTTGAAATTTTGTGTGATAACATATCTTTGATATACATGTAATCTGTGTTAATGTCAATTTTGTAGAATGTAAACAAAATGACTCAACAAAAACTCTACATCTGGCTGTTAGTTGCACAGATATAAATACAAAATATTTTTTTCTATGTTAACAATTATAAATATATTACAAAACTGCAAGGCCACTTCCAACAAGCTTTCATTATTGAGGATCTACACCAGCAAAACTGTGTGGCTGGTTCTGACACACTTACAGTAGTCAGGATCTGCACTGGCAGAAATTGCGACAGTGTTTCTTACAAACTTACAGTAGTCAGGATCTATACTAGCACAAACTATGCACAGAATATACCACTAAAATGCATAGTTAGGTAAAACACTTTGTTGTTCTTGATGCCCTGCTAATGCAGAACTCATTCAAAAGTTGGTGTGGAAAGGCAGACAGACAGGATAACATAAGCCTTACAGAACAAGAGAAGTAACAAGTTTGTCCTCTCTCACAGACACATACTAGTTCTTCAGACTCAGGTCTGCCACTAGAAGAGCCCTCAGCTAGTCTCCTGCCCCCTCCGGGTGTAACTGAACTGGCATGGGAGTTGACACTGACACTAGGCAGATCGGACGCACAGTTTCCAACTTCAGGGCCACACTGAAACCGCACACTGCCTTAATACCTTTGACATCAACATAAGCACATTTTTGTACAATGCATGTTGTGTGCACTGTACTGGCTGCAGCAGAGTAGAACTGTTGAGACCTAGCAGGTGAGCTGCACTAAGCACAAAGATGTGTTCCAGCTAGGACCATGTCATCAACAACTTTGTCCTACACAGCTTGTGTTTAAAGCTACCATGTTCAAGCAATAGCCATGTATATACCTGTGTTGAATTTAATGTGTACAGCACTAAGAATAGACTGTAATGCCTTATGTTATTTTACTTCCAATGGCAACGAGACAACTTCACAAGGCATACTGTTTTCACCCAATGCATGAAAAATGAAATTCATTAAAAAAGTTAGGAGGATGAGACAAACATGTGAATAGAGCAAGCAGGAGCCTATATCATTTCTTCCTTTGCAATCACCCTAACAATCAGACCTGCTTGAAAATTGACAAACTTGACGCAGCAGAGCCATCTCAGAACAGCTGACAGTAATTCAGATCAACATCGAATTACCTGTTGTTACAGAACACCAATCTTGGCAGCAGAAAACAAATTCAACACCATCAATACTGATGTCCACCACCAAACCCAATCCTGAGCCAGTTCCATTCATCTCCCTCTGTATTACCACTTTTTCAAGATCCACCTTAATGTTACTCATTTTTCTTGGTCTGCCAAGTTCTTATTCACCAATAACTTTCCTCATTAAAATTCTGTATGAATTTTTTGTGTGCGCCATCCTAGCCACATGCCCAGGCCACTGTAGCTTCAAAAATTTCAGATGCCCCGAATGAATCATGACTTCCCAGTACTTTCATGACAAAAGCATGACTATGGACCATATCCCCAGCCCCTTCAATACAGTTCTGTTTTCTCTACAATCCATTCTAATATTATCCTCCCATGTTCTCTCTTCCCTTGTGGTATTTCAACCAAATTGTTACATACACTGTCATAAGTAAGGACATGGTAGTTAACAGTGAAATGCATTTGGTGTTACAGAACACGTTAATAGTTGGCAATCCATTATTGGCTAGCAATATTTCCTGGCTGGATGAAGAACTGAAGGCAAAAGTTAAAGCTGCTGTGAAAAGCATTACTAAAGGAACACAAACTGCAGTTATGGAAAATTTCGGTTGACACGTCCAATTGGTACTGGATGCACAGGGCTCACACAGTGAACATGCTTTCATGTAAATAAAATCTGCAGTGCATTATTAGTGTTGTGACAGCAGAACAAGTGCTCTAAGTGCAATGCATCAATACAGACCTTTGAAAGTACCACGTCCTTGAGGTCTCTGTTCTTCTGGGACATGGCGCTACATCACTGGGTGATAGGTGCCCTACATTTCAAGACATTATGGTGGTCTGCCACCATGCACTCGGTGTTGCAGCACCACATCCCCAAAGAATGGAAACCTGAACTACCCTGCTGCAAAAACTCGAAACCTTATACACCGTGTTCTTTCTGATGGCCCTGTATATTCCCTTTTCCCATATAATCTACATGCCTGGGCCACTTGAGCTTTCCTAATTTATGAACTTTTAATCAATTTATATAATATTACACAAAAAAAAGTCATCAGGTACCTTACTATTAATTTCCTTCAGCCTCATGTTGCGTCACTCCCTCATGTCCAGACATTTTCTTCAACACTTTGTTAAAACAGTAACATAAATAGGGTTTTTTACAAAGACAAAATAATGATCAATCACTATAAAGACCCACTTATGTCAGTGGGCTACATGCATGGTTAGTATTACTAATATTCGCCTACAAATATTCATGTTTTTAAACCTGGGCACACAAGCACATATAAAAGCTGATGTCACCTCCACTATGCTTTTCCCCGATTTAGTTTCTTGGACCTTGGGCTCAAAGTCTTTGTCCAAAGAAGGAAGGAATGCTTGGAGCTTCCCTTCACTCTCTCTCAGATCTGCCACCATCTTGGACAACTTGTGATAATGGGCTAGGTGGCGCTGTGTAATCAACAGTAACTGGTTATGATACAGTACAGTTCTCACTAATTACACAACTTATAATTGAATGTGAAACAAAAAAATAAACAGCAATAAAGTTCACTTTACAACAGGAGCATGTTTCATGTTTATTTACATACAGCACTGTTTGTTGTTTGAAGAAACAGGTGTCCACTCATCTGACGTGAGCTCATTTTGCAGGCTGGCAAGTTGATGATACTATCAATAGCACAGACTACATTAACATTGAATATAAAGATGATTAGTGAATAATGAATTGGAAAGGATGTAGAAGGAAATGGGTGTGGACTAATCTGGGATACTAATGCAGAATCTGCCTGGAGGGACTGAGGAGAACCATGAAAAACTTCAATCAGGCTATCTGGTCTCCAGGCTAGGATTTTAATCCAGGACCTCCAAAAATGACTTAGAAGTGACACACATTCACCTGCACCACTTGTTACCATTGTGCATGCAACAATATGCCAACAGCCCAACCCATGTGTATGCTCAGTGATACCTCATTTTCTTTGCAGTCACCATTCGCAAATTAAAACAAGCTTAGCAAGTCATAATAAATACTGACTGAAATCTGGGACATTATCCATCATCTCAGGCTATAAAAAACCTACGATGATTCAGAGGCTATAAATGCCACCATTTTCAGGTGGAACGGGAAAAAGCGAGAAACTACTCTGGTGGCCCCATCAAAAAGAGCTAGCCTGAATCCTGGGATCAATAAATATATTCCATATTTAACTTACTGGATCCCCTGAATTCTTGAGCGTGTCCATCAGAGAAGACGTCTGTTTGATGTAATCATGGATCTGGTTCAAGCGACAAACAACTTGATTTCTGTCCGGCTAGAACAATGCATACAACATCATTAACACTCACTAGCTGACTAAAAAGTAACCAACTAAACTGACTAATAAACTAAGCTGATGGCAAACTACTTCCTTCGGCAGTTAAGTTATCCAATGGGTCAACAAACCTTCCCTTATACACTCCCTACACTCCCACAGCTCCCCACCATTATCACACAAGCATGACACTGATCCATTACCTTAAGGCAGTTCAATCCAGTTCACATCTTCACAAACTTACTTCTTCAAGATCCATTTTAAAATTACCCACACCTACACCTACGACTGCCACACGATCTTTCTTCATAAGACTCACGTCCTCTGCAATATGATAACAGTGTTACTGGATCAGTAGTTCCCAGCTTTTTGAAGGATTATGGTGCCTTCATCTTCAGGGTCTTCGAAATGCTAACTACTAGCCCAGCAATACAGCGTCACATCCTAGAAGATTTAAGTCTTCAACAACACTGCTGTGAGAACCTCAAATCTCACATGATTTTTCATCTTGAATTTTACACTCTCTTGCATGAATTGATTTCCTTGTTGGTTTAATCTCCTGATTAATATTAACCTTTATCCTACCAGCAGTGGGTATTTAAATATTAGCGCATGGTTTAGGAAAAACATTAAGTATTATTTGAACAGAAAAAGATAAAATTATGAAATAAATGGCATTTTGTGGAAAATAAAACACAGATTATGGATCATGTCTTAGAAATTCAGCAAATTTCCTTGCTGCCTAACTATATAAACTGAATTTCTAGGGGTGTTTTTGTATGTGCATTTGCATATGAGAATGCGTATCTCTAAAGGGTTAAACAAAGGGTACAAACTGTGAAGCCCCTTATATGTAATGTTCTCCCTCCTCCTATCATTTCATCTTACTTGGTTCAAAGACTCCTCTCCAAGTTATTTGATTATTACACTATCCCACTTAAAAATATGATGCCAACAAATAAAGAACTGTCTGCGTAACATGTGCGCAGTCTTCTTGGATATAACACTGCGAAGAGTGGCAGATGTGTAAACACATTTTAAAGACAACTTCTCCCTCAATTTTCAGAGCAGAAGAAATCTTCCACCCTCACGACAGAAGCAGCAATCTCCTTTGAAATTATGGTACCTATATACCAGACTACAAGGTATCATGACACACAAGACTGTACCTGAAGTATTCACAGCTACAAGAATGTCAGATGTCATCTGTACCTTAACACACCATTAGTGGCATTTATGCTAATTCTTACCATCTTGGTGATATTGGTGCTCTTGCTCTCCCGATCTGGCAACACATTATGCGGTGTCCTGCTTCGCCTTGAGCTACTTGATGTAGAGGCTGATCCCTCACTATGTCCATTAACATCTGGGGTACAGCGATTCATTACACTCCATGACATTTGCTGCAGCAAAACACAAACATGATACTAATTGCTATACTATAACCTACTAAATGCACTATTTCACAGTTTCAACTGATTTTCACTTCACTCCAACATGGTTCGACACTTCACCACATCATCTTCAGGGAGTGCACCAATGTTTTTCTGCTGATAGGCTCACTGTGCTATCTTCGTTTGCTGCGTTGTTCTTTTTCTTGAGTGTGCGCTTCATTAGTTGTGTGGCATTGTACATGCTGTTGTCATAATTTATTCCTGTTGTATATCTTGGTGTGTATTGCTTTGTAGTCATCAACCAGTTGGTCTGTCATTGGCATGTATCTTGGTGAAGCTTGTGAACTTCCATGTTTGAGATTTCAGACTCCTATGATTACATTCTGTTACCACCATTTTAACTTTCCATGACTAGTAGCAACAAACTGGGCTGAGACCATGTGGGTGGCAAGTTGGCCTCTCTCATGCTCCTGCTATTGTCTGGATCATTCACTTCTTAGTCAGGCTGTTTTTCCTTAATTCAGGTCAAGTGCTTTATGAAATGGGCCTCTCCTTCACCCACTTAATGTAGGTTAGGTTTTTTATGTGTTCTGAGGTTATTATTTTATATTTTATTACTGGCATTTCATATGTTTTTGGAACCAAATCAGTGTCTTATATTGAAAATGGATTCTGGCATTTACGATGTTTTCAGTCCCAATTAACCCTTTAAAGACAAAGCGTGTCTGTTTTATACAAGGACGCTGTAAACACTCTCCACTTCGGTTATAAAAAGCAATCTCTTAATGTTTTATAAGGCAAAAGTTGCTGTTTGTTCTGACATCCATACAAAACATATAAACGCAATGTGGGCACCACGTAGAATTTTTTAATGTTAAACCTCGTCATATGTAAAGTTACCGCTAGGCTTTAAAAGGTTAATTGCTAACATCAAGACTACTGTATAATTTCATGGCCCTAACTACAGACAACCTTATGTCCACCACTTCTGACAGGATCTGTCCATTAGCCACAGCAGCACACACTATGTATAATGTGACACACCTGCAACAGATGACCGTGACGGCACACAGACACAGTCTGACTTTGCTCCAACTGGTATCTCACACACAAACAATGTGCAGCATCTTATGCTGCATCCGAGGCCAGTTTCAACACTTCCCACAAGTAATGCATATGAGTCAGACTGGGCCTGAGTACAGTGACATTACAGCCACCATCAAAATTGGTATTGCCCTGAGAGGACTCTGAACAGTTCACAAACCAAGTTATCATGACAAGCTAAATCTCAAAATAAAAACTGAGATGTGTAAAAATGAAAATATAAAGTAAATGAAGTTTTGTGAATGCACCAAACAAAATATGTTAGATTACCTGTACCTTTGATAATTTGTGCATCTTCTCATGGTCACTGCCATGGATAACTGGACATTATGCTGTATTAAAAACAGAAGTTGGTGTGTTGTATAACATAAACAAAAGCTGTGAGCCACGTGTTACCTGCTCTTCTCCATGAGAGTAGTGAGGTGATGCAAATCTGCTGTTGTCATGTACTGCACCCCCTTCTGGCCCTGGGGAACCAGAAAGAATTTATTACTAAAAATTGAACAAATAATGCTAAACCCACCAAATCAAGCACTAAGGCAGGGAATGTGTGTTATAACACTTCACTTTTAAAGGCAGGATGTTACCCAATTATTCAGCAAAATGATTTAGCAATGACATAAATTCACAGACTATGGCAACGTTCAGGTGATTAAGTGCACTGTCACTGCACAAAACGTTCATAACCCGTCACACGGACCTGGTGGTTGCATAGTAGCACCAGCATAATCCTCCTCTTGAGTACATCCATTTGCTGTCCCAATTAATTCCACTAGCTACTGCCCACTCACCCTCCTTCCACAAAAAATATTTTCAGCTGTTGAATATGCACAAATAATCTGCAAAGTTACGAGTAACCCAAACAAGTCAGGGTAGCACCAAACAGCAGACAAATACACTACATCATATTTGAACTGAATTATTACTTCTTAGGTGGGGGAAGTGTCATTTAAAAGTTGGCACCATTTCCTACGATGGCGTGCCACACCTAATGAGCAACTCCAGTATTTTAACACACTGGTGACTGATGTCATGCTCTGCTCATATCGAAGAAGACCGCAGACCATGAAAAGTCCAAAAACTTACTGCTTCTTACTTTTGGAACAGAAAATTTACTGTGTTATGCTGTTATAAAAAATCTAGCAATTCTTACATATAACAGGCTTGCCAGCATCAGGTTTGCATTAACACACGATTATGTTACATTTGTGTGCTGTAACTGTCACAAAATATTACCAAAATCACAGTAGTCAAGTGATGCTGACTGAGTATTACTTGTCTTTCGTGTTCGAGTGTGTCCCACATCTGGTGCAGGCTGCCAGTCCAAGGTAACCTACAAGGAAATAAACAGTTCACACAAAGGCAGTGACATACAGTGCAACACAGGCCAACAAACATGGCGATGGACTTCCGGGTAATGTGAAAGTGGTAACACCTGTCTACAATGTAACTAACTGTATGCAGGCAGTGCGAAAAGAAAAGCACATAACCCTCAAAGTGGCAGCGGACATGTTTAAATAGCTAGGATCATTCTCACAGTGTACCTGTCGGTGTTTCATTTTTAGTTGTATTTTTACACTCACATTTTTATAATTTGTGCTCTTCAATAAATATTATTATTTAGGGTGATCAAATCAAGGTACATAAAATTGGCACAGCATGCATGACATATGGTAGGAAAGTGAAATGCATATAATATTTTGGCCAGCAGCAAGAAGAGGAAATGACCAAATGGAAGAATTAAGCATAAACAAAAGCGTAACATTAAGCTGGATCTAAACTTATAAGGTGGCAGGGACTGGAATGAATTAATGTGGCTCAGAGTAGGAATCAGTGACAAATTCTGTTCCACATGACACAGAACCTTCAGATTCAATAACATACTGTGAATTTCTCAACTACCTAAGCAAATGTTCATTTATCAAGAAGGATTCTGCCCCATGCAGGCACTCCACCACCCCGCCAGCAAGCCAGTCTTAGGGTGTCACTGTGTCTGTATGTCTGTTCCCCACCCTCCTCATAGTTTTCAACCAACTGACAACACAAATAACATCATTTTATGCATATGTATCATGTAGTATAATATGGTGGACCTAATGAAGCCAAAACAACTGTTTTATCTGGTGGTCAGCCAACTCCCACTTCCCACCAGTCTTTGTATGGTCTCCACGTAACATTACATAACTAAACAAAAACTGAAGTCAGAGAACGCAAAGTTCAAACAGTACTACTACTAAACACTGTCTCACAAAACTGTAAACCAATTCCATCCTGTTCACATCCTCACAGAATGCATCCTTAAGATAAGTCTTAATATTACTCCCTTACCTCCCATACCATATTCTTTGTTATTTTTTTCATGAGGATTCCCACAGAAGTTTAACACACATTTATTACTTCCCCCAAGCAGTCTATGTAACAATGCAACATTTGTTAGCTTCCCACTTCCTACCATGGCCCAAACACAGAACACCCACTGACATCACATTTACTCCACTACGCCATATGGACATCACATCACATGCTCCGATCTACCAGAACATGATAACGATAAGCAACAAACAAATCAATGCTTAATGCTCAATTGTTTCTTTAGACTCCGCTCATACCTCACAGAAAACACACCAACAAGAATAGCCATGGATGTGAAATGTGATTTACTTTGGTGCCCTATCACTCACACCTACGGTATTATATACAGGAGACACTGTGGTACTCAGTACACATGCAACCGTATTCCAGGTGAAGACTTCCGCCTGTCACAGCTGAATACTTAGCCCACCACTATCACCATCTTCTGACTAGCTTGACAAGAACTGAGCTAGAGGTACCACAAACTTCCTGAGTCATCACTCCTCAAGAGTTATTTGATTTCAAACACCTGCAAATTCATGGTCCTCTAGTATGGTAATGGCATACAACTCAGTACCACACAAAACAAAGCTGCAAATGGTGTACTCCATGATGCAGTACACAGAATTGTACAATATGTTCTTTATTTCTAAATATACTTGCTTTGGAAGAGGCTACGGACCTGTCGTAAGAGAGATAACAGAATGAACAAGTGAATAAATACTGTTTCAGAGCATATGTGTTAATGTAATTTCGTTTATGCCCATAAGTGCGGCCTTCCCCGAGCTGAAATCACGAAGCTCATGAATATTTTACGGTACTTTGTTCAGACCTCTTGTACAATATTTCACCCGAATGAAAAAATACATATAGAAAGTACGGACAGAAATTCATTTATAACCCTAAGTAAAAGAAGGCTTTCACTGAACCAATTTTCATGTAACTCACAACCACTCAATGTCTTGCTGATGGAATCTCCTGTATCAGATTATACCCAATACGACAAAAAATGTACAAAATACAAACAAAATTCTATTTATTTCTGTAAGTATGTCTTTCACTGTATCGATTTTTATAAACCTCACAACTGGTGGATGGCAGCATGTGAAGCTCTTCTATACTAAATGTTACCTAAATCAGTCAAGATATGTGCAAATTAAATGTACAAATTCATTTAAGTCCTTACGTACCATATGGCTGTAACTGCGCTGACTTTCATGGAAGAAATCCTACACTGAATTACATGAAAATCCCAGAAACAGTTCAGTCGCTGATACTAGGTCACAAAGAGATGAACACGTTCTCCACATAAGATGTTCTTTTTCTTTACATGATACAGAATGCCAACAAAAGTTTTAATATTACATTCCCCTGTTTTCATTAGGCTTTATGCTATTTTAAGTGTATCACTAACTACTTAAAATAGAAACAAGAATATTCCAAAAATCATGTATCTTAAGCAGACCTAGTCTGTGTGAGGTTCAAGATTCACACCAATGTTGATATTCTACCTGACTACACAGCAGCCCATCTCAGAAGCTGTAATCTTCATGGACTTCTTCTATTGCTTTCATTTTACATTTGCTACTGATGTCCATGAATTTAAACATTTATAAAATGACTTCATCATAAAAATACTAGCAGAACATTCAGGAATCATTTACTGTGGGCAAACAATGACAGCAGAGCTGAGAACATGCAATGGCAGCCAAGCCATCCACACCCACAAGAACATCCACACTACACAAGTTTCTAATTTTAAAAAATCAAACACATTAGGGTTAAGACTGTGACACATGGCTGAAAAAAATTCATATAATTTCCACTCAAAATATGTTCTCAGAAAAACCAGAATTTAGATCCACCAGACATGATCCTGAGCCCATTCCTTCCTCACAGTATGATTTATTGTATATTCAGTTGTAATTCTGAACTTCAGGGCTTTATGATTTTAAAATTATGTTAGTGACAATCTTAAGTTCACTGATAGTCAAATGTACCACCAGAAAAATAATGACTTAAAGCCATACATCCCAAAAGCATGGAAGCTGGCAGGCTGTCACAAGCAGTTATGTTTGTTCAATGGAAACTTGACACCACATACCAGTATATCAATTCATTTCCCATATGGTTAATTTTACCATCACTGAACCTTTTAAATACTGGAAAAAGTAGGGCTAATGGTAAAAATGTGCTGACTCAACATTTTGAATAGAATACACATGAATACTTAGACAGCAACAATGAAGACAGAAATTCTAAAAGTATGCTGCCTGATACATTAACTATTTAAACCCCAGAAATCCAAAGACATCTTAGTTGGTCATGTTGCAAGCATTAGACTGTTTCCCCTTACCAGAAGCCATTCTGGTCTGGATATGAACACAGAAACACAAAGGCAATCACTCCCACACCAAGCAACTGCATTACTGTACGACCAGAAGTGGCACAGCATGGCTCTTAGGCATCCTCCCAAAGTTATTTTAGGCTGGACTCAAAAGATTTATTTTTAGCACTCCTCCAATGCTTACTCCTATCATGTACGGCATTGACTAAAAATAATGACCACCAACTTCCAAGGTCAGTCTCTTCTGTCTCACTGAATTCATACTAATATAAACCATTGTGACCACGTTTTGTTCATTCATTTGTACGTGTCAAAGTAATCCACATCCCGGCATTTAACACAACTGAAGAAACTGTATACAATGAAAGTAGAAGTACCTGTTCCCCATCCAGGATAAGGCTTCTTTCCTTGCCAGTAGAACAATATATATTAGCTCACATCCACTTACAGAATTAAAGATCACTCATATGATTAAAAAGAGTGGCAGTGAGGATTGAAATCACATCCAAAACTCTACTGCAATACTGGAACCCTGCTGCAACAGCTAATGCTATGGAACATATTGGCAAAAGTATGGAGGAGTTCTCTGATCTCAGGTACTCATACACATGTGTGTACACGCACACACATACGCACAGACAGACACACACACACACACACACACACACACACACACACACACACACAAAAGAACATGTTAAATTCTGAAACTGTAAGAGCAAGCAGACAGCAGTAATAAATAACATGCTGACTGGTTTAACCATTTGAAGCCTGGAGTTCATCTAAACTGTATCAAAAAAACAGCTCTTGTGTTCACAGGTAACATACTACATTCCACTGCTTAAAGCTGTATGGGGTAATAATCACTGTTTATCCAAATAAAGCAGGCAATATCTTGAGTTACCATTCTACTTTAAAGGTTGAGAATTACAGAGCACAGGCTAATATTTGCCATGTAACAACCCCTGGCACTGAATACTTTCTGTAACAGTCAGTTTGTGTCTATATGCAGGAACAACTTCACTGTGTCACCTATCCTTTGGCAACTTACCAGCCATCACATATTCACCTTTTGCTTTACTCAGTTCTGAACTCAAAAATGCTGAAATATTAAAACAAGGTTACTCACAAGGTTGTTAGGAATATTATTGTAACTTTGCTCTCTCCTTGACTGCCACATGACATCACGCAAAGAATCATTGTGAGTCTTAGTCTTCGGAACTGTTCCAGTCTGTCGCCCATTTACACCAGGAGCCATGGGTCACTGTACAGAGAACAGCCTGGTTATGTATTTTACAAAAAGACCCTGTTGATTGTAACCCTCAAAATTGCTCTAGTTTTGCAATATGACAATGGACCCTCCTGGGGCTTCCTAGGAAGACTGTTTGGTATCAGACATTCCATTGCCTCTCTGTAATATATGCTTTTACTTTCCACATTCTTCACTGTTATTTCATATATCTCACATGAGGTGTACTTATATCGTTCAAGGTAAGTCCATGAAGAACAGGGGTGGTAAATTGTGTAGTATGAAGAAATAGCAAAGTGTCAACACCTAACATTTTGGCTGGGAAGTCAGATGGTCTACTGTCATACTAAAAACTGGAGCCACATCAGAATGTTTCAACCACTTGGGTCCCCCATCTTAAGTGGAAAATGGTACACAGTTTAGTGTTTGTTAAATAACAACTGTGTAACAACTGCACAGATTATACAGTGTCACACTGGATGGTGTATAAAAGCTTATAGAACATGGGAACATAAATCACTGTTTATTTCTTATGCTACATCAAAGTTACATCAGGTACGATGCTATGTTATCACACCCCTCATTCTCAGTGCATTACACTATATTAGATCCGCTTACATTAACATAGTTCGTACTGTTGAGAAACACTCAGCAAGCTGGTAACATTACAGACTGAGACAGGTGTATACAAGGGAAAAATGCTGCGGACTGAGATACCTAGGGGCCGAAGGAATGAGAAAGAAGGTGGAGGAGAGAGAGAACGGCCTCCATTTCCTCCATTTTCCCTTATTAGGTTATGTTTAGGAATAATTCAGTAAAACAACACAGCCCCAGTTCTGCAAAACTATGACAGCTGGTCTTGCGAAATGAGCGAGCGATAAAATACGCACGGGTACAGAATTGCAGAATTGTTCCATCATACCGTTACATAAGGCCTCCTGAAGGCATCTGACTCCCAAGTAATGTAACTTAGTTAAAGTGGTACTAACAGTTATCATATTGAGGGGTACGGGCAACACGATCTTTTGGTAATCGAAGAGCAGTTGATGAAGATCAAGTCTGCTGGAATGTTACGCCGGGTCAACTGGTAAACACTTCTCAGTCGACACGGCATAGCATTTCAGACCACTTACTTCCAACACGATTTTTCCTCTAACACGGCAACTTGCTTATAAGAATACGACAACCAGTACCTATTTAGACAAGCATTATTTTCCAAAATCTATGTTTTTCACTTATTACGTACAATTTAATACGGGTTCCCTACGACAATTTAACAAAGAGGTTATGTATCATGTACTAATGTTTAATGTGTAGGAAAGGTTACAAGGAATGCGAATAGGTTAAAACTATGCAATTCTGCATTCTAATACGGCAGTTTCCTATCCAATCAAAGCCTTCTAACCGAATTACTGTGCTACATAAAGTTGAACATCCCCACGTAGAAACAGACTTACATTTCACGCTTCTCACTCACTTAAATACACTGTACATTAATTACATATGTAGACAACGTCACTAATAACTTTTATATTGTAGGACACAAAAATTCTACAATGCCCAGCACTGGACAGTTCACACATATTCGAAACTGACCTACATCAGCGCCCCTTCGGTCAAAGTGACAAACATCACATTGCTATGGCAACACATTCAAAATGGTTTCCAGGTGACTGTATGGTCCAAGCATAGTGAGGTTTTACATGTTAAAATTACTGAAGTTGTACGTTTTATAACATAAGGAAAATGGTTTTAAGGGACCAATATATGCCATATATTCATATATTTTTTCCCATTCCATAAATCTTGTTACAGATATGGTAATAGTCAAAGTGTAAACATACCACACAATACAACAGAAGACAATTCATAGGATAAGAAATACAATTGTGTATTGTCACACACTAGCAGCATGCAATTTCAATCATCTGGGTCTCGATATCACAATTACAATCACTCCCCATAGAGCACTATAAAGTATACAATGCAGAAATTTATAAAATTCAAGTGTAAAAACCAGGATGGCAGTATTATTTATTACAATATTCCTCCTAGCTGTAGAAGGAATTATATAACAAATATCTTTTTAAAGCCAGTTTGAATTTATTTTTATCATTAGATACATTTTTTATATCTGATGGTAGATGATTATAGATCTTTATTCCAGCATAATAGACTCCCCTCTGGTATATTGTAAAGTTTGCTGAGGGTATGTATAAGAGTTTTGTCTAGTATCAATTCTATGTACTTGCAAATTTAACAGAAAATCTTATTAATAAATAAAAGTTATGAGTATATATATTGTGACTGAAGCAGTAAGGTATCTAATTGTTTAAACAATTCACGACAAGAGTCACTTTGTGAATTCGTAATAACTCAAATTATTCTTTTCTGAATTTTAAAAGTGTCTTTACTGTAAGGTGAATTCCCCCAAAATATTATTCCGTGAGAGATAATTGAATGAATATACGAGAAATATGTGCTTCTTAATACGTCTAGGGATGTTTTTGTCGTAAGTAATTTGGTCCTTAATCTACCATTCTGTTCAGAATGTCCAAACAGTTACAATTTACATAACTAATCTGTAACTCAGTTCTGATCATTACATTTACTGTATATCTACCACAAACATTCTAATCAAACATGGAGATGTCGTGGTAGGCAATACAACTTCATACTTGTTGGGTTCCTCTTTCGATTGTCAGACAGGAGACTGAGTTTCCCCAGTCTCTCCAAGCATTATAACAACCTCCTTTCCCAGTTCACAATTCAGTCATATCTTCATGTTGGATACTGTATAACTGAGAGAGATGATAAAATATGAAGTAAACCAAGAATAAAATTAATAAATTATTGTGTACAAATTAAGAGTGTTGACTTCCAGTTATTTTTAACACAGCTTAATTTTTATGGTAATGTGTTTGTTCTTTCCACCTCCTGCCCTTACCAACCATAGGTTTACCATACTGGATGTCCTCTTGTTCCCAGATATGTCCTGTTTTTGAGAGATAAAAGTTAAGTGCAGGAAGATTTTATCAAGTGCAAATATATCTGGGCTTTGAGCCAGTCATATTGCCACCACGATGACGACGACAACAACAACAACAACAACAACAACGACAATTCAGTTTTATAATGACTGCTGGACCAACAACTGTTCTTCCCAGAGTTCATAAATGTTGACTAAAAAATCTGAATTCCCATGAAAAATGCACACCAAGGTTGTTGAATGTGATTAAATCTTGCCATTTTACTTTCCAGTCCCCATTTCCTAGTGTCCTGCAATGATATTACCATGATTCCTTCCAATGTTCAAATATCCTCCAGTAATTTCAACATTGATATTACTGTAAGTAAAATGAGTGACCAGGAGTTGTGTGCTTGAGGACAGGGGAGAATACAAAACAGTGGAAAGAGGGAGAAATTCATGGAGGCCAACAATTCTTGTGAGTTTAATGAATATGCATGCCAATGTTATCTTAGTGCAGGTTTTTGCAAAGTATTACACTGTTATGGTCCATTTTGGAATTGTGGTGAACAAAGTGGTAGGGTGGTGGGTTTTTCCTCACTACTTCAATTTTTGTCTGCCTACCCCTTGAGAGGAGAAGACACTGACACTGGGGCGCAGCAGGTTCCTCAGAAATATTGAGAGCGCTTCCAGACTTCAAGACAGCATTCTAAGGAACAACAGTAGACACTGTAATTAAAATTCCTGCCATTACAATTCTGTTTTATAAAGGGAAGAAATACAGATGCAAGGTTATCAACAAAATTAAACTCACCTGGAAAGAATCAAAAGAGACCACCTTGCATGACTAGTGTTCTGTTACTGGCAGAGGGCAAGCAGAGACCTAGCATTACTAAAACCATCCTGGGATTCATAAGAAATGGGCCTTGGCAATCTAAATGATGCTTTTAACGGTCTGGTATTTTCAAGTTATAATGCACACATGTGTAATTTCTTGATTTCAAGTCATAGTGCCTGAGGATAACAATTGAAGTTTAAAGATGCTGCCAATGAGTTTTGTATAACATCAAATGACTAAAATTAGTTTTGATATATCACTTGGCACCACATTCTTTTATAATTTGTGAAAGGTATTTTAATTATAATCTGAAACAAAGAGACTCTGAAATAATGTCTGTATATAATTTATTAACGTATTGTTCACTGTTAACATTAAAACACAGTAATTTACTTTATACCCCAATCTGATTCTACAAATTCATTTATCAGTTTGCAGCTCACAGAACTTTAAGTCTCCTCTTTACCTACTGATTGAATGGCAATAAATTCAGTGTCAACCAGCCAAATGCCACTTCCAATTTTTGTGCAAGCATGTGGTGTGTTATTAAGATAAATGAAATTCTAGTATGAATCGACCTACAGAGATTGGTATTACATAATTACCTAGAAAAGATGCACAGGTATTTTTGCAGTTAATTTGCTAACCATCAGTGAAGTTCATTGTTCTCCTCAAACTTATGGATTTATTATTGTTATTGTGAGTTCTGTTACTACTACTACCTAACATGTTACATTAGTAATAGTTTTCAATTTTGGGTTCTGTATGCATTTATAGTGTTTAGCTGTTACACACTATTTGTTCTTGGGAAGCACTCATATAAAGGGGAAAAAATATACTGTTGTTATTGTTACACTTTTCAAAATAATGGGTTGGTTGGCATTTTCCACTTTTCTTCATTAACTACAGAAATTATTTTTTAAATATTCATTTGGGATGGTAGTCTTCTGATATAAATCTACAGGGCACTATACTCCAAAAGATCTGAATCTAAATAAATGTATTTCTTTTCATAATTTCAGTCTTGTTTGCACCTGACTTGAAGATTCAACACATGCTGCTTGATACGACTATATCACACAATTAGAGCAAAGTGTGTTTCATTTCTCTGGTTGTAAAACTTGATAAAACATGATGCCTCGGTTAACAGTACATTTGTTTTCACTTATTTCCTTTCTTTCATTTATGACTGTATGAAATACACACTTAAAATCCTTTAATAAGTTTATAAACCACAACTTACACAACTTCCATAGACAGCACAACATATCACAAATATCTTTTACAAATATTGATTAGACCACTGTAGTGTTTGATGGACATTACTTTAACCTATATTATATGAATAAAAGTTATGGCAAATGCTTCCAGTTATGATCTTAACTGAACTTGTCATGTCCTAATAACACAATGAAGGCAGTAAACTGCCAGCAGAATGGATCTACAGCTTAATATGACCTTCAACCAATAGCAGGTGCATCTGTGTTCTCCATATTTTCCAGGTGCAAGGCATGGTCTGTACAGCATTAAGAACATACTACTGCTGCTCTCATGGTAGCAGCAATGCAGCATAAAAGAGAATATACTTTGTCTAAAACATGTGGAAAAGTGCATCATGTCTTGATAGGCAACCTTGTGGAAGAAACGTATTATATATTCAGATAGGCCTCCTGTATGGCTGTTCTGTTTCCATTTGTTTCTGTCCTTAGAAATTTAGTACTAACATTCATGCAATGAGTAATATATATATATATATATATATATATATACACATACATACATACATACATACATACATACATACATACATACATACATACATAACCAGTGCCATTTCCTGAAAGCCATTCACAGCTATTCTGATGGAATCAGACCTCCATCTCGAGCTGAGGTTAAGAATGGGTGTGGCTATAACCTCCAGTCCCTTGTATGCCTTCATGTTTTGCACAGGGAAAACTTTGCACCAGCAGATGTTCCACTTTGACAAATCTGTCAGTACATGACTATTATTTGCTGGCATGCATCGTGACTGAGATACGTAGTGTCCACAGTGGCTCTAAGCAATTGTCCACGTGTATGTTTACAAAAAGTAGCACACATTTTGCTTCATCATCACATCACAGAAAAAATGGTACTGTTTACAATTTTTCACAACATAATATAGTGGTAATGTGTCGAAACAAACTGGGCACCAATGGGAAAAGTTCTTATGCTTAGTGAGCAGGCTCTAGTAATGTAAACAGAGAACACACAATTTACAAGCATGCATAATGCTCTCCTCAGGTCAAATAAACTATGAACTACTACAAGTACCATGCTATAGATGATACGTAACTATACTGCAGTACAAGCAAAAGCAGAAAGGAAAATTTAATTCTTACAGCAGGATGTAACATCATGTAATATCACATAGACTCGTCTTAAAACTAGATACATAAAAGACGTGAAGTCTTCAATCTGCCTACAGAAGACAACTGCACCCAAATCTGACTATAAATTGAACTTAGGACCCAGTAATTAAGAATCTTGTTTATTATACTAACAGAGGAAATATGAAACACAAGTGTATCACTTCTTTTCCAGTGCCATGTTTCCCAGCACTCACAAATCTGATCATCCAGATTTGTTTTCCATACTTTAATATTCATAGCTCAGGTACTGTCTTTGGAGAAATTATCTTTATTTCAGTCAGAACGGTTTTCCATATTTTAAGTAATATATTTTATTGTTGTTAACATTTAATAATATGCTAAACCAGAAAGCATACAAGTCTGAGATAGTTTGTCTTAGGCCACTGTGTAAATTTATGTCTCAGTTTAAGCTAACATGCAGACCCTGTGCTCCTTCTGCATACAGCATGGGGTGCTATTCATTTGTCACAACGCAGCACTGATATCAAACATGATTTGCACGAGAAGTTACAAGTCATTTACAGGGACACTGATCCTGCAGTTTAATGACTTGCTTCATCAAACTTCATTAACCCTTTGAAGCATAAATTTCATCTAAAAATATGTGTAACAATTCAGTTCCTACCTCAGTTAAGTACACTGCATTTCCATTACAAAGGCCAATCAGTTATGGTGATGAGGAAAATAATAATTGCTTATTGTACCACACTAACCATATAAATACACTGTGTGGGCAAAATGCAAAGTTTCTGACGTTAAATTAGGTGGTATAAATAGTACCCACCGTACTTTAAAGGGTTAAAATATTTTCATCCACAGGAATATTTTTATATTTGTACAGACAGATATGGTAAAGCCAGCAGGAATTTAGGAATTCCTGCACCTTAATATAACAATACTACATGTTGTTCGCAGTACAAGAAACCAGTCATTACAATGTAGACCTTTCTCATAACATGCATACTTGTAATACACTGTACAGTATATCCAAACCAAAAACTTAAATGGTGACACACCCTTCATGTGAACACATAATGATACTTAGTACATCTATTAATGTAACAATTATGAACATTACATCAATTATATATATATATATGAGTATAATAAATATGTGTATGTGTGTTTGTGTGTGCATTACTTTAAGCAGTGTTTACTGCACAATGTATGTCACTTGCAACCAGAATGCACTGAATCACTTGGACATAATAACGTGATGAGTTTATTTCTGGTGTCATTCAAACCTAGTTTCTTTATGTTGAATACAAAATTGTGATTAAAAGCCCTACAGCATGAATACTTGTGCATGTGACATAAGTGTGAAAACAGACTGTGGGCCCATCTTATCATTAGAAAACCTGATTTAAATGTACCATGCAGAAGTTTTATGATATTCATATGTTTAACCAAAATGCAGAACACCCTGTTAAAATAAGCCATATGTGCTTTTTCTATGTTTATCACTTGACCACAAATTGGCAAAGTTCATATTTCAATATAGCATTGCCTCTATGACATGTGCTGGGGCAGCTTCCAAGCTGTCACATGTTCCTGCTTTGGCCATATTAGATGCTCATGTACCATAAAATGCACTTCTACCCACATTTTTGTGACGAATGTGAAGGAAAAACAGAATAAAAGGTCTGCAGTTCACCTGGATGAAATCATTAGCAGCAAATGACAAAACTGTTCAACCTGCCATACAGTGTTATGCAGTACATCACATTTTCTTATCATCACTTCCAATTTTGAAAGAATACAGAGATGGTTTTAACTGGCACTGGAATTTTAGTAATCCATTCTGAAATATTCAGTCTTGATTTCATGTATTATATCACCAGTGAATATGTGCAACACTGCCTGTAGTGACAATTGGGTGCAATGCAAGGGATAAACTTTATTTTACAGAAACTCTAAATTTAGAGTTGGATAAATGTATGAAAATTCCCTGCAGAGTAAATAAGCGTTTTCTATAAGATGTGTAAGATCTTGCAATTGAGTCCAGGATTCTTTTAGAAAGGCATTACAATTCTTAGATTACAGTAAAATATCAGCATTTACAAACATTCATTATAAGCACTACAGGATTTCTGGAAACAGATTTTTATGAACAACTTCCATACATAATTTTTGCCTAAATTAGAGGGAGAAACAGCACTGTCATGAGTGACTTTCTGTATCAATTTTATGTTTTTTAAACATGTTTCAGAATACTAACATCAGAGCAGATTCCATTGAAACTTAGTTACAGATACCTCTATTCACTGGTTGTGAATAAACAAATACTAATCTTTTAGATTCTCGTTATTAAGGCAGAGTTGGCACCGATATGACAGCACTGGGCAGTATTCTCGAGCAAGTGTTATAGCATCTACCTTTACTGAAGAAAATCCTCTAGATATTGGCCTTGCTTGGTGCATGTTGTTAATCTATTCATTTTAGAAACTTAGTATGTGTATTTGAACTGCTTACCAGAATTTTTATAGTTACTGATTCTGGTACTCTGTATGACATTTACAATTTCTGCGTGTTTGATGCTACGTGAAATACTTATCCAGCAACTTGTACATAGCTTGTGAGACTGCGATTCTCATAGTGGTGTACCTGAACATTAGTCTCCTTGGATATGCACCATGTTGTTGTTGTTGTTGTTGTTGTTGTTGTTGTTGTTGTTGTTGTTGTTGT
>BLKM01000294.1:490768-594525 GCA_013340265.1 Coptotermes formosanus
CGGTGGTGGTGGCGGTGGTGGTGGCGGCGGTGGTGGTGGTGGCGGCGGTGGTGGTGGTGGCGGCGGTGGTGGTGGTGGTGGTGGTGGTGGTGGTGGTGGCGGCGGTGGTGGTGGTGGTGGTCATCGTCGGCATCATCATCGTTCTTGTTGTGCGGTATTTCCAACGTTTCAAAGGATTCTATGGCATTCATCTTGAGGGTCAAACAGTCTGCTTGGACTGGAGTAGAAAGCAGTCCAAGCAGACTGTTTGACCCTCAAATGACTGCAACATGATCCTTCAAAACGCCATGAACTACTTGCCCAGGGACATGGCATAACATCCAGAAAACTTGCATCTTTTGTACATACCTATCACACTGAAATTACTGGTGAAGCTATTTATTATATGACTTTATTATTGATACAGGAAGTCAGTCATTCTGTCTGCATACCAGTTCATTCAATGTCATCTCCTAGGTGTAATGTCATATCATGTCATGTCATGGAATGCCTCCTCTGCCAGGTCAGTCCTTGAAATGATGCTGCATTCAGAAGAAGATGCAGTGAACATTATCACTGTGGAAACATGAAATGCCCTACTGGTTCACTTACCTGCATATGCCAGGTAAGTCTTATTCACTTCAATGAGTGACATTTCAACAGTCTTCCATTGCACCTTAAGTCTGAGACCTTTGAAATGATTCCAAAATGTCTTCTCTATACATCCACCTCAGTTGTGATCACCATATAACACACAACTTCTGTTGATGTGTAAACATGTGAAATAACATGTAAAATATTTATGATATATATATATGTTTCTTTTTGGGGGAGGGGGGTGAGGCAGGTTGGTAACATTTTTAGACATTCATGATACACTTGTCACATATGTTGGTATTTTTTAAGACTAACATTAAAGCAGTGATTGTCTACCCTAAGCACTGTGAAATCTAAGTATTCAGAAATAGCTATGTAGGCCTACATGCTATGTACCTAGTACCACAAAGTTGCAGCCAGAAGAGAACAGAAGTTACATAATATATTGTGAGTGTATCTGTTCTTACACCACAAAAACTTATCTTTGCATTAATGCACTTACAATCTATAGGAATGGGGACTGATAAATACTGCATTCTTTGTACAATAAGTTCTTCGTTTACAAAATAATAATTTGTATATTGTATAATCCTAAGCGTATCACTTGTCACTTGCCTATTTCCATTATTTTGATCTGCTACATTACAGGCAAATTCATCTTTTTGCATAATTTTAGGATGGCTTTATGTGTCAACACTTTTAGCTGGACCCTGGGGGGTTGGAACTAACCTTCACAAAGATGGCACCTTCTGAGACACATGTATTCATGAAACAAACGGTAAATTTAATTTGAGCACAAACACACAGACAGTTTTAAGTAACTTGGTTATCCCAAAAGAGTAAAGCAAGCTCTGGGCTTGAAGTTGAGAAAAACCTGTAATAGGATTGATTGACAGACATGTGAAACTGAAGCACAGATCATAGGTATGAAAATGATATTACAGGGTATCAGGTACTTTTTTTTTAAGTTTCCTGTTACATAGACCAACAAAAAGCACTAGTTTTTCAGGGACTTGCCATTTTTCTCCTAAAGTGAAGAGAAAAGGCTCATAGAGTAGATACTGTTTCCTTTTACCTGAAGACAGAAATATAATCAGCTCTGAAACTGTACATGTTTTTGATCCACATACTGGACAATGACCAAAGGAAGTTACCAGGTAACACCAATGTCACAGACAAGCCTTTACAACCACACGATATTATACTGAGGTCACAGGAAAAGTACTTTGCATTAATCCCTGCACATCTTACTTGAATTGCTAATGACTCCTCCAATTGCATATCCCTATATCCCCTTCCAGTCATCCAGCCATTCTGTTCACAGATTTGTTGGTGGGATAACCATCACTGACAACTGTTTATAGCTGGCTGGCATAGGAGACAAACACACCAGTGGGCAGACAGGCAGAAGCCTTCAGTGTTATCATCCTATCATCCACGGATTTTATTCCCACAGCCTTGGTATAGTGTTATGATTCCAGATTGATTTAACACAACTGATATATACATATATATGTCTACACACATACGCGCATGTGCGCGCGCGCGCACACACACACACACATTTATATATATATATATATATATTTGTGCATTAATGCAAATCTCGAGTAAAGACTTTCAGTCAAGCCTGCCCTTGCTGTGGGGATACGAAAAAGTTTTTCCACCAGGGCCTGAGCATGCTCTCGGTAACCCTGTTGGAATTTATATATTCACACAAGCTGCTGAACGTGAGCAACAAGGAAGTAAATTTATTTGGGCTGCAAAAGGGAGATGAAACAGAAACTTGTCTCAAACTACCTGCTGTCACCACATGAAGCAGTCAAAGAAATCTGGCATGCACTGCTGAACACATCCTTCAGAAAAAAAATCAGAGACCTAAATATCTGCTGGAAAGTTTCCATATTTACTGGAATATATGGTATGAATTTTCTCTTAACTCATCCGAAAAACGAGGAGATGCCTGATAATCATGAAGTTAAACATGTTCTGTATAGATATTATCGTGAAAATTAAAGATTGTGAGGGGTGGGATGGAGGGGGAGGGGTTCACTTTACTACGGCACCTGTTACAGCTTTTCATCAATGCGTCTCTAAAGAAAACCAAAGAATGCAGATTCCAAACCGACACTAAGAGACAGTGGCTGTGTGTGACTGGTGACTCAGTTGGTTAGAATTTGGTGACTTGGTCACTATGCCAAACAGAACTCATATTATCCTTGGTCAGGTCTGCACAGAACCTTCGTTACAGTTCGCTAGTAGCTAACCATGTTTTGGTTACAGCTGACACTAAATACCTCACATTTAAATTTTTGGTTCTACAAGGTCCACCAATATGAATACCCTGTTTCTACCTTAACCTTTAAATGAGTGGGTTGGTATTGAAATTTTAGTGCATAATTTATGAAAAATATATTAACTGAACAAAGAAACATAAAAGTATGAAATAAATGGCAGTTTGTGGAGAATGAAGGAGACTATACACCACTTTTAAAAATGCAGTAACTTTCCTTGTTGCCTAAATACATAAAACAAATTTTTAGGTGTTTTTTCTCACACGTGTTCACATATGTGAAAACAGGCCATTTAAAGGTTAAAATAGGGGATGGCTTTTTCCTAAAACTCTCCTCTACCCAAAGGCAATTAGCAACTGGCTAATTTTACCAACTGTGATAAACACAGATTTACTGCAGTTATCAGATAAATTGGCTCTCACTTTAGGGCTTAGAGGAGTGGGAGTGATGGCTGCCATAATACTGCGTGCATACACCGCTCTGTTCTGCTGGGTGCAACAAACACACCACACATACGGCACCTAGTCTAACAGCAGGCCTCCTCAGTCAAGGAGCTTAGGGTCAATGCTTTCTATTGGGGGATACATGACGTACCGCATAAGGTGCTTTCCACAGCAACATGCAGTGAGTGCAGGACACAAGGAAACCGAAGTAGAAAATGTCAGTGGTGCAGAGAAGGAAACTACAGCAAAAGAAAGCGTGGAATATTATAAAGGAAGGTGAATGTAGCTCAGTCATTTACTGACTTTGAAAGATTATGAAATCTAAAATAAACTACTGTGTTTGCTAGGGTGTGAGATTTTTCTCCACCTCAAAAATGTCACCTAAAATTCCTATTTGTCTTTTCTCAAATGGCTTGCAAGGTAAACAATGTTACAAACACAGAGAACTTTCTGAAATGTGTTGAATCGGAAAGATTAAACTTTCTTTGTTTCTGTTTACCTTAAAGATAACAAAAAGTACTAGTTCTTCAGCCAACACACTTACTTTCCTCATTAATACCACAAAGTACAGTAGCTGAAACTTCAAAGGTAGAATAATACTCAAATTCAAAAGATTAATAATTTACTCACGTAATTAAAAAGAATGTGTAATTGGGGATATAAACGTCATCCAAAATCTGGAATGAAGTACTGCCACATTACTCTAACAGTAGTGGCTACTGTACACACTGGCAAGAGCATGAAGTCAGCCATAGTATCTTTCAGCATTCTCTGTCACGTCTGTGATGGAAAGAGTAAGATGGGAAGCAGGGAATAGGGAGGTTCCACTTTTGCTCCCATCATATGGCAGCACTATACATAGTATGCAAGCTGTTAATTAAAACTTCTTGCACACTGTGAAAAATATCAGCACTAAACCTTTGTTTATACCAAATACTGAAGTTAGTTGGCATCATATGGAATTACAGCACTGTATGTACAGTGAACTAAACAGAGAATTGGAGGAAACAGTGGTACATTGCAAAGTACTATGGTGGCTACCAAACTCAGTGTGTAATAAGCCTGAATAAACAACAGGGTTAACCTTTCCATAACTAGGTTCTGTGACTTCTTCATACGAAGTCCACAGCTTTGTTGATCTGTGTCTGCCTGCCTGCCTGCCTGCTTCACCTGTCCTACTAAACAGACTTTGATGATTTCTGTTACTGAACACCTCTACTAAAAGTTGTTTGGCATTTTGACTTTGATTCATATTGGTCCAGATAACCTGCATTTTGTATGAAACTAAAATAAAGTTCAAGTGACATATCCAAAAATGGCTCAAGGTATAAAAAATTGGTATACAATACAAAATACAGTTCTCATAACAATCTAAAATTTTTATTTCAAATATATGATATGGTAAATATTTATTAAAAGACAAGTAAAAAATAATCATGACTTGCATAATGTGACATATGAAATTGGGTTAATTTTGTAATATCAGATTCTCAAGTCTGCAGTATATGTTAGTCAAGGAAAGTGAGATGTATGAAGTGCAAAGAATGCTTGAAAATTATTTGTACTTTCCAAGGCCTCAAACTATTCAAACCTGTCTAGACTCATACGTGACCAGACTAGTTCTAATTTTTGTTTTTGTTTTATGATAAAGAGACATTTGTTACAGAATTAACATTCTGTCAGCAGCACTGAGAGGGTTACTTCCAGCCATATAAGTGGCTTTCCAGCAAAGAGAAAATGAAAATTATTAATTCATTACATACAAATTTACCTATCTTGGAAATTGAGCAAATGTGATACAGCAATATATATGCACTCAGTTCTGAAGTTTAAATAATAGCCTCACTGGGACACATTTCTTCAATTTATAGGGTTATTGGACATCACGAAGACTGACATGTTCAATGCCGACGACCACAGCTCAACAGGTTTTCCCACCAACAAATCACCTGATTTCACTTACAAAATATTTTCCTTTTCCTCAAAAATATTCTGTTCGATTGCCACAAAACCCTGAAAGGTCATAGTACAAATTATGATGCACTGGTACACGTATTGATTTTCACACACTTTTATAAATGCATGAAATTCTTGAATAAAAAATGCATATGATATGTTTATATGGCTACTACATCTATAAGTTTTAATCTTTCAAGAATGAAATCTCTCATGCCATTTTGGTATGGAACAAATTTTTAAATACTGCTATATCATATGCATACGATTCCTCCAAGTTGCCACTCTATATATGTGGCAGATAGGCGCATTTATTCTGTGAATATAGGCCATTTTTTATCCCTGTGGAAGTCCTGTTAAAATGGGCACACACAAGGAAACAGATATGTCTATGACAGCATATCAACCATTGACCTTAGAGAGGTTAATACAACATTTAAATGTCTGGCAGTAAATGCATTAATTGGTTGGAGATTTGGTCTTCCTCTTTCAATCTGTGAATTCATGTTTGATTAATATCACCATTACACCAGAATAAGGAAAGCTCCAGTATCAGTATCTTTCCTCTTCTGACATTAAAAATCTTTGGTTTAGCAAGTTGTATGCTTATACAAGCATATATCTGCCACAGTGGGCAATGACGCACACATCCAGTAACAATAAATAATGGCCTGGCACATACCAACTACCCAGAATATGGAGTGTTGCTTATGATCCTTATTCATTTTAGGATTGCTTACCCTCCAAAGCATAAATGTGGCACTTTCTCTGAATACCATGACAGCTGAGTTTCTTGTGTAGTTACAGTTTCTTTATCGTAGAGTGTGCCACATGGCAACAGCTTTACGAGGACACTGTGTCATGTCACACCAGTGATCTCTTTCTCGCCCCTCTTCTTCTGGCCCAATGATGCAAGAGCCTAGTAAAGGATTGCTACCAATCAGATCATTTCCTTGGTCCATGACACATACCTGAAAAGAAAGAGTCATGAAGGTTGTTCACATGTTATTAAATAACTATAACCTGACATTTACATGGTGAATGAACACAATAAAATCTCTTAGGGCAATCAGCTATGTCAATCTAGAACAAAACTGATTTTTCAGAAACCAGGTGCCTCTATCATTAGGGACTGAGGTAATGAGTAACACAAACTGGCTAACATGTACACGGAACTTGTTCTGATGGTGTCCACTGCTGATGGGCTAAGAACTTGACAAAACAGACAGTGGGGACAGTTTCAAGGGTCACCCCTCCCACAGCAGGCATAGCTCAAGGCATTGGTGAGCGAAAGCATATTGCAAGCAACCTAACTGAGTTACTAGCCCCACACTGAACAGTTCTTGAGCTGCTGATTTCATTCAGGTTGTCATGCAATTCCCCCCTTCTAGGGTAATTCCTACCATGTTTTGACAGACACCATTGGGCCCCATTCTTATCAGCTCAACACATCTCATGCTTTGACAACCTGCTCCTTCAACATTCATGTTAATATTTTCCCATCTCACACGTTAATGCAGTGATACTGTTCCTAAGGTTTCAGACAAGTGGAACACTGTTACAATTTTGACCAGTTATTGGTACCTTGGTGGGGGTGTCTGTCAAATTCCTCCAGATAAATTCCACGATAATATCTTGAGACAGGCCCTTCAAACCCTTACCTATTCAGTTTATGACAACTACTCCACCTCACTTTATAATACAAATTTCTGCAGGTTAAATGGCATCCCTTTGTTTAACGCTTTTAAGCACTGTGGTAAACTTGCACCACCTGCTTACACATTTAATACTGGTGCACGATGCCCAAACAGTGTATTTACATGTTTTGTGTGATTCTCATAATCAACAGTCACCATCATCCTATGCATAACTGAGTGGTCTTTGTAATAAAGAAACATTGCTGTTTGCGAGGTAGAAACTAAACCTTTTTGTATTACTTAGACAAACAAACAGACTTCAGAGGATAAGATTCTGTGCCCCATATCGAAGGTGCAGAATTGGCCTGCAGCTTTGAGTTTCATCAGCTACTGGAATCACTCCAGCATTCTGGAAAATAATACAGCTGTGGTCTTCAGGATGAATGTCATGGGCAGGAAACAAGGCAGTGTTATACACCGGTGCCCAGAATCAGTTTTGAATAGGTTCGCCCTAAGCATCCTCCTGGTGTGTAACTGTCTCTGTTCATGTTGTTAATAAATATAGCCTCTCATATCATGGCAAGTCAAGTGATATACGCGCCTGATATTCAGCATTTGTTGAAATAATACACAGTGTCAACAAACATATGAGGTGAAAACTGAGGTAGTCTGTTTTATTTTAATACACTTTCACCACGCACCTCAACAACAGTATTTGGTAGATTTGAGGAAGCCACATTAAAAGAAAGTGCTTCATTCCAAACTGGGTTGCAGGTGCCTTTCCTTGCAGCAGTCTTCTTTTTCTTCACCCTCTTGCCACCACTCAAAAGATACACCTTGACAAATGGATCTAAAACAACACAGATAAGTCACAAATTTACTAAGAAATAAATGTCAGTACTTCGAAGTTTTGCATCCTGTTGTGTCAAGAGATTCTACTGATTCATTAAATGTCAATATGTCAAATATTCACAGTAACAGAGTTCATGTAAACATCCTAACTTCTTGTCTGAAGCATTAATCATTTCTAGTAAAGTGCAGTGATGTGAGATGTGGAGAGATGGGGTGGGGTGAGGTAAAGCAAGATGAGGCAGGGTGAGATGAAGAGAGGATAGGTGTGGTGGGTGAGGTAAAGTAAAATAAAGTACATTAAAGTAAAGTAAAGTAAATGAAACTGAAGTAAAGTTGTCCCTGTGCTTAATTATCAAGGACCAAACCATAAAGATGTACAAGGAAGTAGTACTACAGCTCCACTTGTTCTTAACTTCGGGGACTAATGGTGGCGGGTACTTAGCGTTTACATTGTAGCCTCCTTGTCACATGGCAAACAGCCTCCAGTACAAATTCTGTGGCAGGTTGGGTGGCACCCAGGGCCAATCTCGAAGCACCAGCAAAAAGAAAAATTTGTGCCCTCTAGGTAGTTGAATCCTGATCAGTTGGCCATTTAGTCCAGTCAACATATGGACCGAGCTACAGGCATACTTACAGAACTAACATATTTGGCCATTTAGTCCAGTCAACATATGGACCGAGCTACAGGCATACTTACAGAACTAACATATTTGGCCATTTAGTCCAGTCAACATATGGAAGAAGCTACAGGCATACTTACAGAACTAACATATTTGTCCATTTAGTCCAGTCAACATATGGACCGAGCTACAGGCATACTTACAGAAATAACATACTTGGCCATTTAGTCCAGTCAACATATGGACCAAAGTTGCAAGCATACTTACAGAACTAACATATTTGGCCATTTAGTCCAGTCAACATACGGACCGAGCTACAGGCATACTTACAGAAATAACATATTTGGCCATTTAGTCCAGTCAACATATGGAAGAAGCTACAGGCATACTTACAGAACTAACATATTTGGCCATTTAGTCCAGTCAACATATGGACCAAAGTTGCAAGCATACTTACAGAACAAACATATTTGGCCATTTAGTCCAGTCAACATATGGACTGAGCTACAGGCATACTTACAGAACTAACATATTTTTAAGACTCTGTGTGCAGTCTAATGTTCTTTAAGTACATTTGGACACACCGGTATATTTTATATGACTTACAGACTGTAGCCATTTGTCTTGAGAGTTGCCATCCTAGTAGCCGCTCAGTTACACAAGACATGCTACTGACTGTTGAGGAAACATTGGTAAATTACATAGTAGTTGCTGTTTTTTGGTAGCAATTGCTGACAAGTGTCAGAGTACGCATCGCTATTAGCAAAGGACCAAACAACCGGGACAGAACAATGTTTCCTGCTGGATTTATATACTAACCTACTTTTTTTAATCTTGCTTCCCACTTGCCTTTCATTTGGCTACCAAGATAACCTGTGTATACAGCAAAAACCAAACAATATTAGGCGACAAGTAAAAAATTGTGGTGTCCCCTCAGCATGAGATTTTCAATATTTGCCTGTTACTTCATCATCCTTAACCCTTTGAAACACAGTGTAACTGCACATGCCAGCTGCTTCAACATTATAATTGTGAATCCTGCCTACACCATTTATGTGTGGCTCCATATAATTTTTAGAACAAACAGCAATTATTTCCCTGAACAACATTAGCATTCTGGCCTTTGTCATCGAGATTCACCATATTTTCAGTGAGGTAGGAAATAAATTTTGTAATATTAATTTGATGTGTTTGATGTAGAGCCCATCCATCCACCCGTCCGTCCATCCATCCATCCATCCATCCATCCATCCATCCATCCATCCATCCACACTCCACGGATTCTTAATCATTCATTCACACTCCATGGATTCTTAAAAGGTTACAGAACCACATGGATATAGAAATAGTCACCAAACAGTATCTGACAATTAATAATTGATAAATATCTGCTGCTAAGCGATAGTCACAATTATTGTAAAATTTATAACAATTATTATATTATAATTACGGCCGCGGTGGCGCAGTTGGTTGAGGCACTGCGCTACAAACCGGCAGGTCGCGGGTTCGATTCCCGATGGTGTCAGTGGATTTTTTCATTGGCATAATCCTGTCGGTCGCACTATGGCCCTGGGGTCGACTCAGCCTCTAACGGAAATGAGTACCAGGAATATTTCCTGGGGGGTAAACGCGGCCGGTGCGTAGGGCTGACAACCTTACCACCTTCATGTGCCGATTGTCTAGAAATCTGGGAACCTCAACCTCCTGGAACCCTGTGGGCCTGTCCAGGCCTGTAATGGGACTGCTTTATCTTTTTTTTTTTATAACAATTATGGTTTTTAGCTTTAATACATCATGTGATACTAAGTCTATATATTACAATTACAATATTAAATAATGATTGGATTATAATATAATTCTAATTATTCTATATAAAATTAAGTTATTGTGAACAAAAAATTTCAAAAAATTTACTTTGTATAAAACCACTATCATTATTTGTTAGTACAATTAAATATTTGTCTATGGGAAAAAATGAATTAGAAAGAAGAAGTCTTTTTACAGCAGGCCTAAATAATTTCATTTCATCACATAGGCTTTTTATACTAGATGGGAGATTATTGAAAACCTTAATTCCAGAATAGCAGGCTACCCTTTGGAATGTTGCTAAATTTGCTGTTTGAAGGTGTAAATTCATGCTAATCGAGTATTAATGCCATGAACCTCTTGATTAAATACGTATTGATCTTTATTACTTACTACAAATAGTAATAGGGAAAATATATATTGTGAGTATAAAGGTAAGGTTTTTATGTTTTTGAATAGTTCCCTACAGGAATCTGTATTTCCTGAATTTGTAATAATTCTGATTATACTTATTTACCTATGTTATCCTTATCCTGTGGCAGGAATAAGTTCCTTGCCTTGAGCAAAACAACGGTCAGTCTCTCAGCAGACGGCAGGTAGCTCAGTGACAGCAGCACTTCTTGCATCTCTTCTGGAGGCTACAGAAAAGGCAGAACAAACTGACAGTTCACACTGCTGCAGTACAATGTGGAACAAGTCAGCATAAAATTCCGTTTCATTCACTCACTGTTATTTAATTGTTTCAAAAAACATACACCTTTCAGAAAAACTAAAATGGCCACAAAATATGTTTCATTTCTATCTACAGCTTTTATTGGGGGGGGGGGGGGGAATTTGCTCCAGTAAACATTTTGTGCAGTGCACATAGAAAAACAATTAGTTGTTCATCAGGTAAGTTTTCCATTGCTGCTGTCCAAACTTACACAGTGCTGGAATAAGTAAGCAAATCTTAGTAGAACTCCTCTACATGAAATTCACAAAAATTCTCTCAGCAGTTTTCAAATTATTGTTTGCAGGCAGAGACAGAGATAGAGAAAGAGACAGACAGACAGACATGGTGAAGCTAATAAGTGAATTATTTAAAGTTTTTCTTTTTCTGAACATGCCAGAACTGTTTGAAACGTGCCACCACAAAAATTCGTTCTTATACTAACCTGCCAAGAAAAAGAACAAAGTATTTTGTATTAAGGAAAATAGTTAAACAAAATTTTTGTTAAGCGTGATGTATGTGGCACACCCATGATGTTTGTGGCACATACTATATATGATTTTGATTCCACAGCAGCAGCATAAACACACAAATGTCAATAGTAATACCTTCTTATTTTTGGTGATTTCACCCCAAACTTCCACATTGGATGCAACATCAAATTCATCCATGTTCATACACACCTCTCCCACAACATCATTGCGTGAGAACCGATCATAATCAAACACCTAGAACAAAACAAATGTATTAGATACAATGCTGGGGTTCAAAGCATTCGCCACTACTATGAAAAGGAGTACTACTATTGCACAGGCTCTATCCATACCACAAATAGTCAAGGAGGAAAGCAACATATTACATACCATAAAAAGAAGGAAGGCTAACTGGATTGGTCATGTCTTCTAAACACATTATTGAAGGACAGACAGAAGAGACAGGAAGATGAGGAAGAAGATGTAAGCACCTACTGGATGACCTTAGGGTAACCAAAAGATACTGGAAATTGAAAGAGGAGGTGATAGCTTGCAGTCTCTGGAGAACTCACTTTAGAATAGGCTATGGACCTGTTGTAAGACAGACTGTGTGATGATGAGCCACACAACTGTATTACTGGCTACAGTGGCTTTCTTTGATATTATTATGTACTGACTGAAAGTAAGGAAGAATGTATCTGTCTATCACATCTGCCTGTTTGCCTGTATGTCCATCAGTTCCATCTTGTTGTTCCTCCAACACTGTGCCTTGTAGAAGAATATGGCAAATATCTTCTTTCAAAGTTTGAGTTATTACACATTGTACTAATTAAAAAAAACATATCCCAGGAAAAAAAGGGTATTTCTGCTTCTTATTACAGAAAGGTCAATGCAATTAGTACAGCACCATACTAAAATTTAACTGACACTCCAAGAGTGAGTAGGTTGGAGAAAGGATTAGGACTGCAGTCAAGAACTAATTACCTGCAACACTAAAGTCTTGTACTGTAAGTCTCCGTGCGACACAGGAAACTTAAAATGCTGATCAAAAAATGGGTTAGGATTATTCCGGTGAATCGTTGTCTGCCGCTTGCGATTGTCTACTGCAGGAACAAGACTCAAACGCACGTAAGGGTCATTGAATCCACCCTGGTCACTTCCTGCAAGGTCATGTGCTGTGAACAGAAATATAAAATTGTTACAATTGTGCATTAACCCTTTAAGACATAAACATATGAAAAGTCAGTGCATTCATACAAGGACCAAATGTTCAATGTTGTTAAGGGAAATAATCACCATTGACCATGAGACACTTAAACACACTCTGTGGGCAAAATGCAGTCTTTTAATTTTACAGCTGTTGGTATATATAAATACCACTGTGTGCCGAAAGCTTAACCAAGGTCCATATGTTTAATCACAATCCTATAAAGAAAGATGGCAATAAAACGCCATGTATTTATAACTTTGGCAGAATATGGAGGCACGCACGCACACACACACACACACACACACAGAAATAGCATGTTTCTTTGGTACCTATTTACAAAAATGACCATGATCTTTAGACTCATGTCAGTGACAAGTAACAATCTCAAATCATTGCTGTGTCCACAGCGGCCTGTCTATTGTACAAATTCTCAGCCACACAAATCAAATTCATAATATCACACCCTGCTCCTTAAGATCCATTTCAATGACTGCCACTCATTATGGTTATTAATGACCAAATCTCACCTTCGATCAAATGAACGTGAAGGTCAGATCTATCGAAGTCATACTTGAGCCTGAGGTGCAGTCTTCCTAAGCTTGGCCCTGAAGTTCGGCTTCCCAGGAACAGTGGCCCATCCTGACGCTGGTACAGGTCTGGCTGTAGGGCTCCAAGAGGCGATGCAGGTGGCGCTGGAGGATCAGACGCCAGTGGTCTTGAAGGGACTGGAGGAATCAGCAAGGGAGACAGGCATCTTGACATTGCCACACCTCTGGGTGACTGTGGTGGTACTGGTGAATTACACGCAGACGAAACCGATCCACGGTCAGTGAATGACGCGAGGGACGACTGTGAGGGAGATGGGGTTCGAAGATCCCCCGTGGAGCCACAGAGAGCAGAGGATGCACCGCCAGGCGAAGAGCACCTCATGTCCAGGGATGCAGCTCGATGACAAGATGCAGGTGATGGAGAGCGACTCTGACTGTTACCGGGTACCGAACCTGGGTCTGTGGACTGTGCTGCATGAAGGTGATGCAATGCTGATGAACTGGTGGTTCGACCATCTGGTGCAAATGTCCTTATCTGTGGTGAAGAACCACGATGCCCCTGCTGATAGGGAGAGATCGTAATGGAGAGTTATTTGCATGATAGGAAGCACTGCACTGACTCAGAATATACTTTATTTATTTACATGTTCATCAGCTAAAAAAAATTACGAAAATGAAATCACACGTTACAGGAATGTGGCACAGTGTAGCCAGATAGCTAGAAGTTTTGCCCTGACGATCAGAGTTAACCGGATTCGCCAAAACTGTAAATTCTACCAGACTACAAGGTATTACATTAAAAAACAGCAATTTTCATAGTTAAAGAAGCGATAACTCGAAGTTGAACATTTAAAAAATGCAGCCTACACACAGGGTCCCGACAAGTATGGTGCATTCGCTCATTTTTGTTTCATTATCTCAAAAGTCGACAACGGGAAAATTTATATTGTACACAAAATGTTCACTTCACATTTCCTGCATCTTTTGCCGAAAAATTTTTCGCTCCCCTCAACTATTTAGACAGTCGCACTGGAGATGGCGGCAGGAACGCGTGTTGGTTTATGCAAAAGTTAAGTATTGTTGCCAATCTAGCCAAAATGTTGCAATGGCCCAAACATCAAGTTCTTAGTGAAGGGGCACAAGAGATTTCAAATAAATGGCAACGCCTGCTAAAAATATCTGTGTACATTATGTAACTGACAAGTTTTTATGTGACCAGCTTTCTTTCTTCACAGAACCGCGAGTCAGTTGGAATCTACATACAGCACAGTTTGTGGTGGATTGGCACATATCACAATTACATTCAACCTGACAGCAAACTTACACACTCCCAATATCGAATTCCTGTAGCTCACTCCCCTGTGCATTCGTGCACACTTCACGCACTTTCTACACACAGTGCTTACAATAACAATCAGCATAGTCACTTCCTCGGATTACTCACGTTCGAGAGGTCCTGTGCACAAACACCGACCCGGAAACCGCCTACTGTGACAGGTTTTCCTGGTGTTTTTCGGTTCTCCAAACAAATTCCGGTGTAGTACCTGAAATTGGGCACGACCACGTCCGTCCACATCCTTCCCAATACACTGTCCAGTAACGATCGTACCATGGTAAAGTCCCAGTACTTAATTAAGCATCACGCCGTGACGGCAGATGGAGGAGTGTCGGTATATCTCCACGCATTAATTCGGCACTAGTAGAGAGAACTGGTCAGCTTGACGCTTCCACCGCACGTCTCGGGCGAGGAGCCGTATGAACCCATACAGTGGGACAATGGGTGGGCTCCACATTCGGTTTGCACACTTTCGGGGACAGAAATATTTCTCGTCGCTGCCAAAAAGTGTTGAATGTGTGTCTTCCAGGTTGCAGGGATATATGCAAACCGCTGCAGCCTATGCTGCAATCTGGCATTGCACGGCAGGTGTGTGGGCGCAAGAATTGCACCAATCTAGCAGTCCGTTTAGCAGCAACGCCTTTTAATATTATGCATTTATTTTCCAATTACCCCGCAAATTCCCCCATTCTGCCATATGCTATGCGCCTTTCTATCCAAAACCGGTGTTTTACAATTATTTTTGCACATCCTGCCGAACAGCCCCATTCCTTGCCGTTTTCCAAACATTTAATATTACTATGTTGCACCGTGAGTGCTACATGCCCCGCTAATCTGTTATTTACCTGTCGGGAGACGCTGCTGTCCAGGCTGCTCTGAGAGGACACGGAGGGCGTTCTGGCTAAGCGGGGCTGACCTCCTGGGTAAGACTTCGACTGATGAGTCAGAACTGGAGAGGAATCCAGAGGCGACCTCATCAGCTCAGGGTTCACAGAATGTGGCGCCACTGTTGGAACCGGTTGCACCGTATGCTGCTCCTTGGCCACGTTGAATTCCTTCAGGAAAGACAAACGAACGAGCATCATGAATCAAGCTAACTGCACGGAGCACAGTCCTTCTTCGCAGGCTGACAGTCGCTTAGCTTCCAACATATGCCACGCCTTTTTTTCCACCTGCAAGTTCACTGCCTTACTGACTACCACGATTTGTATGGTCCCAGTCTACCCTCATATCACCGTTCCATCAACGTCTTTGCTTTCTAAATGCTTTCTTCTTTACAGTTCTTCCGACCAAACCTTTGGACGCAATAACCATCTGTCCCCCGTCTACTACACACCTTCTCATTTCATCCTTCTCGATTTGCTGTTGCTGCAGCTGCTGCTGCTGCTGCTGCTGCTAATAATAATAATAATAATAATAATAATAATAATAATAATAATAATAATAANCTGCTAATAATAATAATAATAATAATAATAATAATAATAATAATAATAATAATAATAACCACGGGGCTTTTTAACAGCAGCACAGGACCAAGTTATACTAACAAGAAACTACAATAAATATATTTTGAAACAGCCAAACATCGACGAGATGTGCAGAAGATGTAGAAAAGAACCGGGGACGATCAGCACATTACTGCAGCATGTGAACAGCTGGCACCTACCGAGTGCATAAAAAGACATGACGGAGTAGCAAAAGTCATACACCAGAAACTGGCAGAAGCAGCTGAACTAACTGAAGACAAATGCCCATACTATACGTAAAAAACCTGCAAACGTGCTGGAGAATGACAACTTCAAACTGTACTGGAATCGCAGCATTATTACGGACAAAACAGTACCTTCCAACCGACCTGACATAACTCTCACGAACAGGAAAACAAAAATACCTTCCTAATAGACACAGCTATTCCAAATATACACAATGTCGCCAAAACAATAACCGAAAAACAAAAGAAATACCAAGAACTGGCGAACGAAATACGTGTTATGTGGAAGCAGGACGCAGTAAAAGCGGTCCCGATAGTAATCTCAGCCACGGGAATAATTCCAAAGTCACTGTCGCAAAGTCTAAAGAGACTTAACCTGCACCCAAACACATATATACAGATGCAAACAGTGGTAATTGTTGGCGCATGTTCAATTGTAAGAAATTTCCTAAATTACACATAAGACCACCGAGCCTAATCCTGTTGATGATACATCCCAGGATAGGTGAATATTTCCCAGCTAAAGCTGAGAAGTGAGAAATTCGGATAATAATAATAATAAATCGGTATTTATTAACGTGCAAGCTTAACAGCAAACATGCCTATTATAAAGCCAGCAAAAAAAAAAAAAGAAACACAAATACAAAAACAGCACAAATACACAAACAAACACTAAACAAACAAACAAACAAAAGAATACAATATTACAGGAAAAGATATATAAAAGTACTGGTGCAAAACCCCTACACTCTGAAGAAACGCAGATAAGTTTATTTACAAATGTCCCGGTTCAGCGCAAAATCTGTTTTAAAGAAGTAATGGGCTTCCTAAAGATATCGGTGGCTTTGCACACGCGGGTAGCAGCCGTAACACATCGCGCTGTCGGACGGTTTTTACACTAGCGGTGAACAGAGAGGAGTTCCTGACATTGCGAGAAGGAACACGTATGCCGGTGGTATTCAAGAGAGACGGGCAACATTTTAGGCCTGAATAAACAGAAATAAAGAATAATCATCCAAATGAAGTCTGCTATCGTGCAGGGTGTGAAGCTTCAGAAATTCAAGAAAAACCTCAGAAGTAACACGGTTGTGAGTAGAGAAACGATTTTGACACAGGGCTACGAACTGCCGCTGGATGATGATGATGATGATCGATAAACATTTCCGACAGCGATGCACACCTTATCTCCGGAAAACCTGAGTGATTTGACCAACCTTCACTTTCCGGAATATCGGTGCGTTGGCCACAGCCGCAGTAAGAGCTACTTGGTGCGTGCAGCAAGCAGACTGCTGAACAGTCAGTTCTACGCAGAAACTGTGATCTGCTTTCCTCCAAATACAACAGACTGTACTCTAACACCGGCAGGAACTAAGTGCGTATGCACCTACAGTGAAATGCTTCAGCGTATAATTCTTACACCACGAACTTACAGCGATGTTTAATTTGTCATGCATTAACCTCACACTCTGTCAACCGCTGAATTTGTCACGCATACCCGCACACCTCGTCAACACTCGAATTCTCCATGCGCAATTTCACACTTTTCCAACAGACAAATTTGTCACGTATATATTCACAGTTTGTCAACAGCTACAGTTGACGTGTGTAACATCGTGGTTTGTCGCTGTTGACGTATCTGAAACTGTCTCGTACAAAACTCGTACGTGTCTACGTTATTACTGCCATACAAAATTCCACATGCCCGACTGCAATTAGTTATCGCGGTCAGTACCAAAGCTACATGTATATTTTCCGCATCTGTACAACTTCTTTATGTCCCACAAAAAGCAGGAAAAGAAAAACGGACACGGAAATACAAGCCCACAGTCCGCTGAAGTCGTTCAACAGCAGTGACAAGTGAAACGCCTCACTCAGGCGGCAACTTCTTGTACCGCCAAGCTCGGCGTGTAGTCTAATGCTGCCCTCACAGGCGCTCCATTCAGCACCAGCCTTACTGTTTTAAAAGTACATATCTTCTGCAGCAAACAGGTGTGCTGTACGCCCACAAATTCCTCGCATTTTATGGCACTTGAAGGTTCACAAAAGCCTGTTTCGGGTACCTGTACCGATCCACAACAAATTGAGTCCACACCCATACAACGCTTATGACGATCCATTTTGATATCACTTTTAGATCTTCCAAATGATTTCCGTTCTTCAAATTTTTAGAACAGAATGAGTGCTACATGCCCCGCCCATCTCATGGTCTTCATAATGGGCCTACTAGGAAATACAGTTTTCTCTAAAGGTTTCTGATCGCCAGGTGGTGTAGGCGTTAGCGCCCTGGGCTAGTGTTCCGAAGCCCCAGTGTTGAATGACCTTGAAAAATGTATATGTTTTTATTACCAACCAATACACAACAGTTATTTTTTACTGCTACATGTTTCGGCTACCCGTCGTAGCGATCGTCAGGGAGTCATCTTTGACAGACATGCACAGCGTACAGTACGCCAGCGAATGCTAATATCTAACATGCCACTCGCTGCGCACGTGTGTGTGAGGTGACTCCCTGACGATCGCTACGACGGGTAGCCGAAACATGCAGCAGTTAAAAAGAATTGTTGTGCAGGGGTTGGCAACAAAAGCTTGCATGTCAGGCAACTACACGGAATGTGTGGAACATTACGCACAGTCCTGTTACATCAGCTGACGTCCCGATATCATCCTCAGGCATACCAGAATACAGTTGAAACACCCCAGACCAGTCACTGCGGAATTCTTAGTTTTGCCAAGTCTATAAGCATGCTTAATACGATCCGTATGAACGCCACCGTTCTCTGCCGACCCTCCTGGTGAGTGTACGACCTAGTCATGGATCCATGCTCCTCAGCACTTTGTTCTGAAATGCTGTCAGTCTACGCCCTCCCGTCGTGTCAGAGACCAAGTTGCACGCCTGCATTAACACCAGGTAAAATCATAACTCTGTGTATTCCAATTCTTCAGATTCTGGACAGGTTACTGTAGCTGAGCTTGAATAACTGAAAAAGTCCTTTGAATTTAATCTGCTCTTAACTCTTTGACGCCTAAAGTTTGCCTACGTAATATTTAAAGTTCAATTCCTGCTTCAAAGAGAACGAAATTCACCTCTAACACAAAGACCAAAGGGAAATAACCACAGCTTACTGTAGCAACTGTGTACGAAACATAAATACACTGTGTGGGCAGAACGCAGAGTATTTCCACTATTAAAGAAGGAGACACGTATGGAGAGACCACTGTGCTTCAAAGGCTTATTTTAATCGTGAATGCAATTTTGTTTCTGTCGCTCCCAGACATATGAAATTTCCCATATTTTCTGACGTTTGATTAAGTATATTACACGTGTGTGACGCATTCTAGCGACAAGCCACGAACATGCACTGTATACCCGCACCTACACGCCGTTCCTCCCCACTTATTTACAGTTCATCGTACTCACAAACATGTTACAGCCCCCGGTACCAGTATTTATGTTGCGCCGTGCGTCCAATGAGGGCCTTTATTGTTTCGGTAACCATACCAGGAGGGACTTTTAATGACGTCATGCGGTCGATATGAAAAAGGACAGAGAGAGGAGATGCGTTGTGCCCTTTGACATTTAGGACGCCGGCCTTACTGCTGACCTCATGCACGCAGTGAACATGCGCAGGCCACCAATTTGCACTGAACTGACAACCTCTTACCGCTCACAAGCATTGTACTTCCGTAGGAAATTCTAATTAAGCTGTTAATTGATTTCAACTGCAGGTAGAACAGCTGTACAACTGTACTGCCAGTGGTGGCTGCTATCCCTGCGGACCTCTGTTTGAATTCTTGTGGCTGTACTTTCATGTGTTCTTGGGAGAAAATGGATACACATGCGGGAAATCTTGTTGCCTGTAGTTTAACCTCAGAAATTACCGAATTGGTTTCAGTTACTAATGTAATTGGGAATCTGAACTGAAATTTACACGATAAAACGCAAATGTGACTCGCGCCGAAAAAATATGGCTTATCAGATCTACATAATGTTCTCAAAATCAGTCCGCCATACCAAAAAATTGGCACAAAATAAAATTCTATCTCAGGATGCCTGCAACTTTGGAACATTCCTACATACGGCGCTTATGTAAGCACCACCACCACCACACAGTGTAGCAGCAGTGGTTGGAGTAATGACGAAATGTTACAGAGGCCAGTATTTAACAAAATACAAAAATTATTTATGTGTGCAGTATGACATACACTGTACAGTGTACGCACGCGTATGTATGTGTATGTTTGTGTGTGTACACACGTATGTATGTGTTAGTGCGAGAGAGAGAGATCAGTATGAGTAACTTTGCAACAGCCAGTTTCTGCCTGCAACAAATAACAATTGTGACACTAACAGCAATATAATGAACAATTCGGAACACATTCGTTCCACGTGTTCAGGACATTGCGCGTGGTATTGTCTCAACCCTACTGTCGCTTCCTGGCCCTTTAATTCCAAACACCTGCATCCCCGCTCTGCTCTCATGAATACCTTCCGTCTCTGATTCTCCACTGACGCAACAGTTCAATCTCACAACCATACAAAACAAATTTCACCTGTTGTTTTTGAGTGTGGGAATTGGCCTCCCACATTAAAGAGAGAACACTGATCCAACGAGATGTTCAAAACAAGGTGCTCAGAAAAACATATGGAACTAAAAAGAGAGGAAGCAACAACAGGATGAAGGAAATTAGTGCGTACGGTCAAAATTGTGCTGACCGACAAATGCTACAACGACCAAACGAAGGAGATGAGATGAATAGAGAAGAGAAACGCATACAAAGTTCTGGTAGGGAAACCTACACGAAAATGGCCACTCTAAGTCCCGGTTGCAGTTAATATTAAAACGGGTCTTGGAAGAAACAGGATATGGACTGGAGTCATGGGGATCAGAACAGGAACCAGTGACGGTTTCTTGTGACGATGGTAATAGACTTTCGATTTCCACAATACGTGCAAATTTATTAACTAGGTGGGTAAGTGTTAGTGCATAAAACCGGGCTCTATGTCACCGAGTTAGTTGCACAGAAAACAGGTAAAATTATGCTCCTGCATACTTCAAACTTTGCGTTTTTATACAGTGGAATGGCAGACAGGAATTTCTTACACAGGGCCACTACTTTATCCGACAATTAGCACTTGTCGGGTTCCGTCGGTTCGTTTATCGTATTAACCAAGTCCAGTCACTCTACCGCCCACACGTGTGGCGGAGTCGTTGCGGAAAGTGACAAACGGTAGCTGGCACATAACATAATGACCCTGTACTCACATTTTCTTTAAATTGTGTAAACCAGTTTAATTGCTTGTTCACAGTCACATTATGGACGTCCCAGATAAGACTGTCGGTCAGCAGGCAAGCTGACCAGAGGGGTTTTCTGCCGTCCTTAGCCCCTGGCAAATATGAGACCACTTCCTTCCACACCTTCCCGATTCATCATTTGACGCTGCATAACACACGAGTATATATTGAAAAACAGGCGCTAAACTAAGTAACGAGACATTATGATACTAAGCTTGCTTATTCTTAGTTTATTTACTGACGCTCTCAGTAACTCAGGAAATCTTCGAATGGCATAAAGGCCAGTGACTAATGAATTGGAAAGGACGTGAAAAAATGTGGTAGTGGTCTACTTTAAGTTGCTGCAGGAACTGAGGAAAATCGCGAATAACCTTTGTCAGCACAGCCTGTTTCACGGCCAAGGTTACAACAGAACACCTGCCGGAAGTTACACTGCACCTGTCTGCTCAGTAACAAGAAACTACGTGAAATTTTAGTACAGTTCCACAGCCAACGACACTAAATTTGATCGAAATCCATTGAATGGTTTACGACACAAAACATACGCACCGACGTACACTACTGCAGTACAATGCATTCACCTCGGTGAGTGCCGTGCAGCAAGCCCGCAACAGTTCTAATTATGCCAGGTGTGGATGAACAGACGGCAGCTCCTTGCCTCTGGGTTAATCACCGCGGAGGCCACTGTCCGTGCGGGATTTGTGGCGAATAAAATGACATTAGGACAGGTTTCTTTCCCAGCGCGTCTGTTTTCTCCTGTCAATATCATCTCCACATTCATTGACACATTATCCGGAGGCGGGGGAGGGGGGGTGGTAGCAAATCGGCCTACTGGAAGCGGCAGTTCCATATGCACAGTCTTGTCCTATCAAACGAGAGAATAAATATCACAGAGAGACCAAACACGGCAGACTTTCACTGCACCCACCTGTGTCTTCTGCGTCGTTCGCTCCTTAGCCATCCGCGCCCACGTCTCCAGCCCTTTGTGTGTTATCCAGCATCCAGCCGGACCCAGTCCGCCGCCACTCATGTTTGTCCACAAGGCCTCCGGCGTGTTGTTAGACTGACCCGCTCATTTCCGCGTTACATATAGAACATCCCAACGTCCTCTTCAAGAATACTGTTCGTCTCCACGTGATTTTGCATACAGGCAGCAGTTCCTTCTGATTGGCAGATTGTTAGGCCGTACAGTCATCGCAATTCTGACAGCTCGTCACAATTTATTCAGTTCGTTGCAACTTGACAGTGTACTTTAAAACGTGTTTTCTCGACGATGTTACGTCAATATTGTTCAATAAATCGCTAGGCCGACATGCACAAATATTTAAACATCACAAAAATGAAAATGATTGTCTTCTTATGACACGATATATTACGCAAATCAACTTCAAACGTTAGTAATATTTTGTTTTGCGTTCAAGTGACCAGCTAAGAAACGCCACAAGTATGTCAGTTGAAAACACTCCCACAAGTTAAACATGACCTCTAATTACTCTATCATTATGTAAAACAAGTATTATCTAATATTGCAAAATACGCGTGTATACGACGGTCGCCGCAGAGCCCTTAAGGACAGGCAGGTCCGTTGTGGTGTCGCCAGGAAATGCTCCTGGTATTGCAGAACCATCAAAAGCCGCCTTTGAATATGTACTTGCGATGCGGCGCCCTGTCCCTCAGTACGGCGCAACCGACTGTCTTCGCAGCGGACATGTTTACCGTCTATCCCTCACGGCCCCACCCACCGTCTGCGAACTGGAGAGGTGCACTGAGCGAGTTCGGACGCTCCTGCCGTCGGGGTTCGGGGGAAGGATTCAACAGGTTGCGGTGCGATGTAACTGGCCTGGACCTGCCTGTGTGCATGCTCTCTCCTCTCCCTCTCTCCTCTCAGTTCGGAGAGAGTAACATTGTCTCTCTCTACTTTCCGTGACGCAGTAAATCTCACATTTCCCCACAACCAGTGGACGAGGCATTTCGGCCTCTCGTGCTCTGCCCACCATTCATTTTTAATTGAGCCTCCAGGCCTCGTCGCTGTTGAGCCTTAACTAACTCCCTTGGGCAAAGTCCTTCTTGAGAAGCTAACCGTTGTTCAGCTACTCAACAAACTCCCGGCATGTTATGGAAACCGCAGGTTCATTGCCGTATTCAAAACAGCCCACCACTGACTCATGACCGAGCCAAATTAATCCGGTCGACAAACTCCATCCTCTAAGGTCCACTTTAATAGTATTTTCGCATCTGCGCCTGTCTTCAAGATAGGTCCTTTCGGATTTTGTGATCAAAATTGTGTATACATTTCTAATCTCTCACACTCACGTCAATACGGCACAGAGTACAAATTGTGGATCCGAACATCATCTAGTTTTCTCCAGCCACCTCTCACTTCCTCTCCCGTAGGCCCAAATATTCTCCTCAACTGCCTCTTTTCAGACGCTCTCAATGTATCTTCATAGACGTCTATATTGGTGTCGCACTCATTGGGTTATGACATGAGAAGAGCGACGTGAGACGTGTACATGTTGCGAACTACATATGACACTTAGAGGTGCCAGACACACAAACTGGCCTTAAAGGGTCAGTTCAGGTGGTCTTGTTTGGAAATCCAATACTGGTGTCTTGGATACGACGTGTTAGAGCTAACAGGCGGATGGCATATCCAAACAGAGCCACACAATAACCACGTGTGCATAAGCATGTTACGATGAAAGGTTCTTACGGCTCGGTTTGAACACCTGCAACGGCGTACAAGTACAGCAATCGATAAGCAAACCCTCATCTGCTGCAAGAAGTCAGCAGCCAATATGTCTTGTGCACCAATGGACACAGACACACTGTGCACAGAAGTCTTGCTGGATTCGTCTAAACACTGTGCACACAAATCTTGTTGGATTCGTCTAAACACTGTGCACATAAATCTTGTATTCGTCTAAACACTGTGCACACAAATCTTGTTGGATTCGTCTAAACACTGTGCACACAGGTCTTGTTGGATTCGTCTAAACGCTGTGCACACAAATCTTGTTGGATTCGTCTAAATGCTGTACACACAAATATTGTTGGATTCGTCTAAACACTGTGCACACAAATCTTCTTGGGTTCGTCTAAACACTGTGCACACAAATCTTGTTGGATTCGTCTAAAAACTGTGCACACAAATCTTATTGTATTCGTCTAAACGCTGTGCACACAAATCTCGTTGGATTCGTCTAAACACTGTGCACGCAAATCTTGTTGGATTCGTCTAAACACTGTGCACACAAATCTTGTTGGATTCGTCTAAAAACTGTGCACACAAATCTTATTGTATTCGTCTAAACGCTGTGCACACAAATCTTGTTGGATTCGTCTAAAAACTGTGCACACAAATCTTGTTGGATTCGTCTAAAAACGGTGCACACAAATCTTGTTGGATTCGTGTACCGCCCGAAGGAAGACGGGCTTCTGATGATCTTACCTGGGACGAATCTTAACATGCATCATAATTACAGGACACGCAATGCACGTAAAACGTAAGACAGTAGCGCGTTCGCGTAACTATTGTTGCAACGGCAACACAACAATGCGTTCTCTGTATTGCTTGGCAATATATCACAGCCCACCCTATAACAACACTGAATGTTGCACAGAAATATCTTTATGGCGAATTTATGTCGCCAGCAACAATACAACGTACTAAGGTCTTCATTGATGTGCAAAATATTTTTCCCTCGATTTTAACAAAATTTGCTGTTTCTCGACAGATTTTCATAGATGTCTCCCAATATCAAATTTCATGGAAATCCGCCCAGCGCAGCCGCGCTGGTACGTGTGGACAGATGGACAGACGGACATGAAGCTAATGGGCGGGTTTCGCGACTACGCGAATGCGCCTAAAAACGGGTTGACACCATGACAACCATATGGTTGTCAAACATGGACAGGGTCTACCAGCGACTTAATTGTTGTCTTTTGAGTTTTTCAAAAAACTGACAATAATTACACACAAGCACGTTGGGCAGCGCAATAATTGAACGAGAGCAGGCGTTCAAGGCTCCATTTCTGATGCCGCCCCGCCATTTGCCTTGGACGAGGCGCAGAAGAAACCAACAGACTCCCAGCCAGGGAGCACTGGGCCCCACGAACACGAAGTAACAGCGCCACCATCTCTCACCCCGCGCTAACTTTATTCATATTGCGCAAAGAGGGCAATATAATCAAGCATCCGCGTCATCAACCCTCTTTGAAGACAACAATTCACAGTCCCTTGTGCAGTCACAGAGGTGACAAGGCTTCAGGAACAGGCTTACGTCGTCACATTGAAGAACAAGAAGGCAGAATGCAGGAGAGGGACTTCTGATGCGTGTACGACCGTAAGGGAACTGAGACAGAATTCTGTAAACGCGGTTTAGGATGCGTAAGGTCTGTGACGTTGCTTAGTCATGCCGTTACGCACCTCCATTTGTTCCTTCGCATACGAACAGAGAGAGGCTGAGGATGCGCTGGAACAGGGTAAAGAGTAAAAGCGAAGTTTCCCCTGTAGACGCCATGAAGGCATATTGTGGAGTGAATGCTTAGCACTGCTCGTGCTTAACATTGACAATAAATGGAGGCAAATGGTCAGCTTCACGTGCCGGCTGTTTTACCCCAGTACCCACTGAGTACAAAGCTGGGTAGGCCCAACAGCCTGTCTGTACGGTTAGGGCGGGAATCAAACTACGATCCATCGGTTTCTCCGTGCGCGGCCTAGTCACTAGACTCACTGAGCTACGCCTGTTACAGAAGCTGAGGAGAATAACTTAGACCTGAGAGAGAGGAGGCACCAGGAGGGTGGATAAAAGTGAATAACGGGGAGCTTCGCAATTTGTGGTCGTCGCCAAATAATATTACGGCAATAAGCAAGGACGATAAGATGGGCGGAGCACGTAGCGCACATAAAAATGTTGGTCGGAAGATATGAGAAGAAGAAACAACTTGCAAGATCTTGGAACCACCGAGTTGGGGACTGCACTAATGATAACACACACATGCCGTCCGTTTTGTGCGATAACAGATTGTCGAAAAACATGCAACTTTTGTATAATGTAAAACAAGGTAGCGACCATATCGAATCTGAAACTTACAGACTACAGCCTTGTGTTGGGAAAAGGGCGAAGTTGTGTTTAATTTGGAACCGCAACACTACGACGCATGGGGAAGTAGCGGTATAAGACCACGCATTCTAAGCACGTTATTATATTGAAGGTTAGTGGTCAGACTCGTGCCCCTACCGCTCTGACTGCGGAGACGGAGACCCGGTAACCAACGGACAGAAAGCTGTGGCGATCAGACCGGTATCTGCCCTGCCGGGAGTTGAACAGCGATCGCCCCAGTGGTGACACCCAACTGCCAGCAACCGCCTAATCTGCACTGGGGTGTGAGGCGGCCCACTATTCTCGAGGGCGCAGGTTCTTCGAAAACGCTGCTACCTGTTTACCAACCTACACGACGTCACATCCCACAAGACAGCAAGGTACAGTCAGCACGTCGGCTCCACTCTCCACATACAACGCTGATGTCTTTGGCAAGTCATGCCCTTAGCTTAACTAAGCACTACGATATAAAGAAGTGCGGGAGTGGAGGAATAGCTCTGTTTATTCTTAACCTTGACACTAAACGGAGGTGAGTGGTCAGTGCCCGGCCGCTTTACCCCCGGTGATTGTTTGATACGAGACCGGGTGAGCACGAGGCATGGTCTGGACGCTGTGCAGAACACTGTACCGTCTTGTAAAGCCCTGTCAGAATTGGGCTTCTCACAGTGGCGGTGGTGAAGACGCCAATATTCTGCAATATGACGCCGTGCAGAGTGGCATATAGATACAAACATTGTGGAGGAGCTTGCTGCCTCCACGTGCAGATTAGTTACTTCTTCTTGGACTTGCCTTAACGCAGCAAATCACTGCCAAACGCTGGTACCAGTTTGCACGGCGTCATATCTCAGAGGTCTGGAGTCTTCTTGTAAAACCCTGTTATTATTATTGTTTGAACCCTTTACCCACGCCCTCTCCTGTTTCCCACGCCCTTCCTTCCGCGCCCGCCATGTCCTCCGTACATCCAGTTCCCCTTGCAATCGACATATGACGACCCAAAGCTCCCCCCCTCGGCAGATAATTCCTAGAAGGAACACACTTGGCTGAACTTGGAATTCTGTAGCCCAGGTTCATATTGAAATCAGTCGCCCTTGACGCCGTGTGTCGCATCTGAGCTCAGTAATTGCAGCGGCAGTGCGCGGTGGATGACCGAATGCGATGCCGGTCGGAGGCGAAGGATCCCCACCCCCCTCCCCACTACATTGTGACCAGCTCTAGGAACCGTTCTGCCTTCTATTCAATGGGCACAGGCGCATTTGTCTTAGAGTGTTATAAGAACGGAGCCTGACGCATCTAGCGACTAGGTTAAGAAATATGTGAAGCGCTACGTCCCCTTTCCCACATGTGTGTTTGGGGCGATGCTCCAGTCTGTACGGGAACTGCTCCACCCTGCCCACACCTTTCAAAACAGATTCCATTTACGCACAGTTTAATCCTTCCATTTTTAGGCAGCACGCAGGACATTTTGCTTTACTTGTCCAGTATACAACAATAATGTCAGTTTGTCAGATGCTCTTGAATGGCTGAGTGAATTCGCAAGGACGTGGTAAAAAGCAGCTGTGACACATTTTAACGCGATGTCCCAGGATCGGCCTGCACAAGCTGAGGGAAACTGCAGCCACGACAGCCACCGTCCGGACCAGAGTCGAACGTGGAACGTCCGAGATATTTTGTTGCTAATTTTATGACGCTGTCATTGTCACAAACTATATAACGCTGGTCGCAGGTTGAACAGTGGGACTGACTGTCTGACTGGTGGGACTGGGAGGGTGACTGGTGGGACTGGGGGTGACTGGTGGGACTGGCAGTGTGACTGGTGGGACTGGCAGTGTTACTGGCGGGACTGGAAGTGTGACTGGTGGGACTGGAAGTGTGACTGGTGGGACTGGCAGTGTGACTAGTGGGACTGGCAGTGTGACTGGTGGGACCGGCAGTGTGACTGGTGGGACTGACAGTACGACTGGTGGGACTGGAAGTGTGACTGGTGGGACTGGCAGCGTGGCTGGTGGGGCTGGCAGTGTTACTGGTGGGACTGGCAGTGTTACTGGTGGGACTGGCAGTGTTAGTGGTGGGACTGGAAGTGTGACTGGCGGGACTGGCAGTGTGACTGGTGGGACTGGCAGTGTGACTAGTGGGACTGGCAGTGTGACTGGTGGGACCGGCAGTGTGACTGGTGGGACTGGCAGTGTGAATGGTGGGACTGACAGTACGACTGGTGGGGCTGGAAGTGTGACTGGTGGGACTGGCAGTGTGATTGGTGGGACTGGCAGGATCATTGGGACCGACAGGATGTTTGGTGAAACTGGAAGGGTGATTGGTGGGCTGAAATGGTGATTGTTGGGACTGGTAGGGTGATTGGTGGAAACAGCAGGCTGACTGCGGTGGAACTGGCAGGACGATTGGTCGGAATGGCGCGATGATTGATGGGAATATATGTGAGAGCCATCGTGGTCTAATCGAGACATCCCGGAATTTTCCTGGATGGTCTGAGGAAAGCCACAACAAAGGCTCAATAAAAACCGGCATCCCCGCGGAGACTCGAACCGGCGGCCCCCTGAATACAGCAGAATCACTGCTGTGAGGTCAACCCGCTCGTTCTTCCAACACGCAACACGGAAGTCCAGCGCCATCAGCGGGTTTTAATGTGTCATGAATGAAAGCTGGGGCTGCATGTGAAGACTGTGCCTCCCGGCATGTCTTGCCCTCGCCTGTGTACGTGCTGATTTGTTCATCAACAGCTGCCGCCCGCCCGCCCTCGCCCCCAGACACGCAAACCAATACCCATGCCAATCCTAGACAGTAAGTCACTCGTCAGTCAGTCATTCAGTCAGCAGACAGACAGCCAGGTCGAGTGGTAGCCTAGCTCGCTGCGGCTCGATCGATCATTGCAAGGGCTGGGCAACCCCCTACACACGATCAGGAAGACGTGGCGCTTGGCAACGACGGTGCGACCCGCCGGACTACTGCACCTTCAGTAGGAACATGTGGGACAGGACCATCCGCTGCTTATACACTCTTCAGGGCCGTGGTACACCCTGTTACGGAATGATCCGAGATGTTCACAGTGACGTTATATAAACAATAAATTGGGGGTCTGCAGATAAACAATTGTCTTCTGTAGGGCTCCAGTCGAATCCACTCAGCTTCCCACCCCTGCTATACAAGTCAGTCGGTCCAGCCGCCCGCAATGGCAGCAGCACATTTTGCTGTCAAGAGGGGTGTAATCACCACGCACACCCCCAACATTTGCACCTCACTGTCTGGTGTACCTACAAGGCAGGCCAGAAGTCGTGACTTTTGAAGTAGACGCCCTGTTCCGGGTTAGAGATTTTATAATTTTAACCATTTAACGACTAAAGTGGATCTGACTCCAATACACAAGTTTGTTTCTCACATACAAAAAAACACGTCAGCTTGCATAGGAAATTAATTCGGATAAAGACGCCCAGAAAATTAATCGTCATGATAAAACCAGTTGAAAATAACAAACGCCCTTTCTACGCAAGATGTCGAGTTCTTTAACGTCAGTAGATACAATGACTGCTCTAATGGATGGAAGACCGAGGAATCGGGGTTCAATTCACCTGAGGGGCAAAGTGTCTTTCTCTTCCCCACAGAGCCCTACAGGTATCGGAGGCTGTTTCCTGGGCGGTACAATGTCAGGGAAGGGTGCTAAGCTGGCTCCGGAGGTGAGAATCCGTGGAGCCTTACCTTCAATCCCCTTGTCTTCATGACGTGCTGCTTAATACGATTTATGGACAATCCTTTCCTCTGCGCCCCTGTCAAGGATTGCTGCTGGGAAACGCAGATTGCTTTATATTCAAGGCATACATCTCAGTTCCTCATAGAAAATCAGTCACAACCAAAACTTTTCTTTACTTTTTTAGCAATTATTTGGCGACCGAGTTTCGGCTTGTATAGCCATAACCAGGCTCCATAAAACATGAATTAAGAAACTCTACGTCACATGGAGGGAAGGCCTTCTTCTTTCGCAGAGTGAAATGACGTCATACGAAATAAAATGTTTTGTATGGAAGTTACTTAAGGTCGGATAAATATATAAAATAGAATAAAGGATGTGTATAGAATGTGAAATATATCACACGCGTCAACCGTAAGAAATATGTATGTTGGACAATGTTAACAGCATCAGTCCCTCATTTGTAAAAATAAGTTACCGAGAAACTTAATACACGCTGTAAGGAGATCAAAGTAAGTACGGTAGCTTATTTCCACCGACGACGGACTGACGCTGTTTTTTTTTAAGTGGTGAAGGGCCCCGCAGCAGTCGCTACAGACGCACCGCAGCCTTGAGGCTTATTGTGCAACCCTCTGATGAAGATGAAGATGATGATTATGATGATTATTTTTTGTCCTTTTCCTAGTAATGGAGCACCGGTGGAATGAAATTGACAGGGGAAAACCGAAGTACTCGGGGAAAAACCTGTCCCAGTGCCACTTTGTCCACCACAAATCCCACATGGACTGACCTCGGGATCGAACCCGGGCCTCCGCGGTGGGAGGCCGGCGGCTAACCGCCTGAGCCATGGCACGGCCTGACTGACGCTGTTAATACCGCCCAACACATCATACTTCCCCTTCATGTGATGTAGAGTTTCTTAATTCATGTTTCTACAGAGTCTGATGACTACAAACGCCGGAACCCGGTCGCCAGATAATTTGTAATAACGCAAACAAAAGTGTCGGTCGCGACTGATTCTTCTCTGAGGAACTGAAACGTACGCCTTGTACACACACGCCAGCCGGGACGTTCAGCGTCAAACCTGTTTTATATTCATTTATTGTTTATTTAACAACGCTCTCACTATTAAGGGCACGCCATGAGAAGGCGCGGTGTGTGAGGGTAACAACGCGCATGCGTACTACGCTGTTACCAAACACTATTGCTCTGTCACAGACACCATTTACGTACGATTTCGATCCGCAGTAATACAGGTAACTGGGCTGACTTCTTCGGCACACAGCAGGGAACAAACTTCCTCCCCCCACCCCCCCCCCCCCGCCTATCCAGCTCTGAAATCTGCTGGTGTTCGCAAAACAGGTTGGACACCGTCGGATGGTAGGGTTATTACTGGGTGGTGAATTGGAAAGGCAGTGGAACGACGCCGTTGTGGCCAATTTTAGGTGTTACTCAGAAACTTGTGCGCATGGACTGAGGAATACCACGATCCTTGTCAATAGAGTCGATGTCCTAGTCAGAATTCGAATCACAGCCCTTCTGAATAGAAATCCGAAGCGTTCCGCCTTGAGCCAACCTGTGCTGTTACCGGAAGAAATGCCGCTCTTTTTAAAGTGGTTCTTTTGTCTAGAGTAACTCGACACCTACACCGGAACACAGTGGCCCTTTCTGTGGGGTAAGGCGGCTGAAGCAACAGACGTAACCTACAGAACGTGTGTGGCGCTGGCACCTCCACGTACCCACGAGCTCACCTTTACACAGACCGTCAACCCCGATGGGAAGGGGAGACACTTGACTTCACACGGCGCCTGTACAATCTGATTATATTATGCACTGCACAGTGAACTGGAGAATTCGCCTTCGTAGCCGGCGGTCTGATTCACGTGTAAATACCGTACGTTCCGAGCTAGGCTGCGTCAATGAGCCAGACACCACACGGCGCCTGGAGGCTCACACTACGTTCCCTTCTACGTTCGACGAGTTAAACAGCGTCACCTGCGACGTAAACAACTAAAAAGCCACATAACAAACTGAGACTTGACGTTCTAAGGAAGGCAAATATTAAGGTCATGACCTTTTCGGATATGACGCCCTATAGCCCGCTAGAGTATCAACGCTTCGAAGTAATTTGCTGTCTGCATCCTCAGGGACTGAATGACGTTCTACCCTGAAGATGGAAACAGCATGTTCCTCCGAAAGGGTACAACAGTAATACCTGAATTTCGACTGACACATTAACTGAGTGCACGTGTAAATCCACGGTACAGGGACTTAATGGTTGGTTAGTAGTCATTCATGGTTAATGGTTGGTTAGTAGTCATTCACGGTTAATGGTTGGTTAGTAGTCATTCATGGTTAATGACTTCCATAACCGTTTGGCAAACGAAAGTTCACCGCCTTGTTACTAAAAGCTCGCCAATGGACTCTGTTCTAAAACAGTTCAGTAACATCCAACCACTCAAATGCATTTTTAGAAGATTTTTTTCAAAATTTCCCTCCTACTAATTAACAGTCTTTCGAAATTACGTGTTCCGGTAGCTTGTCCTGTGTATCTAACTGAATGGAGTAGTAGAGAACAGGACAAATCCTCACTTAGTCAAGACATTTCCCGCATTCTACAGAAACCAACATTCATCACCGCGTGAACAAGAAACCGACACTGCTCCATATCGTCAGTGAACTGCGTCACGTCAATACACAGATACGCTACTTCTTTATGATCCACTTTAATATTATATTCCATCCAGACCCGCATATTAAAAATTGTGTCTTTCTTTCAGGCTCTCTCACGAAAACTTTGTGTGTGTTTGTCTTGTCTGAAATGCGGGCCGTATGCCCCGCGATCTTGATTTCATGGCGTGAAACGAACAGACGCAGGCAATTTTACTTACAAAGTTCTCCATTATGTAAACATCTCCGTCCTCCTGCCACCTTGTCTCGCTTCAGCTGCTAGTACCTGCAAACCCGCAACATGCTGCGTTCCTTGGAGCGGGAGTGCAGGCTCCACCCGACACGTCAAGTATGATACAGCTCTGCTAGCAAACCGGCCGTTCGTTATACTTACCTTTTAAAGCCTAGCGGTAACTTTACGTACCACCAGGTTTAACATTAAAAAATTCTACGTGGTGCCCACATTGCGTTTATGTGTTTTGTACGGATCTCAGAACAAACAGCGACTTTTGCCTTATAAAACATTAAGAGACTGGTTTTTATAACCGAAGTGGAGAGTGTTTACAGCGCGGTACGCACTGAGTCCTTATATAAAACAGATACGCTTCGTCTTTAAAGGGTTAACTCTTATGATAAATTACTAACTACGTCACGTCCTTGGGCAGTAAACAGACCTACGCTGCTGCCTACGCTATTCGAAACTGCCGTGAGTTAAGCAGTTACGCCGGTGAAAGGATAAATGATAAGAAATACGGTTATGTTGCAACAAAACGTTACGCGTGCAGACATTCGAAAGAGTTTATTGAAAACTCTCTCATGTTTGACATGAGACACTTGCGCATTTGCAGAATTTCATATATTTCTTCTTGACGACATAGCAGTAAATTGACTAGCCGCAAGAATGCGAAATCGAGGTTCGAGCGCAAGCGAAGGGATTTCACCCCGTCACAAAGTCCTGTGCCCAACATATGATCTAAACTCGCCTGTTAACTCTACAAAAACAGGATACTTGAGGTTCTCACAGCAGTACTGGTGAGGATACAGGTTTTGGGGATATGGCGCCATGTAAATTGGTAAGCAATTACCACAATTTTTGAGGGGCGTGACGGCATCGATCTTCCACAACAATTTCAAATACTGGCCACTAGGTGCCACTACCGTGCAGTGGTTTCCCCAGCTTCCACCTCTACGCACTAAGATGGCTCTGGCTGTATCAGCAGGCGAACTTCGCTGCACGGGGCTGGATTTCATTTTAATGAAAGAACTGTGTAATCGAGAGGTCTGTCTGTCCGTCTGCCTGCCTGCCTGCCTGTCTGTCTGTCTGTCTCCGTCTGTCCGCATGTTTCAGCATCGGAATCAAGATTTCCATTGAAACTACTTAGGCCAATTTAATTTTGCTTTATGTCAGTCCGAAATACACAGGTGAATACCGAAAGACAAAGAAACAAACAGCGAGAAGGTAACCAACTCCACGGAGCAGAGTCCTTCTTGGGAAGGCAACAAATACTTCCTCAGCTAGTCAAAATATTTTCCGCATATTATGAAACCCAGAAGTTCACTACCGTGTTCACAACAGTCCGCTAATTGTCTGTTCTGAGCCATATTAATCCAATCCACACCATCCAAACCTATTTATTTACTGTTATCTACCCATCTACGCCTAGGTCTTCCAAGTGTTCTCTTTCATTCAGGTTTCCCCACCAAAACCCCGAACGCCTTTCTCTGCTCAACCACACGTGCCACATGCCCCAGCCATCTCATCCTCCGTGATTCAATCACTGTAATAACATTTGGTGCAGAGTGCACACCGTGCAGAGCCCAATTGTGCAACTTTCTCTATTGCTTCTGCCGTCTTAGCCCAAAGTACCTTGGTAAATTCTACAAGGTTTTGACGACGGTGTATAATATTGTGTGGTGATGGGTTTATCGACTTTATCCATCGTCCGAAGAGTAAAATATTAAAATATTAAAAAATTAAAATCACAGCGTTTCAGAAGCTGGCTGTGCTTCCGTCCTCAGGTGAAGGGAGGGGGAGAAGAGAACACCTATTCTGTTGGGGCCCTCAGACAGAGCTAGCCTGGTCCAGTGATGGAGGCTAGCTCTGTCTGAGGGCCAAACCGAGTAGGTGTTTTCTCCCCCTCCATTCACCTGAGGACGGAAGCACAGCCAGCTTCCGAAACGTTGTGATTTTAATTTTTTTAATATTTTTAATATTTTACTCTTCGGACGACGGATAAAGTCCACAAGCCCATAGTATCTCTCTCTGCACCATATTTTTAACAACGCCCCCCCCCCCCCCCAGCTTATATTCTTTCTTTAATGCGACAGACCACCTGTCACACCAACTAACTAACTAACTAACTAACTAACTCCATGGAGCAGAGGCCTTCTTGAGAAGCCAACAGTTTCTCAGCTAGTCAAGAAATTCCCTGCATTTTATGGAACCCGAAGGTTCATTACCGCATTCACAAGAGCCCGCCACCTGTCCCTATCCTGAGCCAGCTCAATCAGTTCATGCCCCCACATCCCACTTCCCGAATATCCATCTTACCTGTCACACCAAACAAAACATAAACCTGGATACTCTTGAGTACGACGACTGGACGACCGGAGTTAGATTCCAGACACCGGCAACACACTTTCTCTTCACCAGCACTGTCTGCAGAGAGATTCCGGGAACTATACAGCCTCCTGACCAGTTAGTACGAAAGACAATGTGGCCACACGCTGAAACCGAGGTCCCTGCACGTGCACCACGCCAGTAAAGGAGACGAGACCAGACACGTGACTACAGTCGCACCCAAACACTGCACTGCAATACTGGAACAGCGCTCTAACCTTAGCCTAGGTATGGCTGCTTTACATATTGAGAAGACAGCGGAGTAAGTACATAAATTTCGGAGTTCTGCTGTAAGTCCGCGGTACGAAACATAACAGAGAAGATGCCGCACTTTTATACAGCTGTACTGTATTTATAGCTTCTATGTTTAACACTCTTCTTCTTGTTTTCTATTACTTTATTTTTACTTTTATGTCCTGACCTCCACTTGTGTCATCGCTTTTATTGTGCCGTGCTTTCGTTTATGTTTGAAAATAAGGCAGATGAAACGCGCTCCATACAAAGCAACTCGCCCCATACCTCAGCAGATCCATTACGCATTAAAAACACACAAATGAAATGCAACGATAAACGCTTCTCAACTCTCTCGTACATCCAGCAGAAAGCAGCAATTTCCACAGATCCTTCCGGATGGATGAGAGAGAAGCAGAAGTCTTTACGCCGGCCTGGAGCAATTCGCTGTTGCAGACAGCGGGGTCAGATTATTTCATTCATTGTAAGGGAGGCTTTACGTGTCTCTCACAAAATTTAATTTTGTGGCTTAATGTAATAACGGAGTGTTACGTGCGTGGGTTATAGACAGGGATCAGCCACAGTCGCAATACTAACTGCGTCCCATCTTCAAGCAGAAGGACCTGGGATATCTCGGAGAGTGTAGCAGATAGGCTGCGGACAGGACGACAGGAATCGTGGTTCGACTTCCACAGGGCGCTACACACAGAGTCGAACGCGGTTATAACGTCGTAAAGGGGTCCGAATATTTTATGTCGTTATAAACGAGTGTTACTACATAACAAGGAACTTAATGACCTGTACTCATCACCAAATATTATTCGGGTAATCAAACCGAGAAGAATAAGGTAGGTGGGGCATGTAGCACGTATGGGGAAAAGCGAGGTGCATACAGGATTTTGGTGGGCAGACCTGAGGGAAAGCGACCACTTGGGAGACCCAGGCGTAGATGGGAGGATAATATTAAAATGGATCTTCAAAAGTGGGATAGGGCGTGGACTGGATTGAGCTGGCTCAGGACAGGGACAGGTGGCGCGCTCTTGTGAATGCGGTAATGAACCTCCGGGTTCCATAAAATGCGGGGAATTTCTTGACTAGCTGGGAAACTGTCAGCTTCTCAAGAAGAACTCTGCTCCATGGAGTTAGTTATAAACGGGTGTTGTTATATCCGAGGAGTGTGATGTTATGGTCAACAGTGGGGACTGAATTGGTGCGACAGAATACGTGACGCTATAGACCAGGTGTCGCATTGAGTGACGTCGTTATAAGCGGGTTCGACTGTATTTCTCGTTGCGCAGCGTCCAGACAAGCGCTGGGGCCCACCCAGCGTCCAGACAAGCGCTGGGATCCACCCAGCGACCAGACAAGCGCTGGGGCCCACCCAGCGTCCAGACAAGCGCTGGGACCCACCCAGCTTCTGATTCAAAAGGAAAGAGGGGCTTTATATGTGGCAGTTAGGCAGGAGAGGAGCGAAGGTGCCCAACTGCCTACACGTAGTACAGAGGTTACGAATGCGTGGCGCTGTACCTCCATGGCACGGTGATTAATTCAGTACAAGAACAACTTGACCTTTAACCGAAATTCCCACAATTTAGCCCCTAAGTATCACCCAGGGTATGCAATGGGATTGAAACTCAATTCAAAATTCGGTCGTGAAACATAAATGTTTCCGACACTGAAGGACTGAGGCCGAATCGAAATATGGGACAGAAAGCGTTTCAGAATCCTTACAGAACCATTTCAATATCGTTATTTCCGTTTCTCTCCTTGAACGCTTTCAATACAGGTTTCGGAAACCTTACGGCACCCCTGCAATGTCAGTGCTGGTTTCTCCGTCACAAAGCTACATGCTGCAGTTTTCTGTCACTATCCATGTACGTGGAGGCGCGGCTGGTGCAAGGCCCGGCAGTCTAGACACCCACCCTACGACCGGCACAAGGAAAGGCCTTTTTTGTGTGTAGAAGGCCCCCGCAGCAAACACCACGGAAGCACCGCAGCCTTAAGGGTTCTTGTGCAACCCTATGAGGGAGGTGATTATTTTTTGTCCTTTTCCAAGTACTGGAGCGCCGGTGGAGTGAAACTGACAGGGGAAAACCGAATTACTCGGGGAAAAACCTGTCCCAGTGTCACTTTGTCCACCACAAATCCCACATGGACTGACCTGGGATCAAAACGCCTGAGCCATTGAACGGCCAGGAAAGGCCTTAATCCATGTGGGAACAGGGAAGGAAAACACGTGTCGTCACACATTTCGAAATTCATATTATTTTACAAGTTTGCTTTCGGAATGCCAAGGCGCCATCCCGCCGTGGTCTCATTATCCCTTAATACAAACTGAGGGTCGGTATAAACACAGCTTTTTACAACTAACTAACTAACTAACTAACTAAACTAACTAACTGACTGACTGACTGACTGACTGGCTGGCTGGCTGATGGAGCAGAGGCCTTCTTGAGAAGCTAACAGTTTCTCAGCTAGTCAAGAAATTCGCCGCATTTTAGGGAACCCGGAGGTTCACTGCCGCATTCACAACAGCCCGCCACCTGTCCCTATCCTGAGCCAGCTCAATCCAGTCCATGTCCCATCCCATGTCTTGAAGATCCACTTTACTATTATCCTCCCATCTACGCCTGGGTCTCCCAAGTGGTCGCACAGCTTTTTACTTCATTTCAAATTGTTAAGCCACGTGTTTCCGTCATATACACAGTCAGCAACAGGCTTCGTATGAAGACACTATGTAACAGGCAAACCGGCACTACCTGATGGGCAGTGGGGAGGGGACTTCCGCAGCGCGTGCACAGTGCCTGCCGTGCTTCGGGTGCACAACTTCCGCAGCGCGTGCACAGTGCCTGCCGTGCTTCGGGTGCACAACTTCCGCAGCGCGCGCACAGTGTCTGCCGTGCTTCGGGTGCACAACTTCCGCAGCGCGCGCACAGTGCCTGCCGTGCTTCGGGTGCACAACTTCCGCAGCGCGCGCACAGTGACTGCCGTGCTTCGGGTGCACAACTTCCGCAGCGCGCGCACAGTGCCTGCCGTGCTTCGGGTGCACAACTTCCGCAGCGCGCGCACAGTGCCTGCCGTGCTTCGGGTGCACAAGTTCCCGTGAAGCGACTCTGGCAATGTGCACACAACAAGCACGACTTTACCTTACCAGCGGCGTTACAGCTTTCGCTGTGAAATTAATTTCTCTCTCATGATGGTGGTACATATGCCGCCGAAACATCTCGGAGTTAAAAATGTTCCTTCAACGACTTTGTGTTAAACATTAAAATTTGTGCACTACTGTTGGCACTTTACAGTTAGCAACTCTGACATAACGTTTTTATACGAAACCCTATGCTGACTGGTGTAGAGCACTGGAACGGGGTGCTTACCAATGCGAAATAAAATAAACAGTTGAGTCGGACTGGCCCTCAGTTCATACTGAATGAAGAGAAGTTACACCAGGTGGCAGAAAACAAGCTTCACACTTGATGTTTAACGTGAGAAAGGCCATGTAAAGTGACTTTTGCGCCACCTTGAACATGGGATTTTGGAAATTCGACTGGCACGGGAAGTTGTTCCGTGCTGACATCCCCGTGACATACAGCACATCCCCGCTTTTCCTGGGGTTACGTTCTTGAGAACCCCCTTAAAAATGGAATGCGCGTAATTAATACCATAGGGGAAAAATGGCGCTAGGGTAACCAACACGAGCAAAACGTGCGATATGGTCAGTGAGACGTGCAGAACAGCAAGGAACACGTGCCCAGCAGTGCGATATGGTCAGTGAGACGTGCAGAACAACAAGGAACACGTGCCCAGCAGTAAGGAAAGGCTTCCGCCTTACATCTGACGCCGTTTTCTCTCCCCCTTCCACCTCGGCACGAGGCCAGTCAAGTGACCTTTGTTCTTCCCCGGACAGAACATAGCCGTCTCAGGTAAGTTCAATAGAGGTACACAGAGTACACAAGTTGTGCAGCAGTGCGTTGGAGTAAAGAGTTCGCGTGTTCTCATTGAAGGAAAGAAAAAAAATGAAGAGCTACAAGCAACAAACGAACGAAAGCTGCGAGTTAGGAACAGCGCGGCCAGCAAAGGGTTTCTGGGGTTCCACATCCCCTGTCTTCAGTTACCTTGTAGTCCGTAAGACTTATAGGCAAAAGGGCACTGTAGCTGAAATGCACATTTTAAATTTTCTCTAAAAAATTCATCACGAAATCCTTCTCGCTGCGACAGATACATAGCAAGATGTACAGTAGAAATTTCTGTAGGTTTTCAAGTGAAGTGTCAGCTGCTGTGTGTGTGTGTTAACCAAAACTGCAGCGTGCCTGATATCAAATCTGAAGACGATTCATTTACCGGCTCGTTAGCTGTTCCATTTGGACAGGCAGACGGATATACACGGCCACGCTGACAAACAACTACTGCAATCTCTCGCTGCGCGAAATCAAGAACGAAGGGAAGCGCGCAATGAAGGATACAGTCAAGCGATTCGAGGCTCTGACAGCGGTGTCAAGGTTACTGTCTTCTGGGATGTGACGCCGTGTAGTTTCATGCATAGTCAGCGACGTTTAGCAGGAACGTACTGCTTCCATGTCCTACCCTGAAGATGGAGGCAACTGTTTCCTCCACTACGTTAGCCCTTCCACAACACCTGCTGCGTGTCATGCCCACAATAACGGTTAATGGAACCCACGCAACTGAGACGTACAGGGATGGAAGTACAGCTCCATGCATTCTTAATATTTTAATCCCGGCCAAGAACCTACCGGTGTGGATAACATAAAAGGTTTGTTGGGCCCCAAACCGCTCTGGACCTGTGCAGAAAAGAAAAACACCCGCCCTTTTTCTTCGGAAATAGATTCCCGACTGCCCAGCTGTACAGCCCTTAGACCGGTCACCTTACAGAGCTAACAGATGTTTCTTTAATTTTAAGGTTTTATTATTTTCAATTGCGAACTCTACTGTCACTTTATGGAAGTGAGACGCAGAACCCAGCCGCGTGTGTTCTCTTACAGCTTCACGAAAACCCACCAGCTGGTTCGAGAAAGTTACTGGGGTCAGGGCGTAGGTGTAGTGACGTACTGACGCGCGTTCGTACCCGGGGGCTGAGCCTCAGTGAACCCCTTTGTCTTTATGCGACTCAAATTTAAATTTTAAATTCGCAGGTTATTTTATGTATCTACTTATGTTTAATACCACTGTGCATATGTGTTCGTCATATCCTGCTGCAGTTACATCATGTACAAAATGACATTAACTGAACACATCTGCACCGGCAGGTATGTGTGACGCTTGTGTAATAAAATAGGTGAAAATATTTTTGCAATTTAAAATTTGTAACAAACAATCACGGCTTACGGTTTCTTTAGGATTGACGCTGGGGGACAGGAGGAACCGATATGCCTCAGTCAGCTGATTCACCGGCGAATCGGGGTTCTGTTCCCGAGAGGTGCTGTGATGTTTCTTCTATCCGCGGCGGCCAGCAGTCAGCCTCATATCTAACTGATACAGAATTCATTTCCCGGAGCCAAAGCGCCCGCAGCGTTAAGCTGACTTACACATACGTATATACGGGTGTTCTAAACGTTAAGTTCTACTCGTATTCTCTCATACACGTTCACGGAATGGTGGTTAATTAACCCTTTAGAGACGAAAGGTAATCTGTTTTATATATGGACTCTGCTCGTACCGCGCAGTAAACACTCTCCACCTCGGTTACAATAACCAATCACCTAATGATGTATAAGGTAAACGTTGCTGTTTGATCTGAGATCCGTACAAAACACATAAAAGCAACGTGAGTACAAACCAGGTGGCTAGGTAAAGTAACCGCTAGGCTTTAAAAGGTTAAGCACACAAAGTACTTTGCCTCTGGGTGGAATGAAGAGTGTAGGGGGGGGGGGGGGGGTGGCAGAGCGTCAAGTTTCGCAAACACAGAGAAACGACAAATTCAAGGACAAGGCATAACTTTTCTTCCAAAGAAGTTGGAAAGTGACTGAGCGAACGAACGAACGAAGGAAGGAAGCACTAACCTTCTGGGTCACCGTGTAGATGGGCTGGTGGGGCCTGCTCTTCCTGAAGAGTGACCAGTCACCACCTAGCAGGCTCGTGTCTCCAAAGCGCTCCAGCTGGCTCCAGTCTTTGCCGCGTCTGCGGAGTGCGTAGTAGCGGTACACGACTAGCGTCATGGCTACGACAAGGGCAAGTCCTGTGCCTGCGGCAGCTCCCAGCACCGCTGATGTCACCATCCTGTGTGCAGAGTCTCACGGTTTTATGTCTATCGGTTTTGTGTTCACTGCTGTTCAAATAAAACTGTTGATTAGTTGCAACACGTTTAATTTAATTTAAGCCTGACTGAAGCCATATCTGTGTGTGGAACTCCTCCTCCTCCTCCTCCTCCATGGAGTAGAGGCCTTCTTGAGAAGCTGACAGTTTCTCAGCTAGTCAAGAAATTTCCCGCATTTTATGGAACCCGGAGGTTCATTACCGCATTCACAAGAGCCCGCCACCTGTCCCTATCCTGAGCCAACTCAATCCAGTCCATGCTCCCACCCCACTTCTTGAAGATCAATTTTAATATTATCCTCCCATTTACGCCTGGGTCTCCCAAGTGCTCGCCTTCCCTCAGGTCTATCTACCAAAATCCTGTATACATCTCTTTTCCCCCATACGTGCTACATGCCCCGCCCATCTCATTCTTCTTGATTTGATTGCCCGAATAATACTTGGTGATGAGTACAGGTCATTAATTTCCTCGTTACGTAGTCTTCTCCACTCCTCTGTCGCCTCGTCCCTCTTAGACACAAAGTGTGTGGAAGTGAACTACAAAGTGCCCAGTACACAGCCAAAGCCCGACATAGTGCCACTGTTTGTGTACCGAACTTCGTGTTGCTATATCGACAGTGCTACCATACCGACACACTGTACAACAGGGAATTCTGTTCGTGTTGCTATATCGACAGTGCTAGCATACCGACACACTGTACAACAGGGAATTCTGTTCGTGTTGCTATATCGACAGTGTTAGCATACCGACACACTGTACAACAGGGAATTCTGTTCGTGTTGCTATATCGACAGTGTTAGCATACCGACACACTGTACAACAGGGAATTCTGTTCGTGTTGCTATATCGACAGTGCTACCATACCGACACACTGTACAACAGGGAATTCTGTTCGCAGACTTTCATGGGCGCTGACTGAGGGTTTGCTGAGCGCTATATCAGGTTTGACTGTAATTTGTTGCACGTTTAGGCTTTCCATGAAGATAAATACACGATTAATACCTTCTGGGATGTGTCGTCGTGTAGTTTGGTATATGGCAGCAGGCTACTCTGAAACGTGTGTACACATCTATGACACTACACGACGTCACATTCCAGAAGACTAAACTTGAGTAGATGTCATTATCTGAGCACGTGTTGAGCACAGGAAACTATATTTTCACCCATTTTCTAGGATTGCATGAAGCCAATCAGCCCTAACAGCCACACTATAGCCTGCACTGTGTTAATTACCTCTAAGTGGCAGCACTGCGCATGCATAAATACTGTGGGGTTGCCGTCAGCCTGGTATACCAAGCATTAGAGATCGGGGTTTCGACCAAACACGTGACGAGTGTGCAGACCACATTAAGTGATTTCTGTTCTGCTATTCACACTGGCACAGGCCTGTCAACAGCTGCGGACACAAATGTCGACCGCACTGAAGGATTCCGATATCACCGCAGTTCACAGAAGCCAGTAAATCCGCCTAAAACCGCACTTCTGCTGAAACACACATCAGTAGCGCATCATGCTCTACAAATAATGTGCGTGTGTGCGTGAACACCCCGCCTACGTTAATCAGCCATTTTAATATTATCTCTCTTCTACACATTTCTCTTACAAGTGAACCACTCTCTTAAGTCATCCGACCAGAATATATGAATTTCTCATTAACTTCCATGCGTGCTGTATATCCTGTCCATCTCACCATCCTCACATGAATTCTCCTCAGCAACTAATCTCAAGTACCTCCCATTACGTCCTTCCCTGAGGGTCAGACAGCAAGCTTCACACTCACAAAGGACTGCAGACACTAAACAAGCAGATCTGTCCTTGCTTCTGAGTTGTGTCCCGGACGTGCTCGGTTCGAGTCCCCGTCAGAATGACTGCTTTGAATTTTGGGCTTTCGTGCTTCTTCCTCAGGCTCTCCAGGCAAATTTCAGGACAGCACCTCAGTTGGGCCCCAACCGTTTCCTTCTACATCCTTTCCAATCCACCACTCACCAGTCACAGCAACATAAACGCCATACAATCTGTGGTACTTGCAGCGTCTTACAGCAAACAGCATGTAAGTAGATCATGCAACATGTCAGCAACCGCTTACCGAGCTAACACTTCCGCCGCGTTCGCCCCGCCACTGTTCCTGGCTGTAAATTCACAAAACACCGAATATTTTGGCACAAACGGTAGGCCTACGATTTATCCTATCCTAGCAACAGATTTACAATCGATAATTATCAAGAAAATCGCAGATGCGAGACTAAAATCGACAGATCTTAAAACTGGATAATCGACTTTTACAGTCGAGCACGGGCGGTGCTCAGCCGTTTTCAACAGTCTCTGTTTTTACCAGGCACAGTAACCTGCCTCAAGTATGAAATTATTTTATGGGATAAAGGGTCTACCTTACAGGGGCGCCAACCGTCTCAATTATAGAAACAAATCATGCTGAGACATCATAACTACGTTGACTTTTGTGTACAATATTTGTTATTTTTGTCATATCTTGACCAAAATCGGAATATCGACAAATTTTAGTAAAAATCTCACATACGAAATTTTAAGAAAAAATCCTTCTGTGTGAGCCTGCAGGCAAGCAGGCAGGCAGGCAGGCGTGACAAAGTTGACAGTGGCTTTTTGCAACTGCTTTGTCAAAGCGCCTAAAAACGCGAGTATTTTTTTGTATCTGTGTGTCTCCCGCAAACACCCACACACTGAAGTAGCGAAATCGTGCGCTCCAGCACTCCGGGCATGTTTGGGAACTGAAGCAGGTACACAGAAGCCTTCTGCTATTCTTTCTTATGCATTAAGGGGCCTTGTTACTGCGTCTGGAGAGCAGGGCTTATTCACGAGTGTGCGACTGGCTATCCATAAAGATGGTACGACGGCCATGTACCTCCCGCATACAGATGCGGCTCGTTTGCCCGGAACGAAAACTTCGTCAGGGCTAAAGCAAACCCCAGACACACACCACACACCACACACAAATACAGTCAGACCAGACGGGGAGGCGACACGTTGACAACGCAACGTACTGCTTTCTCAAGTGCCACGCTGCAGGACGTTACGTGCTTCTTGAAGGACGTGAATAAAATGCGGCCCGTCTGTCTACCTGCCTGACTGAAAGTTTAACTTTTGAAGCTATTTGACGGATTTAAATTAAATCGGACACAGTGTGTTATCAATATTAATACCGTAACGTCAATTTAAAGTTTGTACGTATCGATTTATTTTAATTCTTTATTTATTTATTCGTTTTTGTACCTATGCACTCAAGGACGATTTCTACATTTGTATAATATAGACAAGGCATCCGTGACTTGAGGGTTCCGCCGCGGTGCTGATGAGATCGACGCTCCTATGGGGTATCACGCAGCGTCGAGTGGTAATCCTTAACCGACGTTTCGGGACAACGTATCGGTCCCATCTTCAAGGGTCAATAAGTCCAAGAAGATTTCAAGAAGTCCAAGAAGACTTCTTGACCCTTGAAAATGGGACCGATACATTCTTCCGAAACGTCGGTTAAGGATTACCACTCGACGCTGTGTACTAACCCATAGAAGCGCCGATCTCATAGACAAGGCATGTTGAATAAAGTAAGGATTCCTAGTTCGTAAATTTTAAGTTAAGCAAGTTTTTTACTTTTGGATTAACCCTTTAAAGACGAAGCGTATCTGTTTTATATAAGGACTCAGTGCGTACCGCGCTGTAAACACTCTCCACTTCGGTTATAAAAACCAATCTCTTAATGTTCTATAAGGCAAAAGTTGCTGTTTGTTCTGAGATCCGTACAAAACACATAAACGCAATGTGGGCACCACGTAGAATTTTTTAACGTTAAACCTGGCGGTACGTAAAGTTACCGCTAGGCTTTAAAAGGTTAAAGGAGAGACTTCATGCAACGGACGGCGCCGCTCTCGGTCAGATGGTATGTGGGATATCCCCGTTGATTTGCGGTGGCCACGACACAGTAAACTTGGTCCTGTGAACAAATTCGTAGTGTGATTTGGTTTCTAGAGCCTAACGTGTTTCCGTCACCGAAATGTACGGTCAGTTTACAGACGCGGAAGGCAATGGAATAATAGGAGTGCAGCATGCCAGCAAATTGTGCAGTTTCGATACTGGTCGAGCGGACACAAAGGTCGATTATCGAACCGGTTGGCCGAGCACATAAAGGGCGGATGCGAACGCGGCACGAGTGGAGGAACTGATTTCGGAAAACCGACGTTTCACAATCAGCGATTTATCCGCGCCCCTGTTGTTGCGTTTCGGGACCGTACATAACATTGTCCGTGAAGAAGCTGGATATCGCCGAGAGCACGCACGCTGCGTACCACGACGTTTGACCGAAGAGCACAAAAATCGACGTTTTGAAGTTGCTCTTTCACATGTTCAAAGGTTTAAAAAAGAAGGAAATGATTCCTGGAACCCAAAGTGACAGCCAAGGAGAAAAGCGCGCACTATGTCATTCCTCAACTGCACCGGCCAGAATTCTACGGGAACAACCAACTTGTCACACAGCCGAATATTTAAAGTTTGTCTGTCTGTTGTCAGTTACGTTATCCGTATTTCGGGACGCAGAGTGAGTCAGCCACGTTGAATTCATGCTTCTGGGCACAAAAAAATCGACGTCCGTATGATACGCTGCCATTCGCTGCAAGAACTGGACAACTGCCGTTACGTATAATCGTTTAGCAGGACAATGCAACCCCACAAAACGCACGTCGGACGTAACAGCTGTTTGTCACTGGCAACTTCTGTACATTACACCCTAAATACCAAACCCATCCCACGGGGCTGCCACTCGTTTGGACTGCTGCAGCAACACTGCGAGGTTCTCGATTTTAGAATAATGGGAAGTAAAACCTGCTGTTCGGGAACGGCTGCGAATACAAGGTACAGACTTCAATTGCGACTGAATTTTTGAACATGTGCCAAGATGGAAGACATGCATTAATGGGCTTAGCGATCATGTAGGCAGTTACAGACGAAGCAGAACAGGCAAAGCTACATTAACAGCTGTGATGACTTCTCATTTAATTTCTATGACCCAGGGAACCAAAATTAAGAATATCGCCAATAAAACAGCAATTTGCCGTAACCCACCGACACACAGCTTTACAGCAGGCAGAATAAACATCGCCGGTCCTCAGCACATCAACATTTACGAACGCTACGTTCTTACGAAACTCTAAGGACAAGCGATCCTTTTTGTGGACACAACATTTTGACAGAAGGTGTGTCTGTAACCCAACTGTCCCGCAATGCGGGAATCTCAGTTTGACGAACTGTGTGGGTTACGGTAAATTGCTGTTTCATGCGCGACATTACGCGTAGCGTCGAAAGGGAGGAGACGTAGTAAATAACGACGCGAGAAGGATAAGGCAGAGTGTGGTCACAGCCTAATTTAACGCACTAACCCGGAACTTGGCCAGCAGGTGTGCGTCACCCGCGACAAACTTCACGTCTGCCAATCTCCAGGCTTCGACGTTCCCAGAGGAATAGGAAGAAACAAGTTCTCTGAAGAACTTCAGCTTCTGCCTTGCTTCAAATGCTGCAAACGCACAACTTCCACCACCAGTTGATATTAATAATAACAGGAAGGTGCACACGGCAAAGCTGTATTGAGCACAAGTGGCACGATATTTGTAGTATATGACATTTGATGCCGATTCCCCACCCAGTTCAACAGTTATTACTACGTGCCAGACACGGATCCTGACAACCGGACGGACATATAGACGTGATGACACCAACGAGTGTCCATGAAATCCAGGGCTGTGGAGTCGGAGTCGGAGTCGGAAGGAATTTTGGGTGGAGTCGGAGTCGGTAAAAATGTACCGACTCCGACTACGACGTCGGTATAAAATCTTAAATAGACACTGGCTACAATAACCAGTAGACTTATATTCAATGTAGGTGATAAGTCTAAAAGCAGCCTGACGATTCAGGCGGTGGCGACGAAACGTCTTATGGTACCTTTTGCAATTTTAGCAGGCTTACCATTACCATACAGTACATACTGAGCTTTTATGAACGAGTCGGAGTCGGAGGTTTTGGGTACCGACTGCACAGCCCTGATGAAATCCCCAGCTAATTGTACGAAACACCAGCAATTTTAATTCCTCCTAAAAGACACAACTCTTAATAAACCTGCAAGAACGTGCGGCCGCACAGCGACTTCGAATCCAATGGATAAATTTTAAAAGAAGTCCAGAAGAAGTCACACGCCTGGACCGACTCACAGATCGGTTCCTAATTTGCATCACAGCAAAATTAGCAGGAACTTTGTTGTCACCCTGCATAAACCCTACATGTAAATAAACAGGTTTTGCAAGATTTTTGGCTTTCGCCGCGGTGTAGGGTCAAAATGTCCTAGAAGCACATACTGACCCTTCAAGATGGGACCGATACGCTGTCCCGAAACGTCCGTAACGACAGACCCACTGACGCTGTGCAACATCCCGGAAGATCGAAGTCTTCAAAGTAGGTTTACACAACGCACGAGGTAGCTGCATCAGATTTCTATGGTTCTAGATTAACCCTTCAAAGACGAAGCGTATCTGTCTTATATAAGGACTCAGTGCGTACCGCGCTGTAAACACTCTCCACTTCGGTTATAAAAACCAGTCTGTTAATGTTTTATAAGGCAAAAGTTGCTGTTTGTTCTGAGATCCGTACAAAACACATAAACGCAATGTGGGCACCACGTAGAATTTTTTAATGTTAAACCTGGTGGTATGTAAAGTTACCGCTAAGCTTTAAACGGTTAAGAAATTGATATGATTTTACGGTTAATGTAAGAAGGGCGATGAACGGCAGATTTTCATGCCTCTCCGTCACCCCCGAAAGTGCCATTCCGTGCACAACGACGGATCCAAGCCGCAAAAGACGTGTAACAGCCACAATACGGAACTACAAAGCCGCAGTATTTGAGCTCACTAATGAATTCTAACGCTCACTAAACACAACGCTAACTTCCTAGTAAAACCCGAAGTCTGATCGCGACCCGTAATCACAGCAACATGCCGCTGAATAATGCCACGGACTGAGTAACACACAGCTACCGGCGACCCTCGGCAGAGTCACGGCGGTTCGCGAAAACGTACAAGCACGAATCCACTACAGACTGGGAATCATGTAACTAATATTTCATAAGCTCCAACCAGAACCCTTCCATTCCACAGATTTCTGTTTCTACGTATCTGTTTCGAATCACGTTTACACCGTATTTTACCTTTGTGAAGAACCTATTGCATAAACACGCTTATAGATACCGCACGCGATAAATTTGTCGGATCGATTATCAAATTTTGGATCGTCGCCGTGTTTGTAATTTCTGACCGACAAGCAAATTTCGTACCCCACACGTAGCAGGTCTGTACCTACTCTCCATCCCCACACATACCGTCGCCAGATTAGCTCCAGCGGCTCACTATCTGTCGCAATAAACGCAACACAGATACGTATCTACTGTGAGCTCAGATTCGTCAGTCCGAACATGTTACCTGTGTTAATTATGTGTGCATCCGGTCCCAGTGGCCGCGCGGTCTAAGGCGTGGGTCTGCGGCCTAGCGCTTGCTGGGATCGTGGGTTCGAATCCCACCGGGGGCATGGATGTTTGTCTCTTGTGAGTGCTTGTGTTGTCAGGTAGAGGTCTCTGCGACGGGCCGATCCCTCGTCCAGAGGAGTCCTACCGACTGTGGTGTGTGTCTGAGTGTGATCAAGTGAAAATAAAACAACCTCGACACCTGCTGTGAGCAGGTAGAAGAAGGAAGGCCTGCGAACTATGCATGCATCCTTAATTTCGTCGCTATACAAATAAAGTACAAACTGAACGTTTTCAATTGACGCCCACAGAGGTATGCAGCCCGCAAGCTTACCTACGCTCGTGGAATTGCTCACCAGCCACAGTAAGTGTCTATCCCTGGCCAGCAGAAGAGCGAATTTACTGCTGCTCATGAAAGAAATAAGAACGCATATACCCGCAATGAAGTTTACAGAAGCGGTAATAAAATTTACATTTCTCTGTAAAGAAAGCACGTAGTTACGCACAGAGAAGTGGCGTGGACATTCGTTTCTAACTGCTAATAAAGAAAGCACGTAACAACACGTACAGAAAATATAATGATATTTGGTAGTATTTTTGAAGGAGGTGTGTGGTTACGTGCAGAAACGTCTTAAGGACGTCCACAGTTATGTGGGCGCAACGTGCAACAACACATCGTTCGAGAAGACTGTCAGCATACTTCTGTGCAGGAGGTTTTAAAAGAAATACAGACTTACGGACACAGAAGTAGTAAGGACATTACAGTTAATGGGTTATGAATACAGCACAATGCTGTTGTTTAGATATTAATTTATTTCGTTCGGTTTCATAAGCCAACTGAAAACAGAGTAAGTTACTGAATTAACAGTGTTCGCAAGTTCACGATTTAAATGTCCCGTCGTTGTAATTTCAATATTTAGAGACAAATCCTATGCAGGATTAATACCTGCGCCGTTCACGTACAAAGACAGGACTATAACTGCCAACCACACAATACGTAACACCAAATCCCACAAGGAATGCAAACTCGCACAAAGTGCGATTTAGGAGAGGATAATTCAGTCAGGATAGTGACTGGCTGTGGGCCACACGATGGGACTTATTGTCCCGGCACGCACAGACATTTCTGGCGTTGCCAAAGCGCTTGGACCAGCCCTGGGATCCACCCAGATTCCTACCAAACCGGCCCGGCAGGCGTAAAGTGGCTTTTCTTTCACTTGCAAGTCGAGTCAGCATCAAAAATGCGCGAAGTTAAACCCATCCTCCTGTCGCCTTCAGCAGTACAGGGCTCTGCACTTCGCCCAGGTGAGTGTACCTGGGCGTTTCGGCAGGGCGTCAAAATAAAGCCAGTACTACAGTATTTCCCTAAACAGCGTTAACAGATATGACTTTGTAATGGATACAAGATGAGTCTTCTGTGAGGTAGGAAACGGGTTCTTAAGTATTATCAAAATGAATTTAAGACCTCGAAGGGTCAAAGTTGAAACCGACAAAGGAGAACAGTAACTGTGCTAAAACAGTCCGCTTGAATATGATTTGCTTTCGCTTAGAGTAATTTTATTCCTGAACCTGTCTAAAACAGGATAGCGGTCGGTACCGTGAGACGCCTTCAGACGCACGTTTCACTCCAGCTGTCTGATCTGTCAATGTTGACTCGGTTTCGCCCCATTCACGGTCGATAAACACACACACACACACACACACACACACACACACACACACACACACACACACACACACACACACACACACACACACGCACACACACACACGCGCAGAACGGGAACTCATCTCCTTGATTGAACTGTGGAGGAGCCACTGTTTCCAAATTGCGATTTGGACCCCTTACATACAAAATGTACTTGCAAATGGTAATTTTTATGTTGGAAGTTAACAGAGAATGTAAAAGGCGAGCATAAACTAGCTTTACCACTTTGACGGAATTTAAACATTACGCGCTGTACGCACAGCAATCCGCCACCGCAACTGTCACGTACCAAATTGGCTACACACAACAACCTTTCCCACTGCGGAGCACACTCGCCTTCTCCATTACAAATAGCCACTGGTTAATGCTGTTTAGTGATACGGAAGCCGTCCACTGTGAGAGTCGTATGTAACACATAAATACACCGTGTGGACAAACTGCACAGCTTTCTAATGTTCAAGCAGGCTGTACGTATATTTACCGCTGTGACCTACGGGGGTTATCCTGTAAAGTGCAGACAAAATTAAACTGTTAAGTGTACACTGGCAGCACATAGCTTGATATATCTTAAAGGCCGCTTTTATATAACCCTGTAAAGCACTGTGGGAACTCCACGTACCGCCTGCTTTAGCGTTCAGAAACCACGAATTTCGCCCACAAAGCGTATTTACATGTTTCGTACGGTTACTGCAATAAAAAGAGATTATATCTGTAAGCCGCACAGAGAGGTTCGTCGTTGTAACGGAGACACAACGTGCTCTCTAAGACGGCGGACTGAACCCCACACATTATGTACACAAGAGCACTCCTGTACTGCAATCAAAAGGCCCCGCGTTTGCGTCTCGCTCTGAAGACCGACCATTACAAGGCTTTCGCAGAATTTCCTCAGCACCTCGCACCGTGTTAAATGCGGCCATGCCCGCTTTCTGCCACACAGCCTTCCACACACGTTGTTCATTATTAGTAGGTCACCCATTCATTCGACGTTATATAGACTAGACTATTACAATCGTCCTTAAATAAAACATAAACAGGAAGTATATGATATGGTACGATCCCAGTGGCCGCGCGGTCTAAGGCGTAGGTCTGCGGCCGAGCGCTGGCTGGGATCGTGGGTTCGAATCCCACCGGGGGCATGGATGTTTGTCTCTTGTGAGTGTCTGTGTTGTCAGGTAGAGGTCTCTGCGACGGGCCGATCCCTCGTCCAGAGAAGTCCTGCCGACTGTGGTGTGTGTCTGAGTGTGATCAAGTGAAAATAAACAACCTCGACACCTGCTGTGAGCAGGTAGAAGAGGGAAGGACTGCGACAGGACGATGCGGTGTGACACTTGTGCTTCACCTAGTGAGTGCGGTTCAGTTAGCGTTACACAAAGCAGTATGAAACAGTGCGTCTGACACACCACAGCTGCGGCAGACTGACCAATTTGTTTAGAATATTTTTCTGAAGACACAGCGGGACAGATTCTATGAAGTTCGCAGTACACAGTTCGTGGAAATGCTTTGCTTTCTCCACGTGCCAGTCACGGTACATACTCCCCCTGCATATGCACATTTATTTTACATTTATTTTATTGTATTCCCTATTTACGTCTTATTTTGTCCAAATATTTTCCTAGATCCCTGTATTTTATTTGTACAATACAATATTCTTCTATGGGCTTACACCAATTTCTCCCTCAAATAAGGAGTAGAATGGGTGCACGAGGCGGTGGACAGACTTTCATTGCGGTTCCTGTATACATTTGAAGCAGCCTACGTAGCTCAAACAGAATGAATGCCTGGGGCCTGGGAGACTGGTATAATTTCCCGACAGCCACAAACGTCTCTCTCTTCAACGCAGCGTCCAGTACAGCCCAGTGCGCCCACACGGCCTGCAGTCCAATAGCGACCGGCCTCTTTCCCTGAGACATGAAGCAGCTGATCAATGACCTTCACACAGTGCAGAGGTTAACTGTGCATGGAGCAGTGCCTGCATTTCCACAACACGTCTCAATGCCGTGACGCTTAATGAAGCAAATTTTTTAACTTGGCATAGTCCAATTCGAACCTACTGTGCCCGTAACTAAATAAGCACGCCTCGCTTTCAACCACTGCCAAGTCCGACGCTGCCTACACAGCCAACGCATTACACGTTTGTCTATCTCGTATTTTTTTTAGTGGTGAAGGGCCCCACAGCAGACGCTACGGACGCACTACAGCCATGAGGCTTATTGTGCAACCCTGATGAAGATGATTGTTTTTTTTTGTCCTTTTCCTAGTAATGGAGCAGCGGTGGAATGATACTGACAGGGGAAAACCGAAGTACTCGGGGAAAAACCTGTCCCAGTGCCACTTTGTCCACCACAAATCCCACATGGACTGACCCCCGGCATCGAACCCGGGCCTCCGCGGTGGGACGCCTGCGCCATGGCACGGCCTTGTCTATCTCGTTAACCATTCAACGTATGAACATATTTTGAACGAGACAGGCAACGTACATATAATGTAACACTGACCAGCGTTCGCGTAACAATTCTTGCTGTGGATAAGCAGTACGTATCACACATTATGAAGGTGTGTCTGTATTCTTGCATTAGTTATCCGGGATGCAAATCGCATCTTTCCTGTGCCGTACTGTGTGGGCATCTGTGGCCTGTCCGGCTGCAATACTTTTCTTTTTCCACATTATATCACAAATGGCACGATTTTCGGGAAAAAGAAGTTGTTGAAAGTAAAATGTCTGTTTTGATTTTATTTATTTGCTATTGTAAGAGGAACTGAGCACGATATTATCACAAATGTGCACAGGTCTTCACGGAAGTACTGTTATTCTTGTAAACCTTCAACCAAACTCGAACCGGACTTTCGATAAATTCTGAAGTATCGAATTTCATAAAAATCCGTCCAGTGGGAGCTGAGTTGTTCCATGCGGACGGACAGACGAACAGCCAGCCAGGCATGACGACGCTAATAGTCGCTTTCCACAATTTTTCGAAGGCGCCTAATGAAGGAGTGCACTCGTCACATCAGCGGCATCGCTGTCGGCCTGCTCTCGCAAGTCCCTGCCTCGAGTCTCGCCCGGAACAGCACCAACCTGACAGCTGGCTGCTGAACACCCCAGTTGGCGTGTGTCTACACGGTACCAATGGGAGTGTTGGTCGTGACTGACTGCCTCTTCGAGATGCTGAACATTTGTACAGTAACCTGACGTTTGTACAGTAACCTGGCATTTGTACAGTAACCTGACGTTTGTATAGTAACCTGACATTTGTAGAGTAACCTGACATTTGTACAGTAACCTGACATTTGTACAGTAACCTGACGTTTGTACAGTAACCTGACATTTGTACAGTAACCTGAAGTTTGTACAGTAACCTGACGTTTCCGTCTCAGCCCCTCAACGCGTGTATCTGACCAGCATTTCGATTAGGCCACGACCTTTTCCTTCCAAATCCTTCCCAATTCATCAGGCACTACACTTCGCAACGCCGTATGGTGTGTGGCACTGACGGCGTCCTTAAATACATCACAATCAGACACTTCCACTGCGTCCAAAAATATAACAGCGGTATTATTATTATTATTATTATCATCATCATCATCATCATCCGAATTTCTCACTTCTCAGCTTTAGCTGGGAAATATTCACCTATCCTGGGATGTATCATCAACAGGATTAGGCTCGGTGGTCTTATGTGTAATTTAGGAAATTTCTTACAATTGAGCATGTCCCAAGAATTACCACTTTTTGCATTTGTATATATGTGTTTGGGTGCAGGTTAAGTCTCTTTAGACTTTGTGACAGTGACTTTGGAATTATTCCCGTGGCTGAAATTACTATCGGGACCACTTGTACTGCATCCTACTTCCACAAAACACGTATTTCGTTCGCCAGTTCTTGGTATTTCTTTTGTTTTTCTGTTATTGTTTTGGCGACATTGTGTTGTCTATTAGGAAGGTATTTTTTGCTTTCTTGTTCGTGAGAGTTATGTCAGGTCGGTTGGAAGGTACTGTTTTATCCCTAATAATGCTGCGATTCCAGTACAGTTTGAAGCTGTCGTTCTCCAGCATGTTTGCTGGTTTGTACCTATAGTACGGGCATTTGTCTTCAGTTAGTTCAGCTGCTTCAGCCAGTTTCTGGTGCATAACTTTCGCTACTTCATTATTATTATTATTATTATTATTATTATTATTCACATAAATCTTACAGATTTCGAAAAAGCTTCCAGTAAAACAGAAACAGCACGTGCCAGCGAAAGGCTGACCCAGTTCAAATCACTATGCATTGTGGCTGATGTCCGCTCGATTTGTAAGGAATTGCAAACCCCAAAATAGTCGATGCAATGCGTCAACAGGATGTGGGTTTTTATAGCCACCATGAGGGGTGCATTTATCTTTCAGTATTTCTGTGTTGTGTTTTACTGGGGCGTTAGAATGAGGGAGGGCTGATTGCTTCCGCGTTAATCTGCGGTGTAAACAAGAAGTCAAGAGACAAAACGTATTGCCTCTCGACCCCCAAACTCTCGTTAACCACAACGATCGACAATCCAATGGCCGCCGTATTTCACAGCCTGTCGTGTGTATACGTATATCGCCAGTGAAACAAACTTTGGCGTTTAGCTGACCCCGATTCATTCTGGCGAATTGAAGTCGCTGTTTTTGACCTACTTTGGATGGTTGCCGTGAGATTCTCATTCCATTAGATTTTTGCCCATTCATTTCCATTCCATAGCGTCTAACAGTTTCAATCAACCTTTATCCTGCTAATGTGGAATATATGGCGAGCTGCTAATAATGCCAGCACCACTAATGTTTAATATTTGGTGACCTACATTTGGCAACGCTGAAAGCAGCCTCTTTGTCTCTCTCTCTCTCTCTGCACAGTGTCTCAACACTGAATCAAACGTGAAAGACGTCCTATGTCATATCTGTGTGCACACACTTACTCGGCTACCAACTAGGTCCTTAAGGGCCCAGTTGGTAGCCAAGTGGTGCTGGCATTATTAGCAGCTCACCATATATTCCACATTAGCAGGATAAAGGTTAATCTACCATCAACCATGCCCTGTAGCACTGTTTCTTCCTTCGCCACAGCTAACAAACTGCACCTCTGTTACAAAGACAGTGTGGTTCATGATGCTTAGGGCAATAAAATGCTGTTTATTTTTCGCTCATGCAAAACACACAATAAAATGTGCAGGAGAAAGGCAGAATGCTCGGCGTTAAAGTACGTGGCAATGCAGCCTGCAGTAAACACTGTGCGTCAGACGGTTACGTACATTACTAAAGGCGTAAAATTTGAGTTATCACCGTAGTGGCTATAAAATTGCTGTCTTCTAGATTATGATATCGTATAGTCTGGTAGACACGCCCCAAGGTTCGAGACCAACCTGCAGCCTCTGTCTTCTGCCATGAAAATAAAGGCAGAACATTAGCTCGAATGTTGGGAATCGACTTTTTAACAGAAATTTGGAACATTTCATATCAAATGCACATTGTCCGTGACGTTTTCGAGGCAGTGAAAAACAAGCTGACCCTCGGAAAATTTAGAGGCGGTAACAGGGCAAAACAGCCACAATTTCTGTGCTATGCACAGTATCCTGGTATGAAAAAAAGGGGAGGTTATGGGTCCTCACAGAGTTTAACACAAAACTCTCAAAACTGCTCGGTTTGAGCGCCTTTACAATATTACGGACACAACAAAATATTTGAAGTTCGTTATCACTCAGGATTCTCCAATCGTCTATTAATTCGTCTCTCTTAATTTTCATGTGGAAATATCCTCAGTGTGCTTACCAAGAGATACAAAGTTGAAGATTAAATCGGCGCTATGCACAAGCATCAAGCCGTAAAGGCGTATAGGGGCGTGAAGTTAAATTACCACGTGTGCTACGCCACGGAAAGCAGGAGATTGATCAGCTTCATGCGCCAGCTGTTTTATTCCTCACGTTTATAGCCCCAAATGTCGAAGAGGGCGCAGTGCACAACGTGTGACAAAATGCGGAAAGGTTCGGGTCAATTCTCTATTTTATAGGAGCCAAATGACGCCGGGTTGAGAACGCAAGTCTTCCATCTTTCTTTATGTCGACGTCAGGTGTTACGGGAGATGGCGTCTGCACAGAAAAATGAAAGACAAGATTGTAGGGAGAAAGTTCAGATTGCTGTAACATGAAGAATGTAACGGTGTAATGTGCAATGAACGGATGTCGTTACACGGCGTCACGAGGAGGAAGCCCAATGAGGAAGGACTATCCGACCGAAGGAGAAGAAGGAGACAAGTCGAAGGGAAAAAGGAACGGAGAGAGAAAAGTGAAGGAAAAGAGAAATAAAAAGACAAGAAATACGCAACAACAAAAACAGAAGGGCAATAATAAAAATAATAATGTGTAACAATAACTGCAGAGGAAAAGGAAGATGAAGAAATCTTCGAAAAGGGGATAGAACAATGGGCAAGGGAAAATAATAAGAAAAACGAGAATGAAAATGCGAAATTGTGAGACACAGACGAAAAGATTAAGAGGAAAGTGAGAGAAAAACTAAGAATTTATTTACTTGTCATTTATTTAAAGATGCTGTCAGTAACTGTGGCTATATATCGTCTAATAATAGAACGAATGGTGAATCGATAATTGTAAGGGATCTGGAAGGAAGCGATCGTAGCACAATTTAAGGTGTCATGCCGGCATCTGTCTCGAGGGACACAGCAAAACTAGGGGAAATCTCAGGAATAACCGGCATCTGTCTGGAGGGACACAGCAAAGCTAGGGGAAATCTCAGTAATAACCGGCATCCAGACCGAAATTTGAGACCGGCACAGCAGCCATTCAGGCGCGACGGCCGGTAGTAAAAGAGAAACAGGGCAACGAAAAACAGGAATAAAAGGGAGATGAAATAGAAAGCGGAAAAAGTAGAAGTAGGAGATAACGCAAGAAGATAAATTTGATCCTATACTTCAATAAGCACCACCTCATGAAGGCGTATTGGTGAACGGACATACAGCTCCATTTATTGTATCTTGGCGTAAATCGAGGTTAGAGTTCAGATTTATTCTACGGCCGCCTCTACCCCGGGTAAGGGCCACAGCAACCATCAGGTGAACAGGCTGGACGGCATGGCCGGTCTGGAAGCTGTGGCGAACAGGAAGATCTATTGCCCCTGTCGGGATTGCATCCCAGATCCCTCGGTCCCCAATCCTTAGCCTGTCAGCATACGAACTGCGCTATAAGGCCCCACACAAGTACAGCAATCGACTGTAAAAATGAAGCATCCAGCATAATCTGCAGATCTAGGAAGCCACGTGACGTCAAGAAGCCAGTATCGATCCAACGTATACTGTTGCAGCCAACTTTTAACGACTATTGATTTCACCTACCAATCGTTACCGCAGTCAGCTCTCACGTAAATCAACGGATTACACTGACGTCATCCGAAAGGAATGTACTGGGAGGAAACCGTTTCGAACCCCGGCTGAAATTCATCACTACCGTGCCTGATGCCAATACCGCGTTCGTACGTTACACATACCACGACTGCGGCGCCCCTCAGTGCCACTGATCAGCAAGGACCACTTTGTCATTCTCCTTCTTGTACCCTTCCTTCCTCTCTGCTCTTTTCTTCATCTCCTCCAAATCTAAACCCTCATTAGTTTCAAAAACTATTCGCCGTGACATATACAGAAATGAAGCATTGCAAAAAACACAGTATATTCTTCCGAAACGTCGGTAACCCAGATACCAGACTACGCATTGTCAAAACCCAGAAGACCAAATCCAAATGTTCAGAGCCCTGGAAACTGCCCACAATGAGACCAATTTTCTTTCTCCTTACACAATAGGAACAGGCAGGACAGTGGCGGCTTTACTGGTCTGAAGCACGGAATCCATTTGGTTCAGTCCCCACCCCACAGCAGACACTGTATACTGTGCGCGAAACTTGCACAGATATTGAGGGCTGGTGGCACATTTAGTTATCACTGTGTCTGCAAGGGCTCAATACGCCTGATACGGTGTTACGGCGGCTATTAACATTCACCAGTGGCAAGCTTCCTGCCATAACGCAGCAGCATGACCACATAACATTTGACGGTGTCACAGAACGTCATGCCGCAATGTTAGTACAGAGGCTATTTAGACGTCATCACAGCTCTGGTCCCTGCAAATTCATATCTCTTGCTACTGATGCCACCGGCTTTGTACGCAAATTAAATGTAATGGGCAGCCTACTTAAAAAGAGTACAGCGGACGTTAAACCGGAGGCAAATGGATAACCACGAACACTGTAAATAAGCTGTTGGCGAGGTACTGCTGTGCTGTACCAGGAGGTTCCGCCAACTTGCTTTAAACGGATCTTTATCTGTATAACAAAACCGAGCCAACTTACGCACAATGTTATTGCTTATCTTTTTTTGTTTTTTTGTTCATCTTCTCCCCGGGGATAAGATGAACAAAAAAAAACAAAAAAAGATAAATAAATAAACGATAACATTGCGCTTAAGTTGGCTCGGTTTGTTATACTGATCATACGCACGGAACCGAATAACACAGAATGTTTATCTGTTTGCTCGAAAACGGTTCATCGAGCAAAAACTGGTCTAAGATATACGACAAAGACTTGGCAAAAATTTAAAACTTTCATCAAGATACTTTATGTTACGTTTAATACGTAAGGAAATACACTTGAACCCGGTTATAACGACATCGGTTTATACGACACCTCGCCTGTAGCGTCAGATATTCTGTTGTACCTATTAGTTACCCACTGTTAGCCATAACATTACACTCCTCGGTTATAACAACACTCGTTTATAACAACATAAAGCATTCAGTCCCTTTCATGACGTTATAACCGGGTTCGACCTATGTCAGAAGTAAATCTGACTGTGCACAGTGATACCCAGTGTGAGATCGCCTCCTGCTGAGGTGTGGCACCACGTAGTGCAGTACAGGTGCGTGAGGTTGGAGGCACCGGGATCCTCTGCCAGAACACAAGGCGTCACACCTTAGAAGACAGAAACACTCACCGCCAGGAGAACCTCAAAATCCCTCGACTGATTCTGTCCACCATAAATAAAGAAATACCAAAACCAATTTCAATATGAAGGAAAGCACTTTGAAAATTATTATAAAATGACGCTGTACCCCGCGACCCTCTGTATGGACTGAACACATTCCCGCAGCGCAAAGTGAACGCCTGCTGCTAACTCTGACGTCACGAATTCTTCACACTACTCTCAGACCACCGGTGTTCACCGGGCGTTGTTCTGCAACCCCACTCTTTTACGTCTTCTCCCAGGAGGTTTATGTTGCGAAAGTTTTAAACTGAACGTATGTTCTTTGTTTTAAGCCAACGAAATTGAGACATCGGCCAGCCAAGGTATTTTCTTCTCCCGCCTCCTAATTAATCTTCCGTCCCTGTTGACCGCAGTCACGTGTGCACCGCCACTCCGAGCAGCTCAGACTGTGTGGCGACCACTTTAAGGGTCAGGCGATCGGGGGACGGGGGCTGTGCTCCGCCCGAGGGCGAGACCGTTCCCTGACGTCGCCTAGAGGTCGGGGTCCACCCAGCCTGTCTAATGAGCAGCCTCCTGGGACCCTGTCCCCGAGAGTAAAGTGGCTGGAGTGTGACGCTAACACCTCACATCCACCGAGGTTAGAAATGCGTGGAACTATACCTCCACAAGACCGTCACATTTACAGCGACATACGTGCTGCTCTTCTTCTGTTCTAGTACTTGCAGCACCGTAGTGGTCGCGCAGGTGCGGGAACAACATCAAGTGCCCGTGTGTTTAAGCATCACGCCTTGAAGATATGGAGGCATAGCTCGGTACGAGTGCTTACCACTAGCTGCGGCCCTTTTACCACCAGGATAAAACGCTCTCCACGTACACATCTGCAGCCTCGGTGAGCTGAAAGCAACGGTGGCCAATGGGATAGGCGAGCTGTAGTCGTTCGATTGATAGCCACTCACTTCACTGGCTACGTTATCCGTATAGGGGTACTTCAGATAAAACGTCACTTCAGTCCTCAGAAGGGAAGAAAACGGAAAAACAGTTTCTCAGTACCAAAATACGTCAGCTGTTGTTGGCTTGTCACCGCCAACACAGCAATTCCATTGGAATTCAACACCGTACACAATATATTATAACATTTTAAGTACTCTTTCTAAAAACAGTTAGTTATACTGTTAATTAGCGAGGATTTAAACGAGAGACATACAACACCTCACTCTAACGTGCTACACACGTGGATGTTCACGTGATCAGCACAATAACGTGACACGTACGTCTCAAAGGTTCTTTGAATACGTACGTCATAACACACCCCTGATTTTACAACCACGGGCCCTACCACACATAACCACTGCATACAAGATTAATGCTTTAATGTTTATGCTCTCGCACCAAAGTGTGACATGCAGCCGCCGTATCGAACCCTCACATCCGTACGAACCTCCCGCTACGGATTTTACGGTGCGAGCTTCTTAATGACGTTCAGAAACAGCAACTGCTACACCTCAGCCCGGAACAGCTTCACATGTGCGTTTGTAAGTTTACACCCCTTTTATATTCTTATGCGGCCCGGCGGTGGCTGCTAAAAGCCTAAGCATGTGGCTTTTGGTTTTATGTTAAAATATAAGTTGTGTCTGACGGATATATTTATCGGGTTATCATTTTTATATCCAGTCACGATCATACACTCCTCATTCTTCACCTGACATAAATGACAATTTAAAATCACTCCGTAACGGCCACACCAGCTCCAGGGACCCGCGATCCTGCTGGGCACACAACAAACAGTCTCTCAACCACAGAACGAATTCTCAGCCTCTCGCGAAGCCCTCAAACCAACATTCAGCTTCACAAAAGGCAGCCACTGGAAATCATTCTTTGTCACCTACGCGAGTGCACACCAATAAACACCACCTGAAGATCCATCAACACATCGCCCTTGCATTTACTTCCAGGTCTTATCAGGTCTCTCACTCCTTCTGGCAAAGTAACATTGCACCTTTACACGTAATGAAGACAGGGACGGCAAGGGTTTGTTCCGCACGTTCACGATCTCAGCACTACATGGACTGGGTGGTCAGCTTCACGCTGCGGCCGCCTTAACTCACATAAAACCCGCAGGTATCCTATCTTCTGTTTCTATGGCAAAAATATTGCATTATTTCTCATATTCTTTATGTTTGACCATATCAGCGTCCTGTGCGTGGAAGTAAATTTGTGGAAAACCGGCAAAGCGAGTGACTGTGTCACAAGAGACTGCATACCGACAGCTTCGTCGGCTCATTATTAGAATCAGATAAACCGAACATGTAGCAGGCACAGATAATGTGAAATATACCGTCCGGAATAACTGAAGGGCAAAAACAGTGTGGCAGCCACGAACGCAGATTGTGAAGTAATGATACCCGTGCTTGCTTCAAGTAAATAAGGCGTGAAGATGGGGAGCGGAATAAACTGGCTCATTACAGAACCTAGTGTCGGGCTGGTGCGCACACACAGGGACGAACCGTCGGGTTCCATAAAATGCGAGAAATTTTTGACCAGCTGAGAGATTATCTGATTCTCAAAAGTAATTCTGTATTTACACGAGGCAAAGAGAATACATCCGCCGCAAACGGCCACCGTACCTCGAACACTGGATTCACGGTGTGATCGACCGGTCAAGTTTCAGCGAGGTTGCAGAATCCGGGGGAAGTACACCGTGGGAAAAAAACGGCAGCGCGCCACTCGCTGAAGCCGCGGTGGAAACGCGCTTAGTTATTGTCATACGCCCGCAACACTGGCCGCCACACACACTCACGTGTAAAACAATTACAGGCCGAACAGGAGGTCGCTTTACAACTGCCGTAACATGTAAAATTAAAGTGCATTCTGTTTGCGTAGGTAATCACACAAAAAACTCATTGTCGATAGAACCACACACTAACAGGAATAATGCCACCGGTTTCGATCAGACACAGTTCTTATCCAGATCCTTCGATGTCCCATCTTCTCCTATGTCTTCCAAGCTGCCTTTTCCCAAAAGCATCCCATACAAAGATCGTGCACACATTTATTTTTTTTGACATGATTCGCCACTTGTCTGACCTCTGTGGAAGTTTCCTAATACAGAATATTGCGAGGTAAACGCTGCGATTGCTTGTTAGCCTCACGACCAGGTCTCATGTGTGTCGCTTTCCGTCAAACCTGCGATAGAATTGCTGTACAACACAGCTATCGCGCCCTGGCGTGCTGCGTGTGCCACACAGAAATCCCGTTTCATCTCATCGCTGTTTTACTGATGTGTGGTATATTTAACGGCGTCAGTACGTCAGAATACGCAGCGTCGAGTAGTAGTGACAAGATGACGAGTATGCAACCAATTTTAAGGTACAGAGAAGCCGTCGAGCCCTATTTAGATATAGTGTCCCCGTATCTACGTAGGGTGACCGAACAAAATCACGAAAATCGTATGAAAACTTATGCCCTATCCAAGGCTCGAACTGCAGACCACTTTACTACATGTCACAAGCAACGCCACTTCAGCCCACGTGCTCTGTGATTGAAGTAATAACACATTATGGGAAGGGTAAAGCGCAGGACTGCCCGCGTGCTTATTCAATCAAAACCACAAATCATAAATTACATAATAAAACACCTTTAACCTGGAAAATCCATCTCGAAGCTGTAATACGCGTATCTGTCTCCTCTATTTCAAAATTTAACTAGCAGTGTCATTACAAGTTTATAGTGCAGTGATTCCAAACAAATGACTACATCATCTAGTCGCAAGACTCCAATTATAGCTGTAGCCATGGAGACGGACAAGTGTTTTGCTTACATCGCAGGTAATTGTTAAACCCGTGACAGAAAGACATTGGTTGGCACGAAAACAACAGAAACGTTGAAGGAAGCAAGGAAAACATAATTACCATTTCCGTTATGACGTCAGACCTACTGTAAACACGTTAAGCAGGGGTATGAAAAGCCCCCTGTCCAGTGGGCCACGCCCAGGTTCAGCGCGCACCCCAACTTCTGGCATTCAAATGCAACGACACTGTGCTGAGTAACTTGAAACGCTTCTGTGGCACCTTTCAGCAGAATAACCAATAAAAGTGACCGAAAGTATTCTGGTCTTCCGGCTATGACACCGTCTATTCTGGTAGCGACTATCAATTTCTTGGATGGATATACTGCCTCCATTTTATAAACTGAAATTAGAGACAGCTGGTTCTTTCGCAATATTGATATACGGCTACCAGGGTACCATAACACAGAACACAGAAATAATACTTGCTGGTGAGGGAATTTTCCAGTACGCAGGCCTAATTTGGAGGAAAGCAGTGTGCATTTTGTTCTAAATATACTAGCCTCGGCCCAACAAATTCTGTCAGCGCAGGCAAATGCGGTTAAGGTTGTGAAACACCACGTGATTAAGGTCGTGTATAGCTCCAAGCATGCTTAACTTCGGCCGTCAGCGTAGGCGTGCGGTAAGATTCACGCTCCGACTGCCTTACGTCCGGCGAAAGTGACGGCAGAATATACAGGAGAGTAGCTGTACGGGCCTCAGAGCCGCTGTTGACGCTTTAGAGAAGCAGGAGGTCTCTTGTGCCTACTGGCAACCTACACACACGCCTCGGTCTTGCAGTCGGCACCTTTGTCATGACAGCGACTGGACTACCCCAGTTCCCTCTGTTTTCACGAGTCTAATAACAGACAGCCACATCCTTCTGTAACGGGCTCCAGTTTCTGTAGTGGTGCCGCGATGCGTGGTCTTGAAAGGCTATCAGGTCCGCTGTCCACTCCGCATTCTCTTAACGTCGTGGATTTGTCCGCCTGCATTGTCATGTTTAGACAACACGCACCACTACACTGTCGGAGAAGTTGCCGCTGCAGGAGGGCACTTGACCGAGATATCCCATCTTACCGAAGTATTAAAACAAGTTTAACCCGCAGTCCGTACCGCAGTGCACACAGTTTATATCTTGGCATTTTGGATGATGATGATGATGATGATGATGATGATGATGATGATGATGATGACGACGACGACGACGACGACGACAACTGTGATGGTGGTGATGATACGATGACAATAACAGTGCACAAGATTCAGAATAACTAAATTAAATCATTAAGAATCCCCCTTTCACAACACGATAAATGACTCCCGCCTTCATGAGATTCTACGTGACACAGACGTTAATTACACACTTTTTAGCTTGCGTGATTCTCTTGCATAACTTAATTAAAACGATAGAAGAATACAAAAAAGAATAACGACGTAGAAGACCACAATTCTACGTGGAAGATAGGCCTATGACTTCGAAAGGCCAGATTTAGATAACACAGCATCGACCGAACAGCTGAGCGTTGGCGAACTCACTCAAGGAACTGCCAGATTTATGGCGACCACCCAGCAGCAGCATATCGGTATCCACGCTCATAAGCAGTGTGTTTCTAACGGCCTGAATGTTACACACAGCGTCTGCAGGAAGGGTCGAGTATAGTTCGGATGTTGTTAGCAGGATGACGCGTAAGAGGTGCTCCGTCAGTGACTTGAACTCTTTGAAAACCAGCTACACCGCTATAAAATTAATAATAATAATAATGTTGGTGCGCATTTAAATTACTCGATATGCAAAGCACTAGGCGTCGGAACGACAGACAAACGGCACACACACACACACACACACACACACACACACACACACACACCCAAACCAGCACATGAACGTGAAGATGTGACAGTGCTGTGGAATCAAGGGGCACACACAGCCAGAGGACTTACAGCAAATGGGCCAGATACAATAATTAAAAACAAGAAAGAGAAAACATGCATACTGACAGATGTGGCAATACCAGCGGACAGAAATGCCACACAAAAGGAAGCAGAAACGTAACTAAATACAGGAGTTTATGTACAGAGATAGAGCGAATGTGGGACATGAAAAGTACGATTTTACCGTGGCAACTGGAGCCACCGGAATGGTAACGGCAGGCTTAAGGAAAAATTTAGACGCCATACCGGGAAAACATTCAATATATTCGCTATGCTTGGAACATAACACAGAATGCGGAAAGTACTGCGGTCTGAAACTTGATACCTGAGCGAGCGGGGGGAATCACCGCTGGTTCAAGAGAAGCACCAGGGATAAAAGGCATGTGGCAGGAGAGAGCATAATAATAATAATAATAATAATAATAATAATAATAACGGCTGACGAATGCAGACCTGTTTGCCGAAACAGAGGGCTTTTTAACAGCAATACAGGACCAAGTTATACTAACAAGAAACTACAATAAATATATTTTGAAGCAGCCAAACATCGACGAGATGTGCAGAAGATGTGGAAAAGAACCGGAGACGATCCAGCACATTACTGCAGCATGTGAACAGCTGGCACCTACCGGGTGCATAAAAAGACATGACGGAGTAGCAAAAGTCATACGCCAGAAACTGGCAGAAGCAGCTGAACTAATTGAAGACAAATGCCCATACTATAGGTACAAACCAGCAAACGTGCTGGAGAATGACAACTTCAAACTGTACTGGAATCGCGGCATTATTACGGACAAAACAGTACCTTCCAACCGACCTGACATAACTCTCACGAACAGGAAAACAAAAAATACCTTCCTAATAGACACAGCTATTCCAAATACACACAATCTCGCCAAAACAGTAACTGAAAAACAAAACAAATACCAAGAACTGGCGAACGAAATAGTGTTATGTGGAAGCAGGACGCAGTACAAGCGGTACCGATAGTAATCTCAGCCACGGCAATAATTCCGAAGTCACTGTCACAAAGTTTAAAGAGACTTAACCTGTACCCAAACACATATATACAGATGCAAACAGTGGTAATTCTTGGCACATGTTCAATTGTAAGAAATTTCCTAAATTACACATAAGACCACCGAGCCTAATCCTGTTGATGATACATCCCAGGATAGGTGAATATTTCCCAACTAAAGCTGAGAAGTGAGAAATTTGGATGATGATGATGATGATAATAATAATAATAATAATAATAATAACATAACTTCAAAGGTGCAGTGTGTACCGCGTTGCCCACAGTTTGTACCTTGACATCTTAAATGATGATGACGGTGATGACAGTGCTAGTCACAATACTGTAAGGCAGCAGTCCGCACCGCAGTGCATACAGTTTGTACTTCGGCATTCTGAATGATCCCACCTGTTCTACACCGTTGCCTGGACACGTTAGCAGTAATAAGTATAAATCTGGTTACTGTGTTTACTTCATTTTGAAGTGCTTCCAGTGTCGCTTCAAACCCACAAGTTTGTGTGTCCGCCATGTTTTTATTACCAATTGCAAGACTTTGAGTGGCCTCCAGTGGAACTGCATTTTATAAATTTTAGTCTCAAAAAGTCCAGCTGCTTTGAAGTCGGAACCTATTGACAGAAAAATATCTGCCGTCTGTCGTGATAAACACGGAGACAGGGAACGTTTTAGGGTGCTACAACTAACGAGGAAGAACGCAACGCCCAAGCGAGGATAGAACTCGTGGCATTCTATCGTTACTTTTGCGCTTTCACACTGGTGAAAAGAAATTCAGGGGGCAGACATGTCAGAGCCATTAGACACACTCCACACGTACGCGTATCTGACAGACACGCTTGAGGATGGTCATTATCAGTGACACGTAAGACCGTCACTCCAGACACGAACGCTTAACGTACAGCCAAGGGCCCTGTCCTACCCACGAGACGCCGGCCGAAGCCAGGAAGTGTACCTCGCAGAGGCGGTAGAATAAATGTGATCCCCCCCCCTCCTCCGGTTTACATTTACCCTTTCATTCTTCTATTCCATTCACTGTTTTTTCCTTTACTTTGCATGCTTCTTGCTTTCTTTCAACACTCTTATGCAAAGATAAAAAGACGGAAAAGAGAATGAAAAAAAAAAGATACAGCAAAGAATTTATTTATGATAGATTCAAACCGCTTTCAGTAAGACAGAGTATACAACGTTAAGTGAAAAAATTTTAGTGAATAATGAATCGGAAAGTATCAGGAAGGAAGTAGTCGTTCGCTAATTTCAGGCACCGTCCGGGCAAGTGTTTAGAAAGAATGAGGAACACCACAAAAACTCGCATTTACATTAGCCGATCTCCAGGTCGGTATTTGAATCTGGGACACGCCTCCTGCCGAATATTGGGCACGAATGCTGACTTGCAGACGTAGCTGAAGGACACGACACATTTACAGAACAGATACAGGCTAAAGGCAAGTTTCTTACACGGGCACTTCTGGCGTTAATCCTGAACTCATACAGTGCACCAACACAATATTTAAAAATTCAGGTCACAGACAACACTACGACTTCACTACGAAGAATAAGCAGTCAATAAAGTTAAAAGAAATAAAAGCAGCTCACTTTGAGTATCACACCAAGCACGTCAAAATGTTCCACGAGCAGAACACAGCGTGTCAGTGGTCAAGCACAGGTGTCCACAGCAGTTGCACAGGCTTTCTCCGCACACGTCTCTTAGCATTGCCAGCTCTTATACCAGCTGTTTCTCCAGTTACGTCCCTTCGGGGTGCCAGTTCTTGTGCCAGCTGTTTCTCCAGTTACGTTTCCTTAGGCTTCCAGGAGTTATCCTACCAGCTGTTTCTCCAGTTACGTCTCCTTAGATTTCCAGGAGTTATTCTACCAGCTGTTTCTCCAGTTACGTCTCCTTAGGTTTCCAGGAGTTATTCTACCAGCTGTTTCTCCAGTTACGTCTCCTTAGGTTTCTAGGAGTTATTCTACCAGCTGTTTCCTCAGTTACGTCTCTTCGTGTCGCCAGACCTTATACTAGCCGCTTCGCCAGTTACCTCTCTTCGTGCTTCCAGCAGTTTTCGTATATGCTGTTTCTCCAGTTACGTCTCGTGTTTCCAGCAGTTCTTATACCAGCTGCTTCTCTAGTTACGCCTCCTCGTGTCGCCAGCAATTCTTGCAGCAGCCGTTTCTCAAGTCATAACTCTTCGCGTTGCCAGTGGTTCTCACAGCATCTGTATCTCCAGCTACGTATTGTCGTGTCATCAGCACTTCGTACAGGATTTGTTTCCAGCAGTTCTTATAGCACACGTTCTTACAGTCACGTTTTGTCTTGTTGCCAGCAGTTCTTATAATTGCATTTGCTACAGTTCTAACACAGATTTGCTAATAGGATCCAAAATTCTACAAAGACTACATCCACTCTCTTCTTCAAGCCGGAAAATTAGTTCCACGACACTTGCTGCCTTTATTAACAGCTATACTTCCCACACAGGAACCCTCATGTTCTCGCTCCGTAACATCCGAAGTAAAATCACACTTTCTGATTAACTACGAAAGCAAACAATTCAAGGTTTTGTGAGTTCTCGGTTACATTTCGCTCTTTTTCTTACCCGCATAAGTTTGCCTTTCTGTTCCACGGTCCACTATTATTTCCTATGTACACTGAACATAAAAATCAGGTAACGCTCTCTCTACTGCATCCGAGCATCTCGCAGCTCTGCATATGAATATTTAATGATGTTTAGGTTTACAGACATTCTGTAACTTCACAGCTTACGTAAGTTCTAACAGGACTGAAGCAGAACGCGCAAATAAATAATCACGGCCTACGCCTGTTTTAGTGTACAAATCGCAGCATTTACCTGGAGGGACTGCACAAAACCACAGGAAAACTTCCGTCTGAATAACCTGCTATCGAGCCAAAACTTGGACCCGAAACGATAAGACGAAAGAGTCGTCCACTGGGCCGCTGACGTTTTCTGTGTACGTGGACGTATTAACTGCGTTCACACAATTCATCATGCTTACTCAACATTTTGTACTTTTCAGTTCCTCGAGCTCTGATCTTCCGCGCAATGACACTGTGTGGTGTTATGCAAGCGTTTCGACGTTTCGGAGATACATACCGTCTCCAAAGCAGGATTCTTCGAAACACTGATACTCGTTTGCCAGACAACATGGATTCACGAACCATAATAATAGGGGTCTTCACAGCCACGACGATATCACATCTCATTAAGTTATGCCATTTTATGCATTCTGCATTACAGGCCGTAAATTTATCAGATTAAAAAACTTTTAGAACGAGCAATAAACCAAAAAACCCATAAAATGAGATTAAAAATGACTATTATGAAAGAGTACACTGTCTAGAAATTATACCAAAATACGAAATAATCAGGGAAATAACACTGACGGAAGGCGGACGGGATGGCAGGTCAGCACTTAACTCCATTACGATGTTGTTAACACATTTTTACACAGTCCTTAAATGTGTAGAAACGCAACTGAAATCACAGCGTCGTCACAGACCGGCAACGGAATGCTGCTGTAGTGCGAACTGCACCCAGTTTGTTAGGAAGGCATCTGGAAATCGCTTGCGATTTATTCTCGCTCAGTTACACGACTGCCGCATTTACAATTCAAATAAAACGGTCAGATTATACGCACCCCATAAACCGTAAAATATCAACTTCCGTGCGTCACAAAATATGTCCCCGTACGGCACGACAACGTCTCGTCCCGCTGCTTAAAATACGTTGTTAATTTCAAATAAATTGTTTTTGAGGATGTAAATTTATGTTAGTGGAAAACTTTCAGGGCACTAATTGTCACCGAACGAAAACGGAAGTGATTCAAAATTTGAAACGTAGATGTCACAAACCTGCAGAGAGCGTTTGGGAATTAAGATACTCCTATTTCAATCCGAGGAATGATTTCGTAAGTCCGGACTTGCGAGTACGAAAAGACAGAAAAGAAAACGTCATTGAATCAAAATTTTCAAAAATTTTAATCAAATGAACAATGGCGAGATGGATTATGCGTGTAGTATGCATGGGGGGATGAGAAATAGTACGACATTTTGGTTAGAAAATGTGAAGCGAACGACCACTCGGAAGACCTGAGGATACATGAGAGGAAAATACAAACTGATTTTACAAAACGTGGGTGTGCGACTGTGGAGTGAACTCAGCTGGCACATGATCACCTCATTCCACACTACGTAACACGGTAGTGTAATAAAATGGTACTTTACACCGTTAACACACCGTGCTTAATGTTAATAGCAACTCGCCACATTATGTAGCGGCGACATGTTCCAACAGTCGCAGGTCACTCTCAGGCCGACCCTCAGTGTAGCTACTACGTACGTACACACATCAAGCTGTTACAGTCACGCGTCAGTTCGACTGACATCTCATCCTTACAAATTGCTTTCACACGTATTTCCTTCGTTTGTTCGTTCTGTAAAGACTGCCAACGCTTTTAAATAATTCAAGCGATAGAATTAAAGTACAATATAACATGTAAAATATCTTGTCTGATGGTATTCTTTGTGCCGTGACGAGTGCCGTACAGTTGGGGCAGCAGCCGGTGATACCAATATGCGTGGGTTTCCAATGCTAAAATTTTGTAGATTTACATTTGGGTACAATATTCCGTTTTATATATGTAGATTTACATTTGGGTACAATATTCCGTTTTATATATGCAGATTTACATTTGGGTACAATATTCCGTTTTATATATGAAGTAAGCTGTCTGTAGACGCAACAGTGGCGTTAATTTTTTCCACGGCACGTACTGAATATCTGGCCTAAAATCACCGTTCCTGCCTCCCGAATGTTCGAATTATTTCAAAGACCTGCGCTATAAACACGTCTCACCATCTGCCAGTACAATTACTTGGAACATTTAAATTTCAAACAACATAAATTGCGCGTTATATGTGGGAATGTACTAAAGTAGAAAAGCTCTTTAAGTAAAGACGTGCACAGAAGCGCCTGCATAAGCTAACAATTAGTGTTCCAGCCGAGAGAACGTCCCCTCAGTCCTATCAGCAGAACATTAATTCATACGCTGACAATAAACAATGCAGCGATCTTCCTCGAGCTGTTCTGCAAGTTATCAATGTTGGCGAACTGACTGAACACGCTAATGGGATTAACAGACATACGTCACATGTACACAGCATAATGTTTCAATGACTGGAGCGTTCTACTGGTAACAGTGACGCAGCTATTCCACGGGCGCCCGCTAAACCACATCTCGGTGTAAAGACGCTACACTGCATTGAGTTCCGTCAAATGGCAACTTCTGCACTCACAATAACGATATTAAGCACCTGAAACTCATGATCGACAGGCGTCTAACACGATCCGTTACTAACCTCGTGTAACACAATCCTTGAGACGCTGACAATCGCTAAGATCATCCCGTTTCTTATGGAACCAGGCGGTTCAGTGCCGAGTTCAGACGTCAGCCATGGGACGTGTCCTGAGCCAGACGGATTCACTTCCCGCCCTCACACCCTGGTACTGAACATTACTGAGACGAGTGGCCAGATTCAAACTCCGGTCTCTTGAACTCTACCTTAGCGGCAAGTGGCTCTGGTGCCCACTCGTGTATAGCTGGCTGGTCCGCTAACCCAGGATCAGCAACCCTGCCACCCAGCCTTTAGCAAGCGATTTTACTGACTATTACCTGACGTCACATACAAACATGGTTAAGAATACGATACGTACATTAAACATTTCACTGGTGTAGTGACGAAATTTGAGTACAAATACTTACTCACATTAAAGTTGCGACTACCTGTACTGTGTTCATATTTAAAATAAAAAGGCATACATTTGCAAATGTGGGCACCTACAGGTAAAGCCCGTGCGGTTAGTCAAACATCAGTTCATGAAAAAGCAGACGGCAGAAGAGGTTTCAGTCCAAGTATTCTTAACGTCGACATTAAATGGACGTCAACAGAAAACTGTAAGCCCAGCTGCCCTGCTCCACAAGGAACACTGACGCTATCCACTGAATACAACGCAGAGTGCGTCCGCGGCCACTCTGGGTGTGAGGTGAAGAAATGCATTTCTGGACCGCAGTGGAATCGAACCTTGATACCTCGGTCCTGCAGTAGGAACTGCACTGAATAAGCTATCCTGTCTGTGTTTTCAACAAAACACCATGAAACTCTCAGCACTTGAGCAGCGTACCTTCACGTAGACCACGCCCGCTTAATCTCAAATCTTGTCATGTTCGGAACAAAGAAGGCAAATTACTGTTTGTTCCAAAACACATCGGAATGTCCCATTTTAAAATCCTGTCATATTCGCCGAGGTTATGCTCCCCTGAAATCATGCGAAGCTAAACCAAGTCCCTTCGCCCTTCGGTCCTGAAATGAGCCTTGCAATTGATACATGTCATTAAGTAACCCTCCCTTTATTCCACCAATATCGAAGTACCAAGAACGCACCTGAGGTCATGAACTTCGCCCTACAAAGGGTTAAATAACCCACGGATAAACAGAACTGAAGTGACAGGGCAATAACCCGAGGTCAGCACGGTGGATGGTTGGCTCTGTGGGAGCCCCAGCCATTCACATGGCTTTGTGGTCCGTGCTAATGTACAATCATTAATTCCACACAAACCAGGAACAGCCACAGATATATAATGCATTACGGTAAAAACCGATGTTAGGGAATTACGCAGTTCAAAGCCCCTCATCAAAGTGTCACGTTCACAGTTTCAATCCCACATATAATATCAAGCTAACAGAATTATCCCCTTTGATATTTTACCTTTTCATTATCACCTTCGATTACACTCGATACATACGTTTCTCAGTACCCGATACATTGGCATGTTACAGTGTTATCTTGTAGCTAGGCATTTGGCTGTACGGTGCAAAAGCGGTCTACATCCACCACGGCGGTGAAGCAGTGGTCAGCGGGAACAGGGTGTATACTAGTAAGGGTCTTTTTTCATAGCTCGACAGCCGTAGTGGGCCTAGGACCCTTGTGGAGATTTCGAGATCACACTCGGTAGGACTCCTCTGGACGAGTGATCAGCCCGTCGCAGAGACCTCTACCTGGCAACACTCAACACTCACAACAGACACACAGCCATGCTTCCTGCGGGATTCGAACCCACGATCCCAGCAAGCGCTCGGCCGCTGACCCACGCCTTTGACCGCGCGGCCACCGGGATCGGCACTGGTACAATTATCCGTATAAACAAACAGTAAACAAAATTACACTACAGTTTATGTTAATTTGAACCCGGAGTTTTCGTTAGTGTTGCAGGGAATCAAAAAATATTAATATTTTAATTCTTTAATGTTAGTAAAATAAGAAATTCTGTTAAAATTTTCCTCTGTAGTCACAGCACGTCACACGGGGTGCCTAACATCTATTAATAAACTGCTGCAGACCAACAGACTGTTACACCTGCTGTTGAAAACCGCAGTATATAAACTGACGCTCGGTGAATTTTTGACGCCGTAAAGCAGCTAACGCCAGAAGAATAGACTGAAGAGTTACAGCCGTCAAACCGTGCAAGCAGCGCGCTAAAACAAACCTTGAAGGAAAAGGAGGGTTAAGCAAATCAGCTTCAAGATCCGGTCCCGTTACATCGTGGGCTTTTGTAAACACGGTGATGAACATTAAAATTCCCCGACGACAGACTTAACAATTTAGATATAGGGACCTGATGTTCTCATGGCAGTAACTATAACGTCCTCTGCATGTGACGCCGTGCAGTTTATGCTTTATAGGTAGGTACTACCAGCGTGTAATGAAACGTTATGTGTGTACCTTAACAGTGTGGGTGGAACATCCTGCTTACAGCACGTGTGGCCCTCCAAATCAACTAATGGCTGCTTATCGCAGAGGCTAAAATAGCTTCAATTACTGGAAGCTGATTGTGTTTATAAAGCCCTTAATCTGATCGGCTTATCGGCCATAAGTGAATGGATTACCACGAGATTAGCGCGGTACGGGCTATACGCCCTACTGCTTGCCTTCCATAAAACCATTTATTTGTTCTTCCCTCGAGGGACTTAATGACCTGTACTCATCACCAAATATTATTCGGGTAATCAAATCGAGAAGAATGAGATGGGCGGGGCATGTAGCGCGTATGGGGAAAAGAGAGGTGCATACAGGATTTTGGTGAGGAGACCTGAGGGAAGACGACCACTTGGGAGACCCAGGAGTAGATGGGAGGACAATAATAAAATGGATCTTCAAGAAATGGGATGGGGCATGGACTGGAATGAGCTGGCTCAGGATAAGGACAGGGGGCCACCTCTTGTGAATGCGGTAATGAATCTCCGGGTTCCATAAAATGCGGGGAATTTCTTGACTAGCTGAGAAACTGTTAGCTTCTCAAGAAGGCCTCTGCTCCATGGAGTTAGTTATTTGTTCTTCCTTTTCTGTGTCTATATTGTCACTTCTCCCTCCGTCTGTCCACTTCCTTTCATGCTGTTTACCTGTTAATTACCAACCAAACAACGACTAAATCGATCACGTACAACACCTAAATAATCAGACAAGTCTCGAACGAAATGCGAAATTCATCATAGTGTCTCGATGTCCTGCAATATGAACCCTTCACTTCCTCGACAGAAATGTGCTCCACACTCACACACGTAACTTCTCAAACATCCACACGACGACTGTCCTCCCATCTACAGCTGCATCTGCCAACTGATGTCTTCTCTTCGTCACCTGATACAGCACTGACCGGTCTCATCTTCAGGCGCGTTACAAAAGTCTCGAGAAGTGGCACGGTCGTCCTGCCTGTCTGACTGTCCGTCCCTGTGTCCCTATGTCCGCATGGAACAGCACAGCTTCCATTGCACGGATTTTCGTGAAATTTAATACTGGTGACGTTTACCAAAATCTGTCGAAACAATTCAAGTTCAAGTTTGGTCAAACTCGGACAAAAATGACAGGCGCTTTGTCTGAATACCTACGTGCACTTACGACTGCATGACGCTGAAATCTTAGTGGGTTCAGAGAATTTTTAGACAAACGTTGTAGACATAAGCGCAACACGCATTTCATATAGAACACAACCTTAGTTGCGACAATCGTGCTGTTTACAAGATAAATACAAGGACGCCGACAGTGTCAAAGAGGACACCATTAAACCCAAGTCCGCCCAAATTTTCTGATGTGCAGAGAACTTCGGCAAAATTTGGTCTGCATGCGGGCAGCATGAAGCTCAGTATGTAAATTTTGGAATGTGTCAAGTGAAAGCTAAAGGTAAAGTTTGCTCTAGAACAGGCCACGAAGGCCTAGAGGGGGCGTGGAGGCATAGCTCCGCTCTGTCTTTAATGGCATCAGTTCCTATTATCATAACGAACACAACACCATAAACATCATGCATTCATTTCTCTTCTACGACGTGTTTCGGCCGTTTGTATCAGCCACCATCAGGAAAAGTCGCGATAACATAAATGGAGAAGCAAACTGGGGTACAGCCCCCCCCCCCCCTCTTCAAAGTTCAAACGTTCACTGACTACTGTTCCCTATAAAGGGATAATATTAAGACATGTAGAGTGGTAGTTACAATCAGCTAAAATACGATTATTGAGTTTTAGATGGAAGACATTTCTTGTCATTCATGGAGTATGCAGCGGACACGGGCCATGCAACCTGCAATCTGATACGTAATCTAAGTTGATGCCACGTTCAGCTCCTTATAACATAAGACATAAGTTTTCTTATTGGGTTACGTTAAACATTCGTAGAAAGCTTTCTTGCTTATGGAACACCCTGTGCTTCGGCGGAGGTTACTGAACCGTGTGACTCGTTTTTGGTGTATATGGATCTACACATTCACCTGCTCCGAAGCAGTGATACGTAAAATTGCAGTTATTGTAATATGTACATATGTGTATATACAGCGCAAAGCTTGCGTGTGTGCCGCTGCAGTTAACCTCGGCACCAGACGGGGGTGCATGGTCAACGCCACGCCCCGGCCGCTTTAAGTAAGCACAACCAAAACAAATATTCACCTTTAATGACACTGGTTCAAGCACAGGTGGAACTACATTCCTCACGCGTTTGTCGGCTACTCCTGTTTTCAGTTGATTAATAATTAATTAATACTCCCAAGTTCCAGTTCACTCCCATTCACCGTAAAAACAGGACAAACAGTTCGGCAGCCTCACTCACATTCCTCTCGTTAAACGGAACAGAAATGGCCTCCACAGCGAAATTCACGAGGTCAGAGCCTTGAAATTTTAACCTTTTAAAGCCTAGCGGTAACTTTACGTACCACCAGGTTTAACATTAAAAAATTCTACGTGGTGCCCACATTGCGTTTATGTGTTTTGTACGGATCTCAGAACAAACAGCAACTTTTGCCTTATAAAACATTAAGAGACTGGTTTTTATAACCGAAGTGGAGAGTGTTTACAGCGCGGTACGCACTGAGTCCTTATCTAAAACAGATACGCTTCGTCTTTAAAGGGTTAATATTAAAAAATTCTACGTGGTGCCCACATTGCGTTTATGTGTTTTGTACGGATCTCAGAACAAACAGCAACTTTTGCCTTATAAAACATTAAGAGACTGGTTTTTATAACCGAAGTGGAGAGTGTTTACAGCGCGGTACGCACTGAGTCCTTATATAAAACAGATAAGCTTCGTCTTTAAAGGGTTAATATACTGTTGTTACACGGAAGGCAGACAGACGCACAAAATGTACCACCAGCGTGACTCTGAACACTGGGTAAGTGGGTTGGCACACAATTTGTCAGCCGAGTCTTCCATAACTTCTGTTTTCCTTTGAATCAACTGTGTCAGTCATTTTACAGATGACCTTCTTTTTGTCCTTAAGACAAACAGAACTATAAGTTTGTCTTTTGTTTTGTTTGGATAAGAAACTTGGTCTCCCACACTGAAGTTGAGGGTGACAGGGAATACGGTGTCGAGGAAAATATTTGGGTCTAAGAGGACAAGATAACAGAGGACTGGAAAAGACCACACAACCAGGAGCGTTACCACGTGTGCTTCTCACCAAATGTTATTCGAGTGATAAAACCAAGAAGAATGGGATGGGCGGGGCATGTGACAGGTATGGAGCCAGCAGAGAAGCATATAGAGATTTGCTTGGACTACCCGAGAGAAAAACGCAATTTGGAAGATCTAGGCATATATGTAAGGATAATATTAAAATGGACCTTGAAGAAGTGGGATGGGGGACATGGATTGGATTGATCTGGTTCAAAATAGGGACAGGTGGCGAGCTGCTGTGAATGCAGTAACAAACCTTCAGGTTCCACAAAATGCAGGGAATCTTTTGAGTGTCTGAGGACCTGTCAGCTACCCAGGACGTACTCTGCTCCATGCAGTTCTTACTTCTGCCCACTTATGTAGTTCAGGGGTAGGATATGTGAGCAAAGCAAGGTGTACAGCCCATCGAAAACTGACAGTTTCAGAGCTCCTCGTAAATCACTCCTGTTCTGCAGAAACTCCACAATTACTGGAAAAAGCCCTTGGCGGCTGAATAACGCTTTCCTGCATTCAGACAACGGAAGTCTAGCATGTAACATGGCTAAATTGGAAGACGCACAGCAAAGATGGAATTTGCTTTTGTTTAGCACAACATTCGTCACGCGTTTAAAATCGATCACTGTTGTACGCAGAGTTTGTTAATGAAAGGTACAGTGGTAATTAACCCTTTAAAGACGAAGTGTATCTGTTTTATATAAGGACTCAGTGCGTACGGCGCTGTAAACACTCTCCACTTCGGTTATAAAAACCAGTCTCTTAATGTTTTATAAGGCAAAAGTTGCTGTTTGTTCTGAGATCCGTACAAAACACATAAACGCAATGTGGGCACCACGTAGAATTTTTTAATGTTAAACCGGGTGGTATGTAAAGTTACCGCTAGGCTTTAAAAGGTTGAAAGAATGTGGAACAGCGGATTCCTGACGCAAAGTCCAATTAAGCCAATATTTTCACCAATTATTACCTCAGCGCCGTCTGTGAAAACTGACACCAGTTTATGGATGGCTAGCATTAAAGATCCGGAACACTCGTTATGTCTTCAGCTTTTGTCTCTCCACGTAACGGTGTAAGCTGTAACAGCTCGTCCTTAGCACTGCCATCCGTCAAGAACATCCGAACAAAAACAAGTAGGCCTAGAGTCGCACCCACTTGTAGCGACATCGGTTTATGCGACACCTCGACCTTAGCGTCAGATATCCAGTGACACCGATTAATTCCCGAGATCTTCGCTTTTATGGGATGCTAAGCAGCGTAGATTGGTATTATCGAGGTTTCGGGACAACCCATATATCCCATCTTCTTCTTAGGCTGCTTGACGGTAGAAGATGATACCGATTTTGTCCCGAAACGTCGGTTACTACCAATCTACGCTGCGTAACATCCCAGAAGAACGCATATCTCATTTACACCGCGGCGGAAGCCTGAAATCACGCGTAATTCCTCATTGCTGATCATAACAATACACTCCTTGGTTAGAAACACTAACGTCACTGATATCAGACGACTCACTCAGCTGAAGGCCAAAAAACTGCAAGTTTCAAGACCTTCCTTCGGTTGCCATTCAGGGTCACTTGACATCCACTTCTCACAGCTACTGGCAGTACGCTGCAGTAACTGAAGCTCCTTAATTGCGCCGCCTATTTGTCAGTTCGTGGAACAATAAACTGCCTGTCACAATTACATGTTCTGGAAACACTTTACCGTCTTCAAAGGGGCTTCTTTTACTTCTTCACCTTCAAGACTTTTTGTGACTTTAAATAGAGCAATGATAGCCCCTTTGGCTTTGTTACTGGGTTTCAAAAATACCTGTTGACGCCACAATAAATTACGTTTGAAATACTCAAATTTGTTTATTCGTGTTGTGCTGGTGTCCGGATACATATGTGTGTAGTCTTCACGCATGGTCAAAAATTTCGTTCAGCGTTACAGTGACATCCGACAGCAACCCGGGTATTGCGTATTGAACACACACATTTCCTACTGGCCTTCATGAAGAGTAAATGTTCTCCTATTTCCACTAAAAGTATATAAAAATTTAACGACACATTATGACTATTATTATCATCCCCTTTACGCAGGGTATGCACACTTGTATACCTGAAACAAACCACGTTTCTAGGGTACACAGTGCCGCAGCTACTCTGCGCGTACTGTTAATGGTGCATACAGCGCTGTCTGCAATATTAAACTCTTTGTGCTTCTACATTAGCACTTCCCGCAGTGTGTGTGCTGTGCCCAGTACGGCTGTTTTCTGCAGTTCCTTGATACCGTGCTGTCCCGGTACGCTGCTCAAATATTTTCTGAAGGATTTTGAAATGGTTCCAGCTGCCTCTATTATAACTGGCGTCACCTTTGTTTTTACATTCCACATGTTCTGTATTTCTGTTATAAGGTATTTATATTTTAGAATCTTCTCGGCTTATTATTATTATTATTATTATTATTATTATTACTTACTTACTTACTTACACGACACTAAGAAGATATTTTCTTTTCCCGTCCCACAAATATACACAAAATAAAAGCGCTTACCTAACATAGAAATAAAAACAGAGGCACAAATTTTCGCCTAGAAACACACTACAAAATCAGGGAGGTCGGACCTCTACTACGAACCCTGCAGTTAAAGAAGTGGGCTCTCGGGTCGAATATCCTAAAACAGCAGAAGTTAGGGACTGTCTCCAGCATGTGTGTGTCGCGTACATTTCACACGTTGTCCCGGCGATTTAAAGAACATCCGACTCGAAGACAGACAAGAAAGAAGCCAGCACTCATGCCAGTCATTAACCAGAGAACAACCCCGTAATAATCAGCGTCGACAGTCGTCAACAGAGCTGTTGTAATCCGAGCAAAGAACAGCCGTAACAATAAGGATTTACGACAGGATCGCTTGGGGATAAGGAACTGTCCTAAGTTCCCGTTCGCACTTCGCCAGAAGCCGGGCGGAACTGCTCTGGCGCTGTAAAGCGGTGTTTATAGGGAAAGGGATAAACATAACACTGTGCCTAGGGGAAAATGTTGCCACGAGCTACACACTGGCAAACCTGATCTAACAAAAAGCGGCGTGACAATGATGCGATTTGCGTGTCAGGCAGTTGAGGCAGAACTACGTGAGTCACAATATTCAAAGCTTAGGGCTACTGCTTTGTACTTTGTTAACTCCGTCTGAGCTGGTAAAACAAATTTTGCGGTCAGAAGTACAAAAACTGATAAATTAGGCAACGACTCGTCTGCCATTACGATCTGTTTAGCTGCACTGTGACCTCTACAGAGGGCTACGTGCAAACGAACACTTTTTGTTCCAATGTGTTATTTAAATGCTAATATGAAAAGACAATGTGAATTAATTGGGGCATAATTTCTTTTCTAACAACTGCACGTGTAATTTGCATAATTACATTTTCTGACAATTGGCACTGTACTTGAACATACACATCAGAGCAGGCTTAGCCCTGTTCATATTACTCTGTGCGATCGACTGTACCGAGTGCCGAATTTCATTTATGAACTGTACGCTACTGCAAAATAAAGAGGGGATTATTGCATTCGACTGGAATGCTTAGATTTGTTACTTAAGCAGCAGTTCAAGGAGACAAACGGACAGACAGGATAAATAAAATATATCACATAGGCGGATGGATAGCTTAAATAGAATAGTTTGGATAAACACAGCTAGACAGACACATACAGATTTAATGTGCTCCATGTCCGTGCACTATATTATACAAAAACACTAATCACCAACAAATGCACAAGGAGAGTTTTATCATCAATCGTAACACACTCCTACATGTTTCGACCCTGCTGGGTCATCTTCAGGGAGAACTTTTCGTTACCGTTACACTAGGGTTGCACTTTACAGTTGACTGAGAATGTGCTGTTGACTGTGTACTGCGTTGTTTTTGGAGGCGTGAACTGTCTGCGGTCCCGGCCGGCAGGCCGGGACCGCAGACAGTTCGTGCATTTGTTGGTGATTAGTGTTTGTGTACATACAGATTTATTACAATTACACCCACCAACTGTGTGCGTAATATTATTTGTAAGTCAAAAACTACAAACTGTTTTTATACGGCAAAACTTTGAGTTTGTGGCCGACGAACATAGCACAGAGAAAATCAACGCAGAGAGTAAACTTCTCAACGAAACACACGGACAAGTAGCGACAGACAGCGATGACGACATGCTACAACACGTCTACAGTTGCGAACAATAACCAAAAATGTGGCCTCCATGTGGATTAAACCTTACAGCCCTCAGAGAAGAGTCTCTGGGACCCAATGTTACGACACACGCACACTTCCTATCTTGTTGTTGAGAAAACAGAGTGTCGGAGATCGCTGTGCTGTTAGCAGGTGCAGCTACGGGATGCGCTCTGCTGCGACCGTTACACTGTGGTCAAGTTCTTACTCCCAGACCAAAAGCAGATAAACGGTATACATGGACCCCACAACGCAACCCCGTCCCCAACCTTGAGACTATTCTCTTCATGTTACACCATCAAAACTTCGCACAGCTCCTGCGGCTTGTCCCCCCCCCCCCCCCCGCGTACGTGTTAAATACCCCGCCACCTCCCACTCACTTTCCATTACTTAAGAATAACACAAACATCACGAGAGGACGAACCATGTAGCGGCATAACGGTATGATTTCCCGCTCCAACAGTAGCCGTCCGTTCGTATGGAAACGCAACCCACGACCTGGCTGTATCAAGGCCGCATTCGCACCCTCACTGTCACACGTGACGCACGAACGAAAACAGTTTTTGAGCCTCCAGTCGAGCAGCAAACCTACCTGTCAGCCCGGCCAGAAGCAATAGGAAGCCAAGAAATGCTGCAGCGTGTAAGCTACGCAGTGTGAACAGCTGAATGCAAACAAAACACCAACAGTCGCTACTGAATGGGAAAGTCAAAACATTTTCGTTTTGTATTCCTCGGCTTCTGTTGGTCTGGCAGCGCTCCGCTAGCCTGACAGGACTGTTGCCTGCAGGACGCGGAGTAGTTTGTTTACACGGCACAGCGACAGGCTCTTGTTTGAAGGGAAAGGTGACGAACACGACTGTCAGTGAAACCGCCAAAATCTGCTGGTCTTCATTGGGTCGTGAGGTGAACAAAATCTGCTGGTCTTCATTGGGTCGTGAGGTGAACAAAATACATCGTTACATGTACACGAACGTGTCCTGGATGAGCTCAAGAAGAGACAGGGCTGTAACATTGGCAGTGTTTCAACAGTACACCGTCCAAGGAAAAGCCCACAAACACGGTACTAAACCAAGTAAAACTCTAAGCAAGGTTCATTACCGCATTCACAAGTTCCCGCGACCTGTCCTTATCCCGAACCAGATCAGTCCAGTCCATGCCACCCCACCCCACTTATTGAAGATACATGTCAATATTATCCTCCATCTACGCCTAGGTCTTCCAAATGTACGCCTTCCCTCGGGCATCCCCATCAAAACACTGCACCTCTCCCGTTCCCCATACGTGTGCCATGTCATTCTTCTCGATTCGATCAACCATATGATATTTGCTGAGGCGTACAGAGCATAAAGCTCCTCGCTATGTAGTCTTCTCCACTCCCCTGTCACCTCGTCCCTCTTAGACCCAAGTATCTTCCTCAGCACCCTAAAAAATATCCTTAGGAAATAACTATCTTCTGGGAAGTGACACCGGACATCCTGGTGCACAAATACCGACATTTCAGAGGACCCTGATGTCTCCATCACGAAGGCAGACCACCTGCACGAACTATGGATGACCTCCAGCTGCTAAAGGTTCATATGTATGTTCCTCAGACCGCTACCGACTTTGGCTTGAAGCATGAGACCGTGAGGAAGTACACGACAGTCGTTACACTGCATGGGCGCGAAAGGCAGAGAGCGCAGCGTCACTAGATAACACCTGTGATTAAACATCAAAACACAAGTACGTACACCCCTAACTATCCATATGACGTCATAAAAAGTAGGGGGGCTCCGGCGTTACCCCAGCAACCTGTAATGCCATCAGGTTTTATCTTGAGAGTGAAGTCGCCCTAATAATGCTGGCGGAAAGACGTCACCAACAGCAATCAAGACGATGCGATCACGTGAAAAACGTGACTCGTCAACACGTGCGCCAGATATAACGGTCTGAAAAACCGCAGGCCGAGATGTGTATCAGTCGTCTTTTGTTGTATTCACTACCAGTAAAACCCCTATTTTGTAGCTGAATGACTGGTTGACAGCTTAGCTCGCTGACACGACGATTGGTTGGTTCGCTGACAAGTTGACCTACTCTCTGAACACTTATCTACTTATTAACAGGGGTCTATCGCACATCTGGGTGATTCCGTGAGTAGGCAGTCATTTTAGTTATCAGTTTGGCCCGGTCGGATGAAGAGAAGCTGAGTGTCTCTGAAACTGCGCAAAAGGAAGACGACAGCACGTGGCTCTACTGGAAAGAAAGTGTCATCTTCAGAAGTATCGGGGAACACAGGCTCACGGTTATCACAAAAACATGACACACTGGACTGTGGGGGTCTTCGGCTTCCGCGGCTGCTAGTCTTCTTCTAGGCATTAAAGTGCTATGAGCTTTAACCCTTTAATGAGGAAGCGTATCTGCGTTATATAAGGACCCAGTGCGTACCGCGCTGTAAACACTCTCCACTTCGGTTATAAAAGCCAATCAGTTAATGCTGTATAAGGCAAAAGTTGCTGTTTGCTCTGAGATCCGTACAAAACACATAAACGCAATGTGGGCACCACGTAGAATTTTTGGATGTTAAACCTGGTGGTACGTAAAGTTACCGCTAGGCTTTATAAAAGGTTAGGCTGGACCAAACCGTATGGAAGCATCTGCCAATATTTCACCAAACAAAAATACGCAAATGCGAGAACCCCCTGTGTTTCTCTCATAATAAACTAAATTTAAACTAATGCAGTTGATTTGATTTTGATAACAGTACGAATGCCGGCAAAATAACTTCCACGGTTGGGTTAAAATTTTTTAAATTACTTACAACAGTGTTTTACAAAACCTGTTTATATGCAATATATTTGACCCACCACCCGGGGCGGTAAATTTGCGCATGATGGTACTGGCACACCCTACACGAATACTGAGGGCGGGATACCTCAGCTGGTACAGTGACTGCGCTACGGGCTGGGCGACCGACAAATCTTGTTACAAGTTCCCAGCGGGGAACGAGAATTTTCTTTTCTCCAAAGCGTCCAGACCAACCCCGGGACCCACCCAATCACCTAGCCCACTGGCAGGGGAAGCTATTTCCCTGGGCTGAAGTTGCAAAGACTTGAAGCTGACCACCTACCTCCGTCTAGCACCGAGGGTAAGAAGGGGTGGGGCTGTACCTCCACATTTCCATATGCCTTCATGGCGTGGAGAGGGACAACTTTATTTTTTACATGCGTACACTTCATACACCAAAAAAAACAGAACTCGTTATGTGACGCAGCAAAAAAGACAAACATTGAATTAATATTGCTTTCCTTCCCACTCATATTCAAGAGACGAAAGTGTCTTGAGTCGCATTTTGTCGGCGCACTGTGAGACGTGTTGATGAAACACGAGATCACCATAACTGTACGCGTTACACTGCACGCCATCACCTGGCAGCCACCGGCAGGGCACCACAGAATGCGCTTCGTACTGTGTTTCGCGCAGGGTAGTTATGCAGGGCCGCAGCAATGTTCAGTAGCCTGAGATTTCGTGCAAAAGATCCATTAATTCAAGAGCTCGTAAACTGTAAATTTTCTGTTTCCTATTGCCAACCTAACAGGAAACATCCAACAATGTTGCCAAACTTTCTCCGCACTCTTGCCAATCTGCAAGGTAACCACAACTCTTGATACGACAGGCAGGATTTTAGGTAGAGTTCTTTGAATACGATCCGAATCCTTACTTCCAGTCTTTTTTTTATTATATGGGTAATTTTTAGTTGACTGCTATTCCTTGTCTAAAGCTTGGACTATTAAACAGTTATGGCTCCGGCAGTGTAGCGATTAGATTATGGCTGGACGTCAGCGGCTCAATTCCCGGCAAAGAAAAGAAATTTCTCTGTTTGGTACAGCGTCCACATCGGCTCTGAGGTCCAATCAGCATTCTGTTCAATGGGGAGAGGAGGATACTTCTGCAGGGGTGCAGCGGCCGGGACGTGAAGCTGATCACTCATATCCATCTAGTGCCGAGGTTAAAAGGGAGCAGAGGTGACCTTCCCTTCCCATCCACGCCTTCATGGCGTCCAAAAGAACGGCTTCTGTTGCATCCTGCGGTGCTGACAGGAAAGTTACAATATCCCGGAAAAATAAAGGCAGTTCCTGCGTTTGTTTAAAATTATAGAAGGCACAGCAAAAGTTCGAGCTTGGCATGCAGCAGTCTGACACAGACATGACATGTAGCCCGTAATTACACGTGTTCTTGTTAAACCATTCTTCATACTGTCCGATATAACGAAAACTCCACTGTCGCCAGTCATTAGGCAAGTACAGCTCTTTTCATCGAAGTATCTTTAGCCAGCCGGAGCGGGTGGACTCGTTTGGGGTCGCTAATTGGAAAAATACGCCAATTACTTCTCGTTAACGGATAATTCTACCGCGTGCGGGGAGCCTCCTCAGTAATTTACACACCCACAGCAACTCGGCGTCTCCCACCCACACACTCACACACTCAAACACTCACTTCTGCCTGTCCGGTTATTATTATTACTATTATTATTATTATTATTATTGTCATCATCACCATCATCATCCGAATTTCTCACTTCTCAGCTTCAGCTGGGAAATTTTCACCTATCCTGGGATGTGTCATCAACAGGATTATTATTATTATTATTATTATTATTATTATTACTGAACTACACTCGGGTTTTCCCCAGTTCACTTGTTGGCGGTTTCTGTTGCTTAAAAACTTTTGTTTTTGTTTTACCACTAATTTTGTTTATACAGTTATTTATTTACTTATAAAATATAATTACGGAACTGACTAAAGTTCTGTCTTGCTGGCCGACCGACCGACCGACCGACCGACCAAGTCAATAACTAAACAACCAAGCACTTAACCAATCAGCCCGCTAACCAACTCTATGAAGTACAGCTTTTCTAATGACGCTAATAGTCGCTGATCTGGTCAAGAAACCTCTCGATGTCTTGGGACATTATAGTTCCTTACCCCGTTCATAACAGCCTGCCACTTGTCCCAAAACTGACTGTACCAAAGTAATTAACCCCACATACACACACACACACATACACACGCGCGCGCGCGCGCAAGCGCTACATTTTATTAAAATCCATATTAATATTATCCTCCACCAACATCTAGATTCCCTACTGGTGACTTCGCTTCATGTTTTGCCTCTAGAACTGTGCATTCCTCGCCTTTCCCTTACGTGCTACGTCCTACGTGCTACAGCCACGTCAGTCGCCTCCATAAGACGATCGCAGTAACACCCGATGGACAGTAAACATCACGCATCTCCCCAGTGCCTAATCTCCTGTCCCTCAGGCGAACACGTTATCTTTAGCGACGTGATCCCAAGGACGTATTTGTGCAATACAGATGTGCACATTTATACATCTGCTGGGGCTGGGCCAATGTACCTACGCGGAGCAAGCAGACGTGGGTGTTTAGCTGAGAGGCCTCATTCAGTACGAAGATGTAAATTACAGCAGCTTCCTATCCAAACTCGACCCGACAATCCGTTTGTCAGCACTGTATTGAATCACTAATTCAATTACCCAGACGTATCCAGTTACATACAGCTGCACACCTTACTGGATGCGCTGAAGTTGTAAAGAACTTAACTTGGCACTGTAGCCCAGTGATGAGCAAACGCAGCACAAGTGGAAAATCAGAGAGCTTAAAACCGCAACTCAAATATTGACAGTTACATTTACATCTTACTAATGAGGTAGGTAGCGTACTTTAACGTAGCATGTTCCCGATTTCGCGTAACAATTATTTCTACAGAAACGCAACAATACGTTCCCTTCCTATTGTTGCTCACCTACATGTGAATGTCAAGAACATAAAACTGTCGCTACTGGCCACGGAAACGCAAGATTGGCTTCAACTTGCACTGCTGACGAGCTATGAATTACTTCGTACTGCTGTCAGCAACGTAAACGTACATAGGCCTTCGTATAAATGGCACGACTTTGTTGATCGACTGTAACAAAACTGAAATTTCTCGACAGGTTTTCGTACAAGTCTCCAATATCAAATTTCACGAAAATGTGTCAAGTGGGAAACCGCGCTGATACACGCCTACAGACGGGCGGACACGCATTATGAAGCCAATAAGCACTTTTTGCTATTTATTCGAAAGCGTCCAAAACATTTAGGTGGAGTATGACTGTGTATCATATATTTCAGGGGTAGCTCAGTCATTACAGTGACTAAACAACGGCCTCGAACACCGGAGCATCGAGGCTCGATTACCGGCGATGGCAAACATTCTTTCTTCGCAGCAACCAGATCGGTGCCCGTGCAACCTTCTATTGAGATCAGGGGCAGGACACCTTCTGCGGAGAGGCACCGGCACACACCGTGCCTTCCTCGTACCGTGACAGGTCAGCACAGGGAACACTTCGCCTTCACTTGCCGGCCAGTAAGCCCCTTGACCAGCACAGGCCCCCGTGCAAACTTACTCACTTAGCTGCCCACACACAGTTCACTGATCACTTTGTAAATCAAATTTTAACAGCCGTGTTCACGTAAGTTATAAACTGCACATCATAAGCCAGCTGAATCCAGTCTTGACCCTGGCACCCTATTCCCTTAATTTACTAAGTGTGCTATTTGAGGACGCTGCCAGTTGTTAAGGTTACACATAACGTCGGTTACGGATGAATGAATCAATATGGAGAGTTGGTGCAACAATACTAACGGGCGAAGACCGACGTACTCGCAGAAAACTAGCCCCAGTGCCACTTTGTCTACCACAATAACCATATGGACTGACGTAGGCTCGAAAAGTAGACCTCCGTAGTGACAGGTTGGCGACTACCTGCATGACCCCTGCCACAGCCCGTATATAGGTCGATCCATATCAATATTACATTTATTTACCGTTTATTTAACCTTTTAAAGCCTAGCGGTAACTTTACATACCACCAGGTTTAACATTAAAAAATTCTACGTGGTGCCCACATTGCGTTTATGTGTTTTGTACGGATCTCAGAACAAACAGCGACTTTTGCCTTATAAAACATTAAGAGACTGGTTTTTATAACCGAAGTGGAGAGTGTTTACAGCGCGGTACGCAGAGTCCTTATATAAAACAGACACGCTTCGTCTTTAAAGGGTTAATGACGCTCTCAGTCGTTTATATAACATACGACGTTGAATGATAAAATGACAAATGAATAACGAAATTAACAAAACACGTGAAAGTAAGTGGCACTGGTGTAATTTAAGAAAAGTGAACGGCTTTTGTGGGGTCAGACTAATGGATCCCGCGAGCACCTTCAGCCACGGCAGCTGCTCTCCGGGCCGAAATTTGAAAACGGGACTTCCTGGATACGAATCAAAGTCAGTATTATCCCCCCACGTACGCCTACGTCTCATATGAGTACAGGCCTACCTTGCCTTCAAGCCAGCTGTCCTGCCTTGCATGCTACATGTGCCGTGCTTTGTTACTCAGCCAGGCACGACAGATGTAGACCAATGACGTCACAGTTAGTGAAATCAACGAAAGAAGTGGGACAGGAAACGTGGAGGCGAAATAAAGATTGATGAGAAGTAGCGGGTGAGTCGGCACTGGCAATAATGAAGTCTGTGCGAGCGAGGGCAAATGAAGACTTTGCGACCTTGTTCCTGCTGCGCGCAGGCAAATTTGTTTTAAAAGAATGCCGTTCAATTGCTCCATTACAAACCACACAAAAGTTAAGTAACTCAATCCACGAAGAAGCGTCATCTTAAGAAGCCAGTGCGTCCTCACACATTCAATAAAACTTTAATGGAATCCAGCCCGTTGTGCTGTGACATATTCATATTGGCATATATATATATATATCACCGTCAAAAACAACAAACTTTTTAATAATATCACCAATAAATGCTACATGTTTCGGCTCTCAGAGTCCAGCATCAGGTACTAAAATACATGACTTAAATACAACTAAATATTCATGCAGCTATTTTGAAATAGTGAAATCTCATAATTTTTTACAAAGTTGCCGCAGCACTCAAGTGTATGTACGTTACAGTTCTCATATATATATATATATATATACATGTTGGTTATTATTTACTTTCGTGTTGTTGCTAAAACTGTTAAAGTTGTGACAATTACGTTGACTGGTTCTTCTTTGACTACACATTCAGTTGCCCGGCGTGTTTCGGGCGAGTGTAAATTCTCTTGAAATCTATAAATATTCGTTATAAATTTTTTGTTGAATTTTGGTGTTTACTTGTCGTGTTGAATTTATAGTTAAAGTTACTGCATGCTACACGCGTTCGGGTGTTGCTGTCTGCTTAGCAGTACTGTAAGGTGTGGGTTTACGTTCGCTCCTGTTTCTTGTTCATGTTGTTCTTGGTGCAGCAGGTATCTGAGTTAGTTACTTGTGTTTTAAATCACGTATTTTAGTGGCTGATGGTGGTTGTTAAGGACCGACACATGTACCAATTATTGATATTATTAAAAAGTTTGTTGTGTTTGACGTTGATATATATATACATCAGTATTAATATTCTGAATCTTCTCCTTTTGATACAACCGGTACGTTCATTACCACATTCACAACAGCCCTCCACGTGTCCCAGTTCGAAGCTACATGACTGCACTCCCCGCCATCCCATGCTATTTCTTTTAGACCCACTTTACTGCTAACGCATTTGATTCTAGACAGAATATGTTAAAACGGAAGATCTACAGCCCAGCTTCGGTACACGTGGATACAAAACCGAATGGAAACGAAGGCAACGTTTTTGAAAGGAAATCTCAGATCCGCGGTACAATAATTTCTTTACATTAAATTATAAAACGGTTGCACAGTACGATCCTGACATTTATGGCCTTCCCTAGTCAACGTACTGACTGAGCTACGCCGGCTCATTTGTTCTCGATACAGCGCAGTCAAGTAAGACAGCAGAAGCTGGCATATTCCTCGAACGTCTGCCAATGCCCAAGTGCAAAGCGTTGTGGTCTGTAAGAAACTAGCAGAGGGTGTGACAACTGTCCGCCACGTGCAAATCTAACGGTCGCTCAGCTCGTCAATAACTCCCGGCCTTTGGTGGTCCCGCAAGAATCATTATCATCTTAGCAACAGCCCCCGTCCCTCCCCTCCCATGTTCTTCAGCCCGAGCCACATAAATCCACACACTCCAAACACACGCTTTTAATACCATCCTGACAATTATATGTGGGTCTTACAGGGGTCCCATTCAGCACACTTCTTCGACTAAAATTTTGTATGCAGCTGTGATCTCCCCGCTACTTGCTATATTCCCTAACGACCTCATCAAATTAGCTACTAACTCTATGGACTAATTATATGAGATCTAACTCGAATACTTTGCAGTGTTTTTCCATACATATCAAGGTCTATCCATTTGTTTTACATCGCCAAGCTAATACACACTGTTTACAGGATACTGGCACTGCTAACGTAACTGCGAACAGATAGGTTTCCACTGGTAATATATGACACACAAGGAAGCAGTGTTGAATTCCAAAATGAAATATCTTTTTCGTACAATTTAAGTCTTAATACGGGAAACCTTGTCAGGCCTGACTGTAACCTGGGCCCAGTATTGCCCATTCTAAGAGCTACAAGCATGTAGAATTCGATTCCAAAGCTTTCGGAAGAATTCGCAGGACCACCTATGACAGGAGTTAACATCCGACGAGGTCCACTTGGCGTATAAAGGTCACACAATTCGATAGCCTAGTGTTCGGTTGCCTGCCACTGTCGTTAAACGAAATATAGCATGTCATGCCCGTCCGGCGAATCAGAGTGGCAGTGACATAGCGCGCCGCTTCGGTTTGCTGCTCTACAGTGAGGCAGCCAGCCCACAGCCAGTTCTGCTACAGACCAACACCCCCCCCCTTCCCCCAACCGCCGCATCGCGCCGCCAACGCACAGTTCATATTCAAACCTTTTTTAAAACTGGAACGTTTTGCGTTACAACAATCCATACTCACTCTCTGAACAAACCCTCCACGCCGGCTCTTGAGAATGGGAATTAAAACAAATAGTGACATATCCTTGAGCAAACACTGCAGTACAAACACATGTCCAGTTGGAACTCGTAAATGCATCCTTTTCTACTGCACGGACTTATTACTACTGTTAAAGCCATCTTATTTGTGTGAAGAAGTTATTACTTAACCCTTTAAAGACGAAGCTTATCTATTTTATATAAGGACTCAGTGCGTACCGCGCTGTAAACACTCTCCACTTCGGTTATAAAAACCAGTCTCTTAATGTTTTGTAAGGCAAAAGTTGCTTGCTGTCTGTTCTGAGATCCGTACAAAACACATAAATGCAATGTGGGCACCACGTAGAATTTTTTAATGTTAAACCTGGTCGTATCTAAATTTACCGCTAGGCTTTAATAGGTTAAACAAAGACTGACTCTAGTTCAGTTTGTTATAGCACCAAATTTCGCACCGAAGCGTCAACTGATGATAAATTCACACATGTTTCACACGTAACATGTTCTGGCGAGGGTCCCCCCCCCCCCCCACATGCATAGCTCCAACAACTGGCGTCCACAATGCCTCCGCAGACACCGCGGCGCGTGGACCAGGAGGGGCCCCGAGAGTAAGGAACACTAAAATTTGTTGTTGGGTGATGAGATCCGGAAGCAACGTCGCTGTTTTGACTATGAAACAGCCACGAGTAGCGCGCAGCGGGGCCTCCAACCGGTTGCCTACACCACCGCTTCGAGCAGACTGTCAGCTGTCGACATCACTCCAAAAGCCATACAAAATATTCGCACGATCGCCAGGTACGCCAAACGCCATTATTTTAAATTTCTTGCAACGATAATGTCAATATGGTGGACGCGCGAACTGGCGAGGTGGGAGCGACACTAGCGACACTTACTCCAGACGCATTGGATTTCTTTATGCTTTCGGTTTGATAGACAAAGACTGCGGATGTTCGAGAATAGGGTGCTGAGGAGGATATTTGGGCCTAAGAGGGACGAGGCGACAGGGGAGTGGAGACTATATAACGAGGAACTTAATGACCTGTACTCATCACCAAATATAATTCGGGCAATAAAATCGAGAAGAATGAGATGCGCGGGGCATGTAGCACGCATGGGGGGAAAGAGAGGTGCCTACCGGATTTTGGTGGGGAGACCTGAGGGAAGGCGACCACTTGGGAGACCCAGGCGTAGATGGGAGGATAATATTAAAATGGATCTTCAAGACATGGGATGTGGAGGCATGGACTGGACTGAGCTGGCTCAGGATAGGGACAGGTGGCGGGCTGTTATGAATGTGGTAATGAACCTCCGGGTTCCATAAAATGTGGGGAATTTCTTGACTAGCTGAGAAACTGTTAGCTTCTCAAGAAGGCCTCTGCTCCATGGAGTTAGTTAGTTAGTTAGTTAGTTAGTTAGTTAGTTAGTTAGTTAGTTAGTTCGGTTTGATAGCGATACATGATGTAGGCACGTGGATTATGGCACGGGTGCAAACAGAGATCATACACATAACTACGGTTCTGTGTTAAATAACGTTTCTACGTCAGCAATTACCAACAGGATAACGACGCGCAAATCCCATACGAGATGCGCTAGATTCAGATTATAAAAATGTGCACATTCATATATATCATATAAACAAAAATATAAATACTACTAACCCGTAACGTACTAACGTAGGCTTTGTGGCTTCAACTGTAAACGTTTTTTTTTTCTTGTTCTCTTGATGATTAATACAACCACTGCAGTCGGGTTTACTATAAAGCCGCGTTTGAAAGTCACGGTTAGACCCTCCAATTACAGCGCAATACACTGTACCGGCAGTGTTCGTGTTCACGAAACTGCGCTGACAGTTGCTAAGACTGGGTTAACAGGTCGAGTGCACAATCCTAGGAAACTCGCAAAGTACAGCAACACACGGAAGGTTCGCAACGGAACTCATGTTCATTAGGTCAGCGGCGGCTGGTGTGACGCGTTGGCTTTCAAACACTAAGCAAATACAGGGAAAGGCAAAACAAAAGGAAAGAATGAATACGGAAAGAGAAATAAAATACCAATAAGAACATGTGAGGATGATTGTGAACACGTTTACGGGCCTTCGGGTTTCATGTAAGGCGGGGAATTTTCTGAGTGGCTAAACGATTACTAGCGTCCTACAAAATAATATTTCCATGTAAATAGCTATTAATTAAAGGAAAATAAATACGTGAGATATCTCCAGCCGCTAAACATATGCCCTTATATAATTAACCACTACAACTGATACGACAACACACAGAAAGAGCGTGCAGATAGAAGAGCTGAAAACACCGTGGAATTCTATACCTATGGGATGAAGACGGCAGGAGCTATTAGACGATGTCACATTTTTGGAAATACTGACTGCCGTGTTGTCTTATTAGAGCGTGTAGTCTGGTAGGCAGATATTAACGCTTCATAGGAACCTGCTGTCTCCATCTTCAGGTTCTCGCAGAAGTTGCTACAAGACTGCAAGTTCAGACCATGCAAATGGACACTCTGCCTGTCCGCACGGTGACAAACACAATAATGACAGTTAACAGTAGAAGTCTGCTGGGATATCACGTACAGAATTTCATTCGTCCACCCTGAACATGGATACAGCAGTTTCCCCCGAAATGTTTGTAACTACACGGCGTCACGCCAGGTCTCAGAACTTACCTTGCAGCAGAACAGAGTGAGAATCGGACGACCCCCTCAGGTAACAGCTGTTAGGACGACAGAACGCGGTGCGGGCCGAACACGAACTGAGGGAGTGACGTGACTGCGCCCTCGCCACACAGGCAGATGCGCGTACGTTGCATTCACTGGTTCCGTCACCCACGTGACTGCAGGCTGCCCCCGTCAAAACGAAACAAAAAATGTTACATTTACATGTTGCCCACTGTATCTTCTGCTCTAACAGTAACAAGTGTTTGTTGAGCGCCGTCCTTCCATCTCAACGTCTTCCCTTGGCAGTACCTGCAGATTAACTGCGGGTTGCCGCGGTGGCAGCCACCTCTCCATTAACTACATGTAATATTTATAAACCTTTCACCTAATCAAACCACATATATTTAACTCTAAGTACACACCTGCTCTGTAACAAATTCTTCATTAGCATACGTTAATATTTTCTGGCAAGTAACCTCCTCACCATACTCAGCCACTTTCTACTCAGAAATTCCTTCCTCTATTTTCCAGTTTCTGGACAGCCAAACAGTATACGCTTTGACACGCTCTTTGCCTAAAGACAGGGGTACCTGCCGCAATCTGTTTCCTTTCTAATTCCTCACAACTTCCACGCTATTCGGTGTCTTCTGCTCTAAAAACGCAACTGTAAAGTCGAACTGGAGAGTGAAGGTTCACCACGTCCGTCGTTCATTTTGTGGCGCTGTCAGTAGATAGACGGTTGGTTGGATGGATGAATGGGTGGGTTGATGGATGGATCGGTTGGTGGTTGGATGGGTGGATGGATGGATGGATGGATGGATGGATGGATGGGTGGGTGGATGGATGGACGGACGGGCGGTTGGAAAGACGGATAATTTGATTGACTCACTGACTGACAAGGTGCATTCTTTACACGAATCCGTGCCCTTGTAACACCAGGCACTGTCCGTAGCTCGCTTCATATAAAGCAGAATGGAATGATGGATGTTGATCAATGATTTGGAGAGAACTTGGAACGAAGCGGTCGTGGTACAGTCAAGTATTATCCCGACAGATGCGCGGACGAACTGAGAAAACCACGAAAACTCTCAGTCAGGCCGACAGTTGGACCAACGACCACCAGGAAGCACGTCTACAGTGTTACTGGAACACCACCCTGCTCGGTGTTTGTGACAAATGGAATGAACGAAAAAACAGTGCCGAACGCTACAAAGTACAGTGGTAATAGAGATCGCAGGGCAGGCAAGGTAACAGGTGAAGGTGTCCTTACGCATGCTACGAAAGCATATCGGGAGTGGAGGTACAGCGCCGCTCCTTCTTAACCTCGATACTAGAAAATACGAGTGGTCAGTTCCACGCCCCGGCCGCTTTACTGCCGCTACCCACTGCGTAGGACGCTGGACGGACCCCAGACTCGGTCTCGACGCTTTGCAGAAGATATAATCTCTGACCCCACTGGCACTCGAATCTCTGACCCCTACTGGCACTCGAATCTCTGACCCCTACTGGCACTCGAATCTCTGACCCCTACCGGCACTCGAATCTCTGACCCCTACCGGCACTCGAATCTCTGACCCCTACTGGCACTCGAATCACGATTCCTCGGAAGCCCAGAACGTACCGACTATGACGGACCCACGACTCGCGAAGCACGTGTTATGAAAACGCTTGCCTATTTGCAGGCGCTGTGACGGAGTTGATGTGCAACTGACACCGAAGTTACCACATCTCAGTGACCAGGCGTTATGCTGCAGGAACTCTGTATATCACACGGGCTGCGGGCCGCAATGTTCACGTTTGGGCCTGACGAAAATCACACCAGTAACACGACACACACAATACTTTGGGCTTCGCGGGCCGTTCTTTATTCGCAAAGACAGTCATTCGTAGTTGCCTTCATCATACGACCGCGACACAGTTAACAGCTGGCACAAAGATCAGTGACGCTACATGCACGACGCTTCCAGCGAATTACGAGGGGACTGCACCTGCAGCTGTCGTGGTGAGCTGAAATTTTACTTAAAGGACGAGCTTGGTAAAACAGGGTTCTGCAGCGCTTCGGAAAACATCCAGACTTGATTTTGTCGGCATTTTCGTAGCTGCTCCCTCTCACAGATACTCGACATACCACACCGCACCAATGGCGTCCGATATGTACGTAAAGGTAATGTAACGCCGGGATGCGGCGCTGGAGACTACGGCCCGCGTCCCGTTTAATTTACTGTGCTCTCCACTTTGATCACTCCGAGCGGTATGGAGGGGTGTCGGTCTTGCGTCCGCCCACGAATCTACCTCGTGCCTGCTGAGGGTATCTGGGATATGGGGTGAGATGGCGGTCCCCCCCCCCCCCGTTTACCCTGAAGATGGTATGCACTCTTCCAAGATACTACACTACACTACTTTATTTCCACTAAGTTACAATAAACAATTTTCTTCCATCAGGGAAAGGATCTAGTCACTGCCAAACACAGGTGGGCCAGGGAAATGAGCGCCCAGTCTCATCTACTCCCCCCGTCCGAATTCCTAACCCACACGCACAACAACGAACTTAAATAATTCCAACATCTCTGCCACTGAATCTTAATAGAATTCCTTTTCACAGCAACGCTTACCTGAGGTAAACAGAATCAAAATTAAAGTGCAGAACATCTCTTCTGTCTTTCTTCGTCTCCTGGGCTCCAGTCAACCATCACCCACAGCACCCACAGTAAGAATAATGTGAAATCACATAGTTTTACCCTACTTTGCACCTTCACACATCCGGCTAGTAACCAAAGTGCCGACTCATTTCTCTGTTGCCATGCACTAGGTCAGCAGTGGCTAGGCCTGGCATGTTTAAAACAATAGAAGGAAAGTAAAAAGAAGTCTAAACCCAGAATACACTAATATCTACACTACAGTAAGGTTCAACCTAGAACGGGCCACGAAGGCCTAGGATGGCGCAGAGGTATAGTGCTACTCTTCCTTTAACCTCGGCGCTTGATGGGGGTGGGTGGTGAACACCACACCACGGTGCCCATTTTACAGGGGGCTGGGTGGGCCCCAGGGCCGTTCGATATGTGTCTTTCCCAGAACGCAAAAATACATGCTAGATGTCCTTAGACAGTGGTTAAAATAACCCCCTGAGGGGCAACCGACACTTGTGCAATAAGAGACATGATAGCCAAAAATGCAAATAGATCGGGCCTCATTCGGGATAACATAAACGGAATTCGGGTTCGGTCTAGTACGGGTGGCACGGCTGAAGACAAGCTTCGGAATCGAGCCGCATGTTCCTCGAGTGGGGCCAGACCGGACAGGGCCGGGCAAAGCTGTAAAATTTGGGCCCATGCAGACATCTGTCCTATCATAAATATGTAGCTTCTGCGAAACATAAGGAACGCAAATTTGTCGCTGTGCTTAGTTTAGTAGCACGCCATGAACACGAATGTGGGCGTGGAGGTATTACGCCATGCATTCCCAAGTTCCGCGATACATAAAGGGCAGTGATCAGTTTCACGCCCCTCTCACTTCACCCCCCAAGAAGGGGCCCCAGCAGCAGGCTTCGTGCGCCTCCCAGCTGACGTGGCATTGTACAGAATAACAATTATCCGTCACTTTCAGAAATCGAACTCCGATTATTTGATCGTTCAGTCCAGTTTAGACCGCAGTCTAGTCATGACATCAAGTGTGGTGAAGGCCTAACGTCTTTCTTGAAATATCTGAAGTCTCTCTGTTCGTTAATGGACTTGTGATCCCCCGCAGTTCGTCTGATTTTCCTTCTCCGTATTCTCCCCCACATACCTCCTGCTCTGCTCCTTGCCCCTGTTCCTTCTCCGTATTCTCCCCCACATACCTCCTGCTCTGCTCCTTGCCCCTGTTCCTTCGTGTCATCGCCATAACCACCAACTCCTCCTCCTCCTCCTCCTCTTTGTTCTTTTTGCTCTTGCTCTCATTCCATCCTTCATGTACCCACTCTTCTGCTCCTTTCCCCCGCCCCATCATGCCCTTCTTATTCTTCTTCTCTTCATTCTTATTTCTCTTACTCTTGTTCCCTCTCTCATGCATCTCTTCTTCTTCACCTTCCTTATTCTTCCCTTCATTCCCATTTTCTCCCTGTCCCCACAATGTCCTGTCACGTCAACACACAGCACAGACGGTTCCCAAAGAACAGCAGTCAAAAGCCCCTCGCTGGATAGCAGAAGCCACGTGTTCACTTGCCGCTCAGGTCGACTGACAGCAGGCCCACGCCAGACAACGCCTGATAGTATTGCGCTACAGCGCCACTTTTCTATATTTATTAATTTACAGTTTATGTAAAGACGATTTCAATATATCAGTATGTACACTGAATGTTAGCAGAATTAGTGTGCAATAAGTTTGAAAGGACCTGCAAGGATCTGTTCTTGGCATTATTCGCACAGTTATCCCGACATTTACACAGACGGACTGGACAAAACAAAAAACTCGTTCACGAAATTTATGCCCGGCACTTCTCCAACGAGTATGAAGAGTTTTACTCACGCCGTCTTTTTTAAGCTGTGCCGACAAGCTAGAAGGCCTACAGACGGTCAGTCCCTACTGCAACAGCCATGTCCTCCTGTCTCAGGAAGGTCGCAGACAGCCACATTTCTTCTGCACTGACAGTCGAAAGAATTGCCAGAAAAGTAAAAAATTATTGAATTTGTCACTAAATCAGGAGTTCCGGGTATCGTTGGCGTACACGGACGCCGAAATAACAAGTACGATATTTGAGAACAGGGCACTGACGTAAGTACCGAGACAAAGGGCGAAAGTAACGACATGAGGTGCAGAAGTTCAGCATGAGAACCGCCACAGTTTGTGCTCCGCGATTGGTGTTATTACTAATAAAAACAAGGAGAATGAAAATGGTTGAACATGTAGCACGCGTGGAGGCAAACACAAAATCCTAGTAGGAGAAATCAGAAGTAGAGACGTAGACTTTGGAGGAATGATACTATTAAAGTGAATGTTACATAAAAAAATAAGGCTGTAAACTGGATTCATCCGGCTCCAGACACGAGCACTGGCGAACTGCTGTTAATATGGTACTGCTACTTCGGGTCCCGTAACAGGGCGCAGGGGGGGAGCGGCGGAATAATTTCTTGGCCAGCTGAGCGACTGCTGACTGCACAGTGAGACTACTGTGAATTAAGCCGATTCGTTTAGTGAGTGTGTAAAGCTAATTAAGAAAAGCACAACTCTGACTTGACGACAGCAATCGACACGGAATCGAAAGACCGCGCTATGGTGCGCCCGAGCTCCTGGGCCGCCCGCTACAGAAATCGAAGGCAGATTTCAGCGACCTGCCTCTTTTACGCGGACTGTACCGCTGCGCCTTTCTTGCCACAGACCCTGCCTTCACACACGGATTCTGTTCGGTTAGTCTGCGACACTCTGTCAATTCCAGACGTTACGTATGCAGGGTCCAATAAGATGATATTCTAACGCCATGGTCTTTCATTGTCCGCGTGTCGTTAGTCAGTTATTTCAAAGAGCACAAATACAGCTACCCTATACAGGCCTGGACAGACCCCTAGGGTTCCAGATGGCACAGGCCCCAAGATTTACAGACAATCGGCACATGAAAGTGGTAAGGTTGTCAGCCCTACGCACCGGCCGCCTTTACCCCCAGGAACTATTTCTGTTAGAGGCTGAGCCGACCCCAAAGCCACAGTGCGGCCAGAAGGATTATGTCAATGAAAAATTCCAGTGACACCATCGGGAATGGAACCCGCGACTTTCCGGCTTGCAGCACAGTGCCTCAACCAACGGCGCCACCGCGTGCCCGTAACGAACACACCTACGTGCAAATAAATTTATTCAGTCATTCACCTACTTATGCTCATTTAACAATGCCGTTAGTAACTCCGCTTACACGACGTCGAATGCCTGTAAAATGGATTGGGAAGGATGTATACGAAAGCCACCGCGCCCCGCGTTCAGACGTTGCCTCGGTACCTACCCGGACAGCCCTCAGTCAGTACACCCTACTTCCGGGCAGAATTTTGAAACCAGGACTTCTCGAATTAGAAGCAGGAGCGATATTCCGTCGACGGCCACGTTCCGTGCCCAAATCATAATAACACGTGTCACCACGTTTCTTTGTATTAATGCCCAAAACGTATTCTAAAAAACGTTAACTTCCTTGCGGGATGCCTCGTGGCCAGGATGTATTTTGTAGCCTTTCAAAGTACCCTCTTTGAAACCAAGTCAATGCTTAAAGCCATCGCTTCAGACCGAATTTTAAACAAAATACGTAACTGCCTTTAATGTAAAGGTCTCACCTCTGGTTTAAAATCCCTTTATGACTTTGTCCCTGTAGGAAATAGATGAGAAAGAAGAGCTCTCATACGAGACGCTGAAATTTATTGGATTTATTCCTCGACAGAGACTTGGCATGAATCTTGTTTCTGATGATGGAAGTGGCACCAAAATGAGGCGAGGCTTCGCATCTTTCAGTCTGACTGAGTGACGTCTTCTCCTTCACCCCATTATGCCGTTATGTAAACTCCAGGCAAGAATTTATAGCATAAGGGTACAGTGCGATTTGCTGTTTTTGGCCGCTGGGTTGCGCAACAAACACGTAGGATAGCGTGCAGTCGAGTGCACTAGTGGAGTACACGAGTGCTGCACATTTAATGGCGACGTCAGTTGTTGTACGCGTCTAACGTCACGGCGATTAGTAAAACGTGCGAAGGCGGAAGCGGTCGCGGCCTAATTTCAGGTGCTACGCTGACTTTGGTCTGAGGGAATCGAGCGAAATGACGAACACAGTGTTAACGTAGTGAAGCACTCCAGCTGGGACTCAAACCGACCACCTCCAGAATACAGCTCACAGGTGTTACCGGCTGGTAAGGGGGGCTCATTACGGCGCCATGGCAGTCCGGGCTTAGGGCCTCAGACGCCCCAAATATGACTGTGAATAGTCACTGTAAATTTATATATATATTATACTTCCTTATTTTAATACCACATAATACCAGTGTACCCCCTGGAGTCTGTTGTTGTTATTACATCCAGCAGGTACGCGATAATTTTAATTAAGAAAATAATCAATAGCAAAGCACAATTGTATGTCTTACATTATTATATAACACACTCAGCTGCATGTTTCGGCTTACACTGAAGACATCATCAGACTGCATACATACAGTAACAGACAAAATCTTAGCAATAGTACGTAGTAATATTAAGATATATAAAAATGTATTGAAGTTGAGGTTTCGAACCTGTTACATCAGGTCACGCTGTCCGACAAAACGTAACAAGTGCGCCATCTCGACTTGAGCATATTTGTACAGACTTTAATATTACAGTCGTTACACGTTTATCTTTTGTTTTGTGTACGCACCCTGACGACAGCTTCAACGTACGCCGAAACATGCATCTGGATACCTGACAATATGCAATTTTAATGCAAGGCATTGCCGTTGGCACCCCGAGTACAAGAGTATATTTATTCCTATTAATTCTACAGTCAGACCCAACGCTTCGTTTTAAACATACGTTTTGGGCTACATGTTTCGGCTCATAAGAGCCACCACCAGGCCATAACAGAAATTATATGCTGGGAAAACTCCATATGCTTTGTAAGTAGGTGATCTCCCCTTTTACAATAGTAAACACATTACAAACTTATACAATGTACATATATTGCCTAAGTAAAATATTAACATTAAGCAAAATTAGAATGTTTGTCAATGTTACTTAAAAGGGGGCAAGTGTGTTTGGGAGATAATTAGACAGGAAAATTTACAACAGTGAGACGCGGAGTCAACGGCAGCGGTACAAATATACGCAAAGCAGTACTAGTAACTATATATATATATACACACACACACACATATACATATATCATTGTGTTTGACGGTTGGTTATTGGCTTTTTTGCTGCAACAACACAACGCGATGAATCACGCCAGAATTTGACTGGACAGTTTTTTATTGTCACGAAATTACATTTCAGCAAAAAACAATAAAGTTTTTTAATTTAAATTGCTGATGATGGATGTGTCACCGATCTGTTTTGCTTGGGAATGGCGATGTGCGGTGGGAAGGTGGGACGTCAATCGTGTAGGTGCGGCCCAAGTTGCGCCCGGGACACGTGCAGCTGAGCAACACACAGCTACAAAAGAACTCTGTTGGCACATTCAGTCCCTAAGCCGTGCCGCAGCTTCGTACCGCGGCGGCGGGGCTGGCGAGGGGTGGTGGTGTAGGCGGATACGTCAAGCGAAGACGGCAAACGTTTGATATTTTTTCAATACAAACACGAAAATATAAACCAGGCAGCTCTGCATTTTCACTGGGAATGACAGCCGCACGCACCGCCTCATCCTCTCGTGTACGCTTCATGATTCCTTTCTCAATTATTTAACTTCTTTCATGAACAAGACACATCGACAAAGGAACTGCGATGCCAGAAGAAGGACGTAGTGAATACCCTCCGCAATGCGGCACCACCTACCAGACGGTACGGTGTTCTAACCAGCCAGCAAAGCAAATCTTTACCGCCTTGAAAACCTCAAATCTGAGACACGCAAATATAATCGTAACAACTGCTTTCGGTCTCCTATTAACCACGTAAAATTACACAGCTGAGTGAAAACAGAGCGCCGGGGAAAGCATCTGCACACAAACAGAATGCAGTACGTACGTACGTATATACATACATACATACACACACACATACATACATACATACATACATACATACATACATACATACGTACATACATACAGATACATACATACGTACATACATACATACATACATACATACGTACATACGTACATACGTACATACATACATACGTACATACATACATACATACATACGTACATACATACATACGTACATACA